>CM074725.1:185434547-185882047 GCA_037306005.1 Rhinophrynus dorsalis | reverse complement strand
TCCAAATCCCCATTAACTCCTCTGATGATATATATTTTGAAAGTCAAATTTGCAGTCAACAGAGGGATTAAACGGATAGTAACACTTGATTTTAATTAAGTTTAATATTGTACATATAAAAAAATAAAGTTGATCAAACTTTGATCGTTTTAGAGAAATATGTTTCTAAACTCTCCCTCCCTCCCCTTTTACACACATCATCGCTCTAGCTAACAGACTGAGATCCTGGTCCCGGAACTAGACAGCTCGTCTGCAGAGCCGAAATAACATTGTAATCAAATACATTTTTCATTAGAACTGCCCACAAAGTGTGCCTGCCTCCAACTTTGTAGACTATTCCAATGAAGAATTTCATGGATTACAATGTTATTTCAGCTCTGCAGACAAGCCGTCTGGTCCCGGGACCAGGATCTCAGTCTGTCAGCTAGAGCGATGATGTACAATATTAAATATAGTTAAAATCAAGTATTACTATCTCTTTAAATAAAATTAAAAAAAAAGTTCCTTGCCATCTCCAAGTACCTTATCTGGGTCCACCATTAACCACTCCATTGCTGGATAGGGTGAGAATGCATTGCAATCAATGTGTTCTAGCTGTCCCATCAACAAAATGGTGTACACAGCTGAGAGGGGAGGGTGTTCTAGGACCTTGGGGGATCAGTCAAAGGACAAGGTGGGCTATTCCCTTCCAGTTTCCCATGACGGATCCAGACCACTTCCCTTGTTCTTCATGAACTTCATTTTGGAATCACTTTGGAAAGTTTTTCAGTGTATTCCAAAGCATTAAAAAAAAAAAAAAAAACAAGCCTATTTGCCAGATTTTGACCCTCAGCCCAAGTGTGACTGGAGAACTGACCCTGAAAAAATGTTGTTTTTTTTCTGATAGAATGGAATCTAGGCCTTAGTTAGAACATAAATACTGTGGTGAATGAAGTGATTGGAAAGGTTTTCCATAGTTATGATAGGCAATTCTAATGGTTATGACTTTATCATAATTCCTCAAATTCTACACTGTGTTTGGTGATATTAGATAGTGATACTTTTGAATGGGAGATAGGTGGTGTAATTCTGGGGTAAGACAGTATCACTACTTTTTAATTGCCTTATATTACTTGTATATACTACTACTACTACTTTTTGAATAAAACACCTTTCAGAATTGGGAGTACTCTTGTTTTACTCTGGGGGATAAACCCTACAACATTTTTTTTTTACATTTTAAGTATTACTATCCCTTTAAAGGGATAGTAATACTTAATTTTATCTTTATTTTATTTTGTAGGCATTACAAAAATATGAAGAAAGATATGTCTTATCTCTCAAACCTTTATGGTTTGAGAGATATTCACAAGCAAAGTTTCCCCTCCCGCCCCTTTTACCTAGTGTAAGCCATCTCTTCTCAGATGTGGAATCTAGTTGTAAGACCGACAGATAACAGAAGGGGACAATCTTCTTCCTATGAGAACAATGAAGGCCCTGCCCCCCTTGGCAAGTTTTTCAGGTTTTTCCCTTATCTTAATTGAAGATTGTCCATCTCTGCAATCTACCTGGGCACCTCCCTTCTGCTCTGGCTGAACAGTGTTACATCAGTAAAAGGGGAGGGGGGATACTTTGTCATTGAATTACTCTTGAGCTACAACTCTGACAGAATTAAAATAACACTCTCCAAAGTCCAAATACTATGATGATTAATTAGAGCTGCTTTTATTATGAAACATTACTCTCCCTTTAAGTAAACCTCACTGTTGACTTATTATCTGCAGTAAATCACAGACTATTTATTGGTAAAGGTTAGTGTCTGATTCTCAGAACTTGTTTGTTTACTCTTGCAAATGCTGCTACATTTTTACTGGTATCATTATTAGCATTAGTGCATTCCCGAGACAGAGGACAAATTAATAATGAAAAACTGACCTTCCATATATTGATAGCTTTTTAAAACATCATAATGAGAAATCCCCATAGATTAAATAAATGAGTAAGCTTTCAATCAAGAATACCATTGCTAAAAGGAGTTAAATGTTTTAAGAGCTTTGCCAATATGAGATGAAATTAGCAAAGCATTACGAAGTATTGTAAGCTTACATCAATATATACTATATTGTCCAAATGAAACCACTAATCTGACATTAGAACACATTAACCATTTGAGTGCTAGAGGGGTACTGAATGCATTGCTTTGCACTCAAAGGGTTAAAGAAATATTTAGGAACGCATTTTATCAAATATTGTGTTTATAATTTATACTTACTAATAAAGTACATACATAAGATAAGCAACATTTAAAACACCAGTAAATTAGAACAGTAAAACAGAATATAGCACAATAAAATAATGCACCAAAATGTTTTAGTCATCATCATCATCAAAGCCCAGGAGTTCAGTGTAGAGGTCATCACTTGAACCATCATTGTCCTAAAATAAACCTCATATTTGATGCTGTCAAAGGCACTGCTGATGCTACTCTTTTCAAAATTATTACATAACTGTCATATTTCAGTGAGTACCCCAAAGTCTTTCACAAATCACACCCACATTTAATGATTGATTTATTTGTCAAAGTCATAATTTACAGCCTTCGTCTAATTTTGTTTGCATTCCCCATGCAGTAATACAGGGCCATTTTAACAAATCTGGCAGCTACCCAGGGCCCTAAGTTGGAAAGGTCCATCTCACAGTCAAGAAGAAACTCAGACTATCATACAACACAGTTTGGAACCCTCTTGAGCCCCCTCTGTCTCTAATGATCTGAGTAATGCTTGAAGCCACATGTGAAAATACAGCATTTATGAAGAATGGTTTGAGAATTCAAAAGCTGCTGTAGTTTTAAGTGCTTAGCACTTGGTGTACCTAGTTGTGAGCACACCATATCCCATTAAATTTATGTAAGCCCTACATTATGTAATGCAATTATAAGATTAAATACTTTTAATGGGAGGAGAAAACGGGTGTAATTAATACATAATCCATTGGATGGAAAGCAATACAATAAAGACCTCTCTATCAGCCAAAGGATTAAGTGACCTGCTTTACACTTTGCTAAGGTCACAGCTAATTGCGCGTTCATTTATTTAAAGGGATAGTAATACTTCGTTTTAACTTTATTTTATTTTGTAGGCATTAAAAAAACATGAAGAATGATATCAGTCTTATCTCTCAAACCTTTATGGTTTAAGAGATATTCACAAGCAAAGTTTCCCCTCCCGCCCCTTTTACCTAGTGTAAGCCATCTCTTCTCAGATGTGAATCTGGTTGTAAGACCAGACAGATAACAGAAGGGGACATTCTTCTTACAATGAAAACAATGAAAGCCCTTCCCCCCTTGACAAGTTTTTCAGCTTTTTCCCTTATCTTAATTGAAGATTGTCCCTCTCTGCAGTCTACCTGGGCACCTCCCTTCTGATTTGGCTGAACGGGGGGGGGGGATACTTTGCTTGTGAATATCTCTTAAACCATAAAGGTTTGAGAGATAAGACTTATATCATTCTTCATGTTTTTTTAATGCCTACAAAATAAAATAAAGATAAAACGAAGTATTACTATCCCTTTAACCCAACCTTTTTCTAGCCTCAATGTAATTCTTTCTTCATATATCCACCATTCAGAAGGAGCACATACAATGATCACATATAGAATCTCATCCTTATACAAAATTTTATTCTATTAATAGTGGAGGCAGCTTTCTGCCAATAGCAAAAAGAATGATAAAAGAAAAACAACTGTGAGGTTGGTTTTCTCATGATCATAGCTCTTTATTTGAATAATTTTCTTACCTTTATACCCACAGTGCTTTTTGATGCAAAAATAAATAATAGGGAAAAGCTGTCCATATTTTCTATTTTCTCCCATTCAAAATATGATTTTTTTTCCCTTTGGAAAAAAAAGGATGGACACTAGATGCACCAGATATAATAATATGTATACACTGATCAAACAGTTCTCTGAGGTGCTGTATGCCAATTATATCCACTCCCAAACTTCACAGCAAACAAAACATTACAATACTTCAGTACATTTGTTAATTCTAAAAATAGTGGTATATATCATACATACCAGCAACTAGAAAAGTAACAACATAGCATAAAAGACACACAACATTCACGTACCACATAAAAGAAACCCAGCAGTGCTGTTCCCAGGGGAATCCTAGTAACAAGGGTACCAAAATATCAACGAATATAAGATGCACAAAAGTAGCATTAGTATAAAACCTAGTGAAACTAGCAATGGCAAACAGAAAATAGTATTTTATCAAATGTGTATGAACAGGGCACAACTAATAAAGTGCAAATGCATAAATAGGTGCTATTCAAGCATACCATTTCATACAGCCAGACTCATGTGTCCACTGTGGAATCCTCATTGTTAGTCTTTGTCTGTGTACCAAGACAACTTTATCTATCTGCTATACACAATGCAAATGTCTCTGCATGTAGACACTGTATCGGTAAAGTTTTTCACCACAGATCCAGTGATGCACAAATGTCTGTTAAGGTATGAGTCAGGTAGTTGTCTTATCAGAGAGAGAGAGAGAGCTCATACAGGAACATTGCCCTTAGGAAAGCGCTGGGTTCTCTGCCAAATAGTTTTACCAGCATATAGATAGGCTTCCTCAAGAAGGTAATAACTTGGAATTCCTGTTTTCAACCATAGTTAAAAAGGTTATGAAAAGTTATGAAAGGAAGCATGTAAATAAATACCATGTGCGTATCATGGTCCCAATAAGGGAATTCAGTAAAGTTGTAGCATGCTAGAATTTGGCGTGATCATACAAGACAATAGTTGCCCATGTGAAAGTTATAATAATCCATTGTATTAGTGTGTGTGTGTGTGACACAGGCCTTACAATTAATAAAATTTCAGATGACATTTTTGAACCATCAATAAATCAGAAACACTTAGTTTAGATGATATATTTACATGTCTGGCATGTGTCTCATCTAAAAGTATATTTCAAGTCCATTTTGTTAAGCTAAGTATTTCCTTGCATTGATGCAACAAATTCTCTTTTTGCTAGTCTGCCATGCTATTTGAGCTAGTTAAGCTACCAATGGAGGACTTTCACCCACATCCCACTATCTGTTTCAAGTGTTTCCCTAAAACGAATGGGGGATCAGCAAACATGAATAGAAGGGAAAAGGTGCTTCGATAAAACATTTTAAAAAGAGTACATGGTTCAAACACCATTCTGATAAAGGAATTGCTCTTGATCAGAGATATGAGAATAAAACAAGTATTAGAAAACAGGTATACCTCTATCTTTAACCTAGGTCACACATTGCCATCATTTGTTTTATTCAAAACTAGTGTAAAAGCCCATGTACACGGGCCAAGGTCCGGGTGATGTTAACTCTTTGAGTGCCAGAGGGGTACGCAGCGCATTGCTTTGCAATGCATTGCGTACCCCTCTGGCACTCGAAGGGTTAAGAGGCCGGTCCTGCTTTGTGTCCTGCCACCGACGCAGTCATGCACTGTAGAGACTACTGCACAAAAGCACAGAATGTTCCCAGCATTCTGTGTGTTCGGGCAGTCTCTACTGTGCATGACGGCTTCCAACAAACATCCTAGCGAATTATTATATAGGATGGGAAGCATAAAATGTCCTGTGGGTCATCATATCAGTGAGTTTCATTATTTTCATTCTAAGATTGCTAGGACAAGGTTATTACATGTCTCCTTGAACAAAGTTACAAATATGATAGCATTCAATAATAATAATAATTATAATGTTATTTTATCTAAATATGGGTAAAGCTTGGTACCATGTTAGCCATAGAAAATGCAGAAGACTAGCAGAGTAACAGTGATACCTTTATTGGCTAACTGAGTGGCTTTGGGTGCAAGCTTTCAAGACAACTAGGTCTCTTCTTCAGGCATAATAAGAATGAAAGCTGAATGCACAATACATTTAAAGGGATAGTAATGCTTCATAATAAAAGCAGCACTAATTAATCATAATAGTATTTGGACTTTGGAGAGTGTTATTTCAGTTCTTTCAGAGTTGTATTTCAAGAGTAATTCAATGACAAAGTATCCCCCTCCCGCCCCTTTTACTGATATAACACTGCTCAGCCAGAGCAGAAGGAAGGTGCCCAGGTAGATTGCAGAGAGGGACAATCTTCAATTAAGATAAGGGAAAAAGCTGAAAAACCTGTCAGGGGGGCAGGGCTTTCATTGTTCTTATTGGAAGAAGATTGTCCCCTTCTGTTATCTGTCTGGTCTATGGACTGCATTCCACATCTGAGAAGAGATGGCTTACACTAGATAAAAGGAGCGGGAGGGGAAACTTTGCTTGTGAATATCTCTCAAACCATAAAGGTTTGAGAGATAAGACTTATATAGTTATTCATGTTTTTTTAATGCCTACAAAATAAAATAAAGATAAAATGAAGTATTACTATCCCTTTAACTTTAACACTCATGCACATTTTTGAGTGCTAGGGAGGCATCAGACACATTGCAGCACAAGAGGTATCCAATGCATTGTGTTGCAATGTATTGGATGCCTCCCTAGCACTCAAGGGGTTAGATGTTAAAATAATGTGCGCGAGTCTTAAACTCATATATTGTGCATTCAGCTTTCATTCTTACTATGCCTGAAGAAGAGACCTAGTCATCTTGAAAGTTTGCAACCTAGAGCCAGTTAGCCAATAAAGATATCATTTTTACTATGGCACTCATTCATATACTGCCACAGCCACAGCAGCCGCACACTCCTCTCTCAGTACACACTCAGTCACACACATACTAACACATCAATCACATAGCAACACACACATAATGACATACAGGCATACACATATACTGACACACTGTCACAAAAACATGCATGCTGTCAATCACACAAGTACACACACTCACACACAAACTGACAGCCACACACACACATATTACCAGTGACACAAATACATACAACACTGACACACACACACACACACACACACACACATACTGACATAGTGATACACATAGTGACACAGTCACACATGTATTGGCATACAGTCTGACACACACACAGTCACAAGCATACCAACACAGTCACACACATACTGATATGCAGTCATGCACACGCTGACACATAATCTCTCTCTCACACACACACTGACACACACAAACTGATACACAATGACAAACATTCTGATGCACAGTCTCACACACATACACACAGTCACAAAAGCATACTGACGCAGCCATGCTCATACACATATAACCAATCACAAACACATATTGATACAGTCACACACACACACGGAGAAGGGTACATACATGTATGTATGCATGTATATAACTTTTATATACAATTGGATGTTGTTTTTAAAGCAGATATTTTTAGGGACTTTAAACAATGAGGAGATCTGATTTTTTCATGAAGGTTATTCCAGGCCTCTGGAGTTCTGTAGGAGAAGGCAGATCAACCTTATTCTTTCTTGTGCTTTAGAATAATCAGTGAGTTGCTGGCAGTGGAGAGGAGGTTGTAGGAAGTATGGAGAACTGACGTTAGCATACTGCTCAGGTAGCCTGATAGCTTTCCAGAGAAGTGATTATAAATTAGGCAAGAAAGATGAAGGGTGCATCTGGATTTGAGTGTTAGCTAATTTAGTTCTTTAAACATATCACAATGATGGTTAGAGTAATTATATCTGAGGACAAAGTGACATAATGAATTATATAGAGTGCTGATTTTACAAATATGGATTTGTGGTGCAGTACAATATACTACATCCCTGTTGTAGATTAATAGAATTAACATCATATACAGCGGTGAGAAAAAAGTTTCTGAACCTCAATGATAATTAAAGAAATCCCATACTGTAATATGATAGCCTTTGTGAATCAACACCAGTCTTTGTGTACATATCTAATGTGGTAGATATTAACCAAGGCTGTGTCTTTTGAAACAAAATGATGTGTAAATTATAGTGATGAGCGAGCATGCTCGGCCGAAGCTCGGTTAGGCTCGAGCATCGCTCTGCTCGGCACATGGCGGTACTCGTACGAGTACCGCATGTGCTCGCCCGCCATGTTCGGGTCTCTTCCCCGCACGTTTCGCGGCTGCTGCGCAGCCAATAAACGTGCGGGGAGGCTCTGACATCAGTGTAATGCCAGCAGCCATGTTGGCTGCTGGCATTACACTGATTGGCTGGCCAGAACCCGTGATCGGGTGCTGTATAGCACCGACGTGCGAGTTCGGCTCATTCTTAGCCAGGGAGAGATGCGCTCAGGCAGGGAAAGTCAGTGTAGGGAGAATAAAATTGTTGGAACTCTTTCAAGGACTGTTGTGTGTGGGGGCAGCATTTATATTTTGTTTGGGGGGGCACAATTTCCTTTTTTTTTGTGGGGGGCATATTAGTAAGGTGACATATAATACTAGATGCACAGGAAGTCAGTGTAGGGAGAATAAAATTGTTGAAACTCTTTCAAGACCCAAAAGTCCTTTTTAGGACTGTTGTGTGTGGGGGCAGCATTTAATTTTTTTTGGGGGTGGCAGAATTTCATTTTTTTGTGGGGGGGGACATGTTCTAAGGTGACATTGTACTAGGTGCACAGGGACAAATATTTCACAGTGCAGTGACAAGCTGACATATTCTGTTAGGTGCACAGGGCCAATGATTTTACAACACAGCGACAAAAAGGGCCATTTTAAACGTGTGCCTAGCCATAGATTATTGTCACATTCTGTTTAGTGTGCAAATTCACAAATTAACGTCACATATTCCGTTCACTGTGCCTAGCCGCAGATTAGCGTCACATTCTGTTTCGTGTGCCTAGCCGCAGATTAGCGTCATATTCTGTTTCGTGTGCCTAGCCGCAGATTAGCGTCACATTCTGTTTCGTGTGCCTAGCCGCAGATTAGCGTCACATATTGTTTAGTGTGCCTAGCCGCAGATTAACGTCACATATTGTTTAGTGTGCCTAGCCGCAGATTAGCGCCACATATTGTTTAGTGTGCCTAGCCGCAGATTAACGTCACATATTGTTTAGTGTGCCTAGCCGCAGATTAGCATCACATATTGTTTAGTGTGCCTAGCCGCAGATTAACGTCACATATTGTTTAGTGTGCCTAGCCGCAGATTAGCGTCACATATTGTTTAGTGTGCCTAGCCGCAGATTAGCGTCACATATTGTTTAGTGTGCCTAGCCGCAGATTAACGTCACATATTGTTTAGTGTGCCTAGCCGCAGATTAGCGTCACATATTGTTTAGTGTGCCTAGCCGCAGATTAACGTCACATATTGTTTAGTGTGCCTAGCCGCAGATTAACGTCACATATTGTTTAGTGTGCCTAGCCGCAGATTAGCTTTTATCTTCCTTTTTGTGTGTTTTACGGTCAGTCTGTAAAAATGGCGTACTACGGGCGAAACATCGTTCCCAGCAGCGACGTTGGAGTCCAAGATGCATCCAGACATCCTCCCTATGCTGTCCCTGAACCATTTCTGTGGTGTTTCCATCATTTTCTGACCTTTTCCTATGAACCAGGCACCCTCCCCTCATCAGAGCAGGGGGTGCCTGGTGTAATGCTCGAGTCCTCCCATTGACTTCAATGGGGCTCGGGTGCTCGGCCGAGCACTCGAGCCTCCGGGGGCGCTCGGCCAGAGCACCCGAACACCCGAGCATCGGGGTGCTCGATCATCACTAGTAAATTAGGCAAACAATGAGTACTTAAGAGCAAGTGTATTTGCAAAAGTAAGTGAAACCTTGGTTCCATTAGTCTACTTAAAGGGAATAAGTAGAATCAGGTAATTATCTAGGTTTGTTTGTAATTGGGAGCCCCCACCTTATATAATGGTCAGAACTTGTGTGAGCTTGGCCTTCCTTCTATAATTGTATGAAAGCATGTCATGCCACAATCAAAAAATATATGTGAGAACCGCTTAAAAGCTGTTATTTCTGCTATTGCTAAGGATTTGGGGTTCCATTCACCCACTGTCAGACAGACAGCCTGCAAGTGGAAACAGATAATATGGGTGTGTTCATGAATCATCAATAAGACAATGAATGAACAAGAATGGGTGTTCACGGAAGGATAGCTAGGAGGAAACCATTACACTGTAAAAAGAATGTTGATGTCCATCTGAAGTTTGCTAAACATCGCAAAGATGATCAGCAAGCCTTCTGCTACAATGTTCTCTGGACAGACAAGTCAAAAGCAAAACTTTTTGACTCAATGAAAACTTTATACGTGGAAAAAGAAGCGCTGAGTTTGAAGAGAAGATCCTCCTCCCAACCATGAAGCATGGTGGTGGTCATACAATGATGTGGGGTTTCTTTGCTGCCCCATCACTGATATAACCATGAATTCTTCATTGTATGAGAAGATTCTAGATTAGCATCTCAGGTCATCAATCTGCATGGTGAAGTTAAGTTGAATGTGGGCCATACAACAAAACAATGATCTTAAACATACAGCTAGATCTATGATAGAATCCTAAATAGAAGTGGCTGTTGAAGAAAAAAATCTGAATATTGGAATGGCTTAGTCAAAGTCCCTGCATAACACCATTGACCTGTGGTGAGCTGCCCTTGCAAGGAAGCCTTCAAAAGTCACTGAGTTGACCGAGTTCTATAAGGAGAAATGGGCAAAAATTCCTCACAAAGGCATGTGAGATAGATCAGTGGTAAATGCCCTGACTACAGAGTCTGTTCAAACCACAAGGATACAGGTTCAAATCCTGGTAGGGTCAACTCAGCTCTTCATCCTTCCAAGGTTGATAAATGAGTACTATTGATTGAGTAATAATAATATCTATTATTTCAGCTGTCAATCTGGTTAATTCTGAGAGCGTCCGCTGACAGCACTTTGAGTCACACATGGATACTGAATGTTGAATCAGTTGTGAAAAATAGTTGACAAAGCATCATGTTTGTGTAGTGTTTACTTAATGAGGTTATCTTTTTCTTTTAGGACTTAGACTACAATCTGATAACATTGTAGGGGTTCAAAAACTTCTTCTCATCACTGTATATACAAGCCAAAGAATATTTTGAGCCCATTAACACACAGTCTTCTACCAGGCTAATGGAAGCACATTCTGTACTTAGCACGTCAGACATATTGATGACTGCTATCATTTCTAGAGAAATAAGCTATCAAAGCACCTGGCATAAAATCCATCTATAGTCATCAGTAGGGACTGGAGAAACTTTACACCTCAAAATCTAAACATGCAACAAGGTTTACTTTCCTGTCTTTTGCACTATTGCCCATGAAAAGTGCAGTTTTTCTGCTTATTTCTTCTTTTTTCCTACCATGCCGAATTATAAAAAGGGATGTCAATATGTCAATTTTCTGCCTGTTGTTCACCTGTGCTTGAGAGAGAGAGAGAGAGAGAGAGAGAGAGAGAGAGAGAGAGAGAGAAAGAGGAATCATCTGCATTTTTGATTATTGGTATTATAGGCAGACTGGCAAAGAGAGGGAGCAGGAGTTGCTTGCTTGACAGGAGTATTTGTGGTAGCCACTACCAGTTACTCTTTGGATGTGAATGGAGAAAGGAGAGCTAAAAAATACTTTTTGACTGAGAAGTGGCACACAGCAAGTGATACATTACTTCCTATATCAGCTAGCAGTAGCTGTGGATGAAAATATAGTGATACACAGTAAATACACTGAGACTGAGTGACAGATACTAAGCAAACAAACATAATATATCATACATTCAAGACAAACAGACAGGTACAACTTGACATGTGTTATTTACACAAACTCACTCCTACAGCTGCAATGAAAGAGAGTGCAGCATATACTAAGATGAGTTGGTGTTGTACCAGCTGTTGCTCATTTTTATATTGCAATCTGATGACTCCAAAACTAACTATCCTGTACTGTACTGGAAAATGCCATTTCTGTTCACTCAGAAATTAAAAGGCAAACAGGGGTTTCCAGATGTGCTGTCCAAGCTCTTTTGAAGAAGCACAAAGAAACAGGCAACCTCGAGGACTGTAGACACATTAGTAGGCCAAAGAAACTTAGTGCAGCAGATGAACAACACATCATGCTTACATCCCTCTGCAATCAGAAGATGTCCACCAATTACATCAGCTCAGCATTGGCAGAAAACAGTGAGATCCTAGCACTCCCAACTACTGCCTGGAGAAGCCAAAAAGCCATATCTCCAATGTGGACTCAACTATACATGAAAACACAGGAACTGGGGTGCAGAAAAATGGCAGCAGGTGCTCTGGACTGATGAGTCAAAATTTTCATTATTTGTCTGTAGCAAAAGGCAGTTTGTTCACCGAAGGGCTGGAGAGCAGTACAAGAATGAGTGTCCGCAGACAACAGTGAAGAATAGTGGAGGTTACCTGCAAGTTTGGGGCTGCATTTCTGTAAATGGAGTTGGGGATTTGGTCAGAATTAATGGTCTCCTCAATGCTGAGAAATACAGGCAGAAATTTATTCATCACACAGTACCATCAGGGAGGCATCTGATTGGCTCAAAATTATTTCTGCAGTATGACAATGACCCCAAACATACAGCAAAGTCATTAAGAACTATCTTTAGTGTAAAGAAGAACAAGGAGTCCTGGAAGTGATTGTATGGCCCCCACAGAACCCTGATCTCAACATCATTGAGTCTGCCTGGGATTAAATGAAGAGAGAGAAGCAACTGAGGCTGCCCAAATCCACAGAACATCTGTGGTTAGTTGTCCAAGGTGTTTGGAACAACCAACCTGCCGAGTTCCTTAACAAACCGCGTGCAAGTGTACCTAAAAGAACTGATGCTGTTTTGAAAGCAAAGGGTGGTCACACCAAATATTGATATGATTTAGATTTTTCTTGTGTTTAAAATATTGATAATTGATAAAAAATAAACATGTCTATTTGTGAAATCATTCTTACTTTACACATTTTTTTCACACTTGCCTAAGACTTTTGCACAGTATTATGGTTCGTCATTTATTATATTCTTACCAATTTTCTGGTCAAACATGTATTGTGATGCTCTTTTATATTTAATAAATTCACTATATATATGGCCCCTTTCTTCTACACTTAGAGTCTCCTGGTGCACTCTCTCTCTTTTTCCCTTTTTACATTGAACTTTTCCAATTTGAACAAATGAGTTTACAGATAATCGTTTGTAATACCTTGACAAATGATGTAACAAAATCACATGAGCACTCGCAAGACTGTCTCACATGTAAAAAAAATCTTTACAAGAGCAGTATGGACAGGTGTTTCATATGGATTACCTATATAAAAGGACTAAGTCTACTGGAACAACTGGTCAAGACAGACCCAATTAATCCTATTTACCAAAACCTAAGGCATAAACCAAACTGTTTCCGATGTCTGAATTCCCTAACATGCCTGAGTATGATTACTGGCACTTCATTAAAATATTCCATCAATGGTAAAACCATTGGCATTAAACAGCATCTTACATGTATCAGTGCTCTTAATTTAGTTCATCCTTTGTGTATGCTCTACAGCAGGGGATCTTAACACATGTCCTCAGGGCCAACTTGCAGACCAGGACATAGGAATTTCCTTGCTAGAGCACAGGTGTGTTGATCAGAGGCTCATTTAAATTGATTAACACACCTGTGCTTTAACAAGGAAGTCCTCAAATCATGGCCTATTAGTGACCACTGAAGGCACAGGTTAAAAATCACTTCTCTACAGTGTATGTTGGTAAATGTACATGTATTTTTAAAGATAGGATGGCAAACCACAGACTGAAAAGACACATTGGTGGAATGTCACTAGTTGGAGAAGAAGCATATGGAAAACAATGATGCATGATTATTGACAGCATTCCACCTTTGACAAATTCAAGAGACAGGGCAAAAGCCTATTAAATTGCAAAACCTGATGGATACACCTTCTACAAAGCATTTAACTGAAGGTTTGAAAACAAATATCTGATATATAGTTGTTTTTATCACTGAGAAGATTCACTTTTCCCAAAGCAATAACCATAAATGTGTCTGGATACACATGGATGCTAAACAAGCATGAACTACATCCATTGCTGTAATCATAAGGCCACTACCAGTAGCATAGACCTGTGGATGATGCTGTCCAGCTATGATGGAACTCTTTGGCTGCTGACTCCAGTCACATGTTGTGCATCACCAGTATGGATATGGAACGGTCAGAGAGCCAAAAAAGCATATGTGTTGTTACCTCACAGAATATGAGTTACCATGAATAGTTTATTTGTTGTTTATAAGTGTTAGGTATTATCTTTCCACTCCTTACCAGCAGCTTTACAACCAAAATCATTACTCCTAATAGTAGAATTGGATCAGAAAAGCTGCCTTTATCCCAGATTTCATTACTTTTCCCATGCTCTATATATGGATACAGACTGGTTGAGACTTTGGTGAACATTACTAGACTATTATATACCATTCAGGTTATACAGTGTTACCTGCAGGTGATCATATTCATCCCTATGCATCCTGTGGGATGTGGGCTGTGTATTTTATTTGTCATAAACATTTAATTTGCTTATCATATTATTACATTTTTGAGATTATGATGTTTGGAGACATTGCAGTGCTACCTGCAGGTGATTATACTCACCCCAATACATACCGCTCAGTCCTAATATATGATTATAATTTGTTATGACCATTTATTTGCTATTATTACAATTCCGATTTTATGACTTTTTCTTTCTATGACATATTTGGTGACTAATGACGAGATGCAGGAAACGTGCGCAATTGCTATTTCCTGTGTGAAAACCACTAGGGAATAGGTTTCCGCATGATTTTGTTGAATTGCAGATGAAAATTCAAGATTAGCAAATGGCTGCGTATATTTATTTTTTTTGTGGGCGTGGCTAATATTAATGAATCTGTGTGAGTGGAATAGCGAATGTGCCTAATGCAAGAACTGCTATTGCGAATTAATTTATATGTCTGTGTACTGTTGTCGTAAAATTTAATTTTTTATGCCCAATTCAAGAAGCGTTCGTGAATTTAGCTTCCTGAATTAGGACATGCACAAAATCTATCTGTGCACAAAAATGTCTTTATCCAATGCAAACGTTTCTTGCATCGTGCCACAATTTCCACAGATGATGTATTATGCTACAGACAGATTTGTTGATCTCATCATAAGAATTAACTCTATGAGCATAAACTGTCAGAGTAGCAATACAGAAGTGTATGGATTGTTTCATTGGCTTGATTTTTAGTGTAAAGCAAAAAGTGCTAAGTTTGACTCCAAGAACATTTTGTTCCTATGTCATTCATTCATTTACAGCTGAATCTGTGATGCTTCTATCATTCGAACTTTATGTGATTGATCTCTTTTCGCTTATATATCATTTATTGCTAGGATGGTTCAAATAACGTTGGTGAGAAAAGTTTGCGAACCCCTTAGGAACAACACAAATTTGTTATCAGATTGTTTTCTAAGTTCTAGTAATAGATAAAAACAACCTCATTAAACAAATGACACATAAACATGATGCTTTTGTCAACATTTATTTATCCACAACTGATTCACCATTCAGTATCCATACCTTTGAGCAGCAATGATCTCAGCTAAGCATTTCCAGTAACTGTTGGCCACTTATTCCTCCTTACAGACCTGCTTCAACTCAGTGACATTTGAGGGCTTCCTCGCATGTAAAGCTTGCTTCAAGTCCAGGCACAACATTGCAATTGGGCTTAGGTCCTGACTGTGACCTGATCATTCCAAAATGCAGAATTCCTTCTTCTGTAGCTATACTTTTATAGTTCTGTTTGTTTTTGTAGGCTAATAATCTTGTCACTGACAGACGGCTTGAGATTCTCCTCTAGAATCCTCTTATACACTGCAGAATTCATGCTTGTGTCAATCATGGTAAGCCATCCATGTTCTGAGGCCGCAAAGCAGCCCCATATCATCATACTCCCACCACCATGCTTGATGGGTCTTCTCTTCAAACTCAGTGTTTCTTTTTCACCAAACTTAGTGTTTCTCATTGAGGACAAAAAGATCTACCTTTGACTCGTGTTCAGAGAAGAAGCCTTCTGAGGCATCTATGTAATTTTAGCGATCTTCAGATGAACAGCAATGTTCTTTTTAATGAGCTGTTTAGAGAGCGGTGCTTTCCTTCTAACTATCCTCCCATTAACTCCATTCTTGATCATTCTTTTTCTGGTTGTTGAGCCATGAACATATACATTAACCATGGGAAGAGTGGCCTGGGGTTCTTTGTGGCTTAATAAATAATACCTTGGTTGCTCTTGGGGAGAGTTTAGTCAGATGACTGTTTCTGGGTAGAATGACTGTGGTCACTCAGTTGTAGACTATCTGTCTGACACTGGTTGTTTATAGCCCAAAATCCTTATTAATGTTTTTGGAGCCATTTGTAGACTGATGAGAAGCAATAACTGCCTTACAGAGATCCTCAGACATGTCTTTTGATAACAGCATGACATGCTTCCATCCAACCATATGGTGAAGCCCAAACTCACACAGTTTGTGGTCCTTTTATAGCGTGGATACTCCCAAACTCACTCCTACAGATCTACTTAATTACTTAAACACCTGATTCTAATGATTATTTTTAATTAGGCTGAAGGAACCAGGTATTCACGTACTTTAGCACATACGTTACCTTTTAAGTTTTCATTGTCTGCCTAATTTATACATACATTTGTATCAAAAGACAGACTTGTTTATGTCAGCCATATTGGACATTTAGACAAGGACCAGTTTTGATTTATGAAATCTATCATGGTACAGCTATGGAACTTCTGTAATTATCACTGGGGTTCGCAAACTTTCTTTTACAACTGTACATTCTGCATGTAAATATATACATAATTCTAACTAATGTAAAATTTCTCCTGTGCACCATTACATTGTCACTAAACCAAACAGAGCATACCAATCATTGGCACCACATGTGTCTATCTCACTTCAACATGCAGTTGTCATCACATGAGGCCACTAAACTCTGATTTAACTGTTAAGTGCCCAAATCTGCTGTCTTATAGCATATAAGGCTTTCACTCCATAACACAAATGTTAAGTTATGGTGGAAATTTTGACTGAATTAAGCTTAACTTGATTAACTGCATCAACAAGTTCTGAGAGTGTTAGTTCTGTTAGTGCTTCTATACCATCTCATGTTCTCTCTCTGTATATATAGAAGTATAATATAGTATGTTGTCTGTGAATATCTTTTGCTTTTAAGATCTTTGTGTATATATTTTTACACTCATTTATGTACAAATATTGCCTAAACCCATCAGTCCTAATAGATGTGTTCATGATTTATTTTCTCCTATATGTTCTCCAATAAATCTTTCCTTTCTCTCATTTTACACTGAGTGACTGACGAATAAACATTTGTACTTGAAAGGTGGAAACGTTACTCATACTGCAAATTCAGAATCTGTAGAGTTCTGATCTAAATGTATTGGAGACCTTTATAGAGTTAAGCGGGTTAAAATCCCATTTCATTTAATGGAAACTTTGGATTTTTTTTAAATTTGTCCCCCATGGTGCAGTTGGTTTGCTTTAGAATTGCCCCACTTTTGTCTTTGGGCATATGACTCACTGTGTTTATATATTGAAATGCACGAGTAGTTAACTCTGTGGGGAAAACTTCATGGGCATTCAAGACACATTTCTCTGAGCACAAAAGCATATCAAATGTTCTCAAACACTGTTAAGATAGTTTAACTACAGAGAATCTAAATCCAGTAATGCAACATTATTTGAACTTACTAATTATCAGTTATTGGGCATGGGAGGGAGGAATTCTAGATATATGCACTACAAATAAGACCCCTAAAGTTATGCATACAGACTACTCTAATATGTTTTATTTCATAATCTGTAACTGTTTAATTCATACTTATGAAATGATTGTTGCCAATACTATATAGTTATATGTGGAACCTACTTCAATTAAGTTACTCCTTGTTACTTTTAATAATAGTTTAATTCATATTTTAATATTTTTAAGCTAAAATTTGGATCCTGATTAATTCCAGGTTCATCATCATTTTCTTCAAGTTGCTGAAGAAGAAACAGTTTGATCAGTAGCTGAAGTGAAAATGGAAATCCTGCTCAGCTGCAATAGAATTACTGAACGTAAGCCAGTTCTTTAGTAGAGGAAGTATAATCTTCAGTATAAACCTTAATAAAGGTAGCTACAGAGTATGTTAATTTGTTAAAGGGATAGTAATGTCTATAACAAAGTTTAGCAATGAGTCTTCTCTATTGTTTTTATAACATGCAGAGCTAAGTTTAATAACTTACTGTTCTGTAGTTATTCAGGCTGAAATGATGCCCCTCCTGGCCACCTCCCCTTAGAGCAGCAATTTGGACGTGGGACCGGATGGATGCAGAGAGGAACAATCTTCAGTCAGTAAGTATAAGGAAAACCCTGCCCCCTTGATGAAAGTGTTTTGAAAAACCCTGATAGTGCAAATTTCACAACTATAACAGAAACATCAATATAGTAAACCAGTTTGGGTATAGTAATAGTGCCTAATGCACTGAAACAATATGGAAAACCATCCATGAAATGGATGAAAACAAAAATAAATCCGTGATGGCAATCACCATAAGAAAATAGGGAATGATTGAAGCAAAGTTAAATAATAAATTTGGTGTCAAAAATAAGTTCCTATATTAAAGTAAGTGATGAATAACATATGATGAAATCTGAAATGGTGATGAAATAGAGCATACAGATACAATGATGGTATGTGAGTAGTGATGAGCGAGCACCCCAATGCTCGGGTGTTCGGGTGCTCTGACCGAGCACCCCCGGAGGCTCGAGTGCTCGGCCGAGCACCCGAGCCCCATTGAAGTCAATGGGAGGACTCGAGCATTACACCAGGCACCCCCTGCTCTGATGAGGGGAGGGTGCCTGGTCCATAGGAAAAGGGCAGAAAAAGATGGAAACACCACAGAAATGGTTCAGGGACAGCATAGGGAGGATGTCTGGATGCATCTTGGACTCCAACATCGCTGCTGGGAACGATCTTTCGCCCGTAGTACGCCATTTTTACAGACAGACCGTAAAACACACAAAAAGGAAAATAAAAACGACTTTAGGCGAAAAATTGTTACCAAACAGTATTTGCTGTATATTTACTTGTATATCATCTGCAAATTCTCCCAAAAATTTCCTCGATTTTTCTGAACTGAGGCCATGATTAAGAGGGAAACGTGCGCAGAGGCAAATTCTCCCAAAAATTTCCTTGATTTTTCTGAACTGAGGCCATGATTAAGAGGGAAACGTGCGCAAAAGCAAATTCTCCCAAAAATTTCCTCGATTTTTCTGAACTGGGGCCATGATTAAGAGGGAAACGTGCGCTGAGCCGACCATCTAAAACATTATGGGTGAGGGTCTGCTGCGGAGCTGACCATCCTAAACATTATATGCGAAGGCCCGCTAGTGAGCTGACGCTATAAAACATTATATGAGAGGGCCCGCTAGAGAGCTGACCCAATAAAACATTATATGAGAAGGCCCGCTGGTGAGCTGACCTATATAAAAATTGTCAAACAGGGCCCGCTGGTGAGCTGGCCCTATATAAAAATTATATCACAGGGCCCGCTGGTGAGCTGGCCCTATATAAAAATTATACCACAGGGTATATGGAAGAGAGTCAACCATATACCCGTTTTTTGGGTGGAAGGGGTGAATGGGAATACAGAGTATTCCCATCATTGTAAATAACATATATAAAGTGAGTTTATGTTCCCCCGGGGCTTTCCTCCAGTGGAGTGGAGAAGTCAGGGGAAATCCAGGCCTTGTTCATTTTTATAAGTGTCAACCTATCAGCATTGTCGGTGGAAAGGCGGATACGCTTATCTGTTATGATGCCACCAGCAGCACTAAATACCCGCTCAGACAGAACGCTGGCGGCAGGGCAGGCCAGCACCTCCAAGGCGTAGAGTGCCAGTTCATACCACGTGTCCAGCTTGGACACCCAGTAGTTGTAAGGCACAGAGGGATCATTGAGGACGCTGACACGGTCTGCTACGTACTCCTTCACCATCTTCCAAAACTTTTCCCTCCTTGTGACACTAGGCTGCGCATCAGGGTGAGGGTGCTGGCGGGGTGTCATGAAGGTGTCCCACGCCTTGGAGAGTGTTGCCCTGCCTTTGTCGGAACTGCTGTGTGCTCCCCTTTTCTCCCCTTCTCGGTTGGCCAAGGTAGCACGTACTCTGCCGCCAGCGTTGTCAGATGGAAAATTTTGGAGCAATTTTTCAACAAGAACCTTCTCGTATTGCACCATTTTGCTTGTCCTCTCCACCGGAGGAATGAGAGATGAGAAATTCTCTTTGTAGCGGGGGTCCAGAAGGGTGAACACCCAGTAATCCGTGTTGTCTAAAATGCGTATAACGCGTGGGTCACGGGAAAGGCAGCCTAACATAAAGTCAGCCATGTGTGCCAGAGTACCAACAGGCAAGATTTCGCTGTCCTCACCAGGAGGATGACTCTCAATCTCCTCATCCTCTTCCTCCTCTTCTGCCCACCCACGCTGAAGAGATGGAACTAAAGTTCCATGGCTACCCTCTGTAGCGGAGGCAACCGTGTCTTCCTCCTCCTCCTCCTCCTCCTCCGCCTCCTCCAATTGTCGCTGAGAAGACGAAGTGAGGGTGCTCTGGCTATCACCTTGTGTCAGCTCTTCCTCCCGCATTTCCACCTCTTCCACATGCAAAGCGTCAGTTTTAATTGTGAGCAGCGAGCGTTTCAGTAGACACAGAAGTGGGATGGTTACACTGATAATAGCGTTATCGCCGCTCACCATCTGTGTCGATTCCTCAAAATTGCGTAAAACCTCACAGAGGTCTGACATCCATTCCCACTCCTCACTTCTGATTACAGGAAGTTGAACGGAGACGCGACGACCGTGTAACAGCTGGTACTCCACTACTGCCCTCTGCTGCTCACAAAGCCGGGCCAACATGTGGAAGGTGGAGTTCCAGCGCGTGCTCACGTCACACAGCAGCCGGTGAGCTGGCAATTGTAAGCGCTGCTGCAGCTTCAACAGGCCGGCTGAAGCTGTAGATGACTTACGGAAATGTGCACACACACGGCGCACCTTGGTCAAGAGATCATGCACATTGGGGTAGGTTTTTAGAAATCGCTGAACCACTAAATTAAATACATGCGCTAGGCATGGTACGTGTGTGAGCTTGCCGAGCTCCAAAGCCGCCACCAAGTTACGCCCATTATCACACACAACCATGCCTGGTTGCAGGTTGAGTGGCGAGAGCCACTGCTCGGTCTGGTGACTAATCCCCTGCAACAGCTCTGAGGCCGTGTGCTGTTTGTCCCCAAGGCAGATCAGCTTCAGCACGGCCTGTTGACGCTTCCCCACTGCAGTGCTACACTGCTTCCAGCTACCGGCTGATGGGGGAGTGGCGCTGCGTGCAGAGAATTCGGAGGTGGAAACGGAGGAGGAGGAGCCAATAACGTAGGTGCTGGCGGAAACCCTGATGGAGGTAGGGCCCGCAATCCTCGGCGTGGGTAGCACCCGTGCCATCCCAGGGTCCGAGTCGCTCCCAGCCTCCACGACATTCACCCAGTGTGCCGTCAGGGAAATGTAGCGTCCCTGGCCACAAGCACTTGTCCATGTGTCAGTCGTTAAGTGGACCTTCCCAGTAACTGCGCTGGTCAGGGCACGGGTGATGTTACGGGACACATGGTGGTGTAATGCGGGGATGGCACACCGGGAAAAGTAGTGGCGGCTGGGGACCACGTACCGAGGGACAGCTGCTGCCATCAGGCTGCGGAAGGACTCAGTCTCCACAAGCCTAAATGGCAGCATTTCGATGGCCAGTAATTTGGAAAGGTGTGAGGTTAGTGCTATGGCCTGTGGGTGGGTGGCTGGGTATTTTCGCTTGCGCTCAAATGCCTGGGGTAACGACATTTGGACGCTGCGCTGGGACAGGGAAGTGGATGTGGTCGCTGATGGTGCTTCAGATGGTACAGGTGCAGGGCGGGAGGTATGCGGGCCTGCGCCTTCGACAGGCGATTGGCCGGCACCGAAAACAGGGGAAGAGGAGGCAGTGGTGTGGCCTGCAGACACAGATGGGCGATCCAGGCGTTCCTCCCACTTATTACGGTGCTTGGATGCCATGTGTCGGATCATGCTGGTGGTGGTGAGGTTTCTAGTGTTCATGCCTCGGCTCATTCTGGTGTGGCACAGGTTGCAAACTACAATTCTTTTGTCGTCTGCACTTTCCTTAAAAAAACGTCATACCGCGGAACACCTACCCCTTGGCAAGGTAGATTTACGCAAGGGGGTGCTCCGTGGAATATTTGCGGGCCGGTTTGGTGCGGTCCGCCTTCTTTCTGTAGCCACACCACTGCCTCTTCCAGCCTGTTGCGGTGCTGCAGATGGCTCACCCTCAGGACTGCTGTCATCGCTCGGCTCTACACCTTCCCAGGTGGGGTCAGTCACCTCATCGTCCACCAAGTCCTCCTCCACTTCCTCACTCTGATCATCCTCCTCAAGTCTTGATCCCACCACATACTCAGTCATTGACCACTGTATATCATCCTCCTCAACAAGGTCTTGAGACAGTAATAGTGGTTGATTTAATGGCAACTGTGTCTCATCATCATCATCATCCACTACTTCCTTTGACCTTAAATGCCGTTCACATCTGTCATCTTCTTGTTATTGGGTACCCTCTAGAGGTTGTGAATCAGGGCATAAGATGTCATGTTCCTCTGCAAGCGTGCTTGGAGAGAGGGTCAAATGAAGGATTGGTGATGAGACGAGCTCCTCACTATATCCCAGTGTGGGATCACTTCTTTGACCAGACCGTCTATGGTGGGAGGAAGGATGATCAGAGTGAGGATTATGTTGACCAGACTCTTGGCTACTGAGAGTGGACTTGGTGGAAGACAGGGTGGTGCTTAACCGACTGGAAGCAGTATCAGCTGACATCCAACCGACCACCTGTTCGCAGTGGTCGGACCTCGAGAGTGATGTCCTGCGACGCCCTGTAAAATGAGAAATGAAGCTAGGTATGGTGGATGTCTTTCTTTCTTGTGCTCTGGCACCAGGCACAGTTTCTCCGCGTCCTGACCCGCACCCTGAACTATCAGGATCACGTCCACTTCCCCGTCCCTTTTTACCCGCCTTCTTCATCTTACACGGAATATGTTCTTCCTATTCTGCAACTGTGCAGAGTACACAGAATATGCTGCTAAACTGCGGTGACGCACACTGAATGGAATATGTGACTTTGATATTTTAGTTTGAAGACTTAACAGTATTTCTTCCTATTCTGCAACTGTGCAGAGTACACAGAATATGCTGCTATACTGCGGCGAAGCACACTGAATGGAATATGTGACTTTGATATTTTAGTTTGAAGACTTAACAGTATTTCTTCCTATTCTGCAACTGTGCAGAGTACACAGAATATGCTGCTAAACTGCGGCGAAGCACACTGAATGGAATATGTGACTTTGATATTTTAGTTTGAAGACTTAACAGTATTTCTTCCTATTCTGCAACTGTGCAGAGTACACAGAATGTGCTGCTAAACTGCGGCGAAGCACACTGAATGGAATATGTGACTTTGATATTTTAGTTTGAAGACTTAACAGTATTTCTTCCTATTCTGCAACTGTGCAGAGTACACAGAATATGCTGCTAAACTGCGGTGACGCACACTGAATGGAATATGTGACTTTGATATTTTACTTTGAAGACTTAACAGTATTTCTTCCTATTCTGCAACTGTGCAGAGTACACAGAATATGCTGCTAAACTGCGGTGACGCACACTGAATGGAATATGTGACTTTGATATTTTAGTTTGAAGACTTAACAGTATTTCTTCCTATTCTGCAACTGTGCAGAGTACACAGAATATGCTGCTATACTGCGGCGAAGCACACTGAATGGAATATGTGACTTTGATATTTTAGTTTGAAGACTTAACAGTATTTCTTCCTATTCTGCAACTGTGCAGAGTACACAGAATATGCTGCTAAACTGCGGCGAAGCACACTGAATGGAATATGTGACTTTGATATTTTAGTTTGAAGACTTAACAGTATTTCTTCCTATTCTGCAACTGTGCAGAGTACACAGAATATGCTGCTAAACTGCGGCGAAGCACACTGAATGGAATATGTGACTTTGATATTTTAGTTTGAAGACTTAACAGTATTTCTTCCTATTCTGCAACTGTGCAGAGTACACAGAATATGCTGCTAAACTGCGGCGAAGCACACTGAATGGAATATGTGACTTTGATATTTTAGTTTGAAGACTTAACAGTATTTCTTCCTATTCTGCAACTCTGCACAGTACACAGAATGTGCTGCTAAACTGCGGCGAAGCACACTGAATGGAATATGTGACTTTGATATTTTAGTTTGAAGACTTAACAGTATTTCTTCCTATTCTGCAACTCTGCACACTACACAGAATGTGCTGCTAAACTGCGGCGAAGCACACTGAATGGAATATGTGACTTTGATATTTTAGTTTGAAGACTTAACAGTATTTCTTCCTATTCTGCAACTCTGCACAGTACACAGAATGTGCTGCTAAACTGCGGCGAAGCACACTGAATGGAATATGTGACTTTGATATTTTAGTTTGAAGACTTAACAGTATTTCTTCCTATTCTGCAACTGTGCAGAGTACACAGAATATGCTGCTAAACTGCGGCGAAGCACACTGAATGGAATATGTGACTTTGATATTTTAGTTTGAAGACTTAACAGTATTTCTTCCTATTCTGCAACTGTGCAGAGTACACAGAATATGCTGCTAAACTGCGGCGAAGCACACTGAATGGAATATGTGACTTTGATATTTTAGTTTGAAGATTTAACAGTATTTCTTCCTATTCTGCAACTCTGCACAGTACACAGAATGTGCTGCTAAACTGCGGCGAAGCACACTGAATGGAATATGTGACTTTGATATTTTAGTTTGAAGACTTAACAGTATTTCTTCCTATTCTGCAACTCTGCACACTACACAGAATGTGCTGCTAAACTGCGGCGAAGCACACTGAATGGAATATGTGACTTTGATATTTTAGTTTGAAGACTTAACAGTATTTCTTCCTATTCTGCAACTCTGCACAGTACACAGAATGTGCTGCTAAACTGCGGCGAAGCACACTGAATGGAATATGTGACTTTGATATTTTAGTTTGAAGACTTAACAGTATTTCTTCCTATTCTGCAACTGTGCAGAGTACACAGAATATGCTGCTAAACTGCGGCGAAGCACACTGAATGGAATATGTGACTTTGATATTTTAGTTTGAAGACTTAACAGTATTTCTTCCTATTCTGCAACTGTGCAGAGTACACAGAATATGCTGCTAAACTGCGGCGAAGCACACTGAATGGAATATGTGACTTTGATATTTTAGTTTGAAGACTTAACAGTATTTCTTACTATTCTGCAACTCTGCACAGTACACAGAATGTGCTGCTAAACTGCGGCGAAGCACACTGAATGGAATATGTGACTTTGATATTTTAGTTTGAAGACTTAACAGTATTTCTTCCTATTCTGCAACTCTGCACAGTACACAGAATGTGCTGCTAAACTGCGGCGAAGCACACTGAATGGAATATGTGACTTTGATATTTTAGTTTGAAGACTTAACAGTATTTCTTCCTATTCTGCAACTGTGCAGAGTACACAGAATATGCTGCTAAACTGCGGTGACGCACACTGAATGGAATATGTGACTTTGATATTTTAGTTTGAAGACTTAACAGTATTTCTTCCTATTCTGCAACTGTGCAGAGTACACAGAATATGCTGCTAAACTGCGGTGACGCACACTGAATGGAATATGTGACTTTGATATTTTAGTTTGAAGACTTAACAGTATTTCTTCCTATTCTGCAACTGTGCAGAGTACACAGAATATGCTGCTATACTGCGGCGAAGCACACTGAATGGAATATGTGACTTTGATATTTTAGTTTGAAGACTTAACAGTATTTCTTCCTATTCTGCAACTGTGCAGAGTACACAGAATATGCTGCTAAACTGCGGCGAAGCACACTGAATGGAATATGTGACTTTGATATTTTAGTTTGAAGACTTAACAGTATTTCTTCCTATTCTGCAACTGTGCAGAGTACACAGAATGTGCTGCTAAACTGCGGTGACGCACACTGAATGGAATATGTGACTTTGATATTTTAGTTTGAAGACTTAACAGTATTTCTTCCTATTCTGCAACTGTGCAGAGTACACAGAATATGCTGCTAAACTGCGGCGAAGCACACTGAATGGAATATGTGACTTTGATATTTTAGTTTGAAGACTTAACAGTATTTCTTCCTATTCTGCAACTGTGCAGAGTACACAGAATATGCTGCTAAACTGCGGCGAAGCACACTGAATGGAATATGTGACTTTGATATTTTAGTTTGAAGACTTAACAGTATTTCTTCCTATTCTGCAACTGTGCAGAGTACACAGAATATGCTGCTAAACTGCGGCGAAGCACACTGAATGGAATATGTGACTTTGATATTTTAGTTTGAAGACTTAACAGTATTTCTTCCTATTCTGCAACTGTGCAGAGTACACAGAATATGCTGCTAAACTGCGGCGAAGCACACTGAATGGAATATGTGACTTTGATATTTTAGTTTGAAGACTTAACAGTATTTCTTCCTATTCTGCAACTCTGCACAGTACACAGAATGTGCTGCTAAACTGCGGTGACGCACACTGAATGGAATATGTGACTTTGATATTTTAGTTTGAAGACTTAACAGTATTTCTTCCTATTCTGCAACTCTGCACAGTACACAGAATGTGCTGCTAAACTGCGGCGAAGCACACTGAATGGAATATGTGACTTTGATATTTTAGTTTGAAGACTTAACAGTATTTCTTCCTATTCTGCAACTCTGCACAGTACACAGAATGTGCTGCTAAACTGCGGCGAAGCACACTGAATGGAATATGTGACTTTGATATTTTACTTTGAAGACTTAACAGTATTTCTTCCTATTCTGCAACTGTGCAGAGTACACAGAATATGCTGCTAAACTGCGGCGAAGCACACTGAATGGAATATGTGACTTTGATATTTTACTTTGAAGACTTAACAGTATTTCTTCCTATTCTGCAACTGTGCAGAGTACACAGAATATGCTGCTAAACTGCGGCGAAGCACACTGAATGGAATATGTGACTTTGATATTTTAGTTTGAAGACTTAACAGTATTTCTTCCTATTCTGCAACTGTGCAGAGTACACAGAATATGCTGCTAAACTGCGGCGAAGCACACTGAATGGAATATGTGACTTTGATATTTTTTTTTGAAGACTTAACAGTATTTCTTCCTATTCTGCAACTCTGCACAGTACACAGAATGTGCTGCTAAACTGCAGCGAAGCACACTGAATGGAATATGTGACTTTGATATTTTAGTTTGAAGACTTAACAGTATTTCTTCCTATTCTGCAACTGTGCAGAGTACACAGAATATGCTGCTAAACTGCGGCGAAGCACACTGAATGGAATATGTGACTTTGATATTTTAGTTTGAAGACTTAACAGTATTTCTTCCTATTCTGCAACTGTGCAGAGTACACAGAATATGCTGCTAAACTGCGGCGAAGCACACTGAATGGAATATGTGACTTTGATATTTTAGTTTGAAGACTTAACAGTATTTCTTCCTATTCTGCAACTGTGCAGAGTACACAGAATATGCTGCTAAACTGCGGCGAAGCACACTGAATGGAATATGTGACTTTGATATTTTAGTTTGAAGACTTAACAGTATTTCTTCCTATTCTGCAACTGTGCAGAGTACACAGAATATGCTGCTAAACTGCGGCGAAGCACACTGAATGGAATATGTGACTTTGATATTTTAGTTTGAAGACTTAACAGTATTTCTTCCTATTCTGCAACTCTGCACAGTACACAGAATGTGCTGCTAAACTGCGGTGACGCACACTGAATGGAATATGTGACTTTGATATTTTAGTTTGAAGACTTAACAGTATTTCTTCCTATTCTGCAACTCTGCACAGTACACAGAATGTGCTGCTAAACTGCGGCGAAGCACACTGAATGGAATATGTGACTTTGATATTTTAGTTTGAAGACTTAACAGTATTTCTTCCTATTCTGCAACTGTGCAGAGTACACAGAATATGCTGCTAAACTGCGGCGAAGCACACTGAATGGAATATGTGACTTTGATATTTTACAGTTTGAAGACTTAACAGAATGTGCTCTAATCTGCAACTTTGCACACTAAACAGAATGTGCTCTAATCTGCAACTTTGCACACTAAACAGAATGTGCTCTAATCTGCAACTTTGCACACTAAACAGAATGTGCTCTAATCTGCAACTTTGCACACTAAACAGAATATATGAATTTTTTTTTTTTGTTTGTTTTTTTCCCCCCACACAAAATAAACTGCTGCCCCCACACACAGTAGTCCTAAAAAGGACTTTTGGGTCTTTTTTTTCACAAATTTGCTTGTCTTCTCCCTACACTGACTTTCCCTTCCTATCCTCATCTCTCCCTGGCTAAGACTGAGCCGAACTCGCTGGTCAGGTGCTATACAGCACCCGACCACGGGTTCTGGCCAGCCAATCAGTGTAATGCCAGCAGCCAACATGGCTGCTGGCATTACACTGATGTCAGAGCCTCCCTGCACGTTTATTGGCTGCGCAGCAGCCGCGAAACGTGCGGGGAGGAGACCCGAACATGGCGGGCGAGCACATGCGGTACTCGTACGAGTACCGCCATGTGCAGATCAGAGCGATGCTCGAGCCGATCCGAGCATCGGCCGAGCATGCTCGCTCAACACTATATGTGAGATAAAAAATGGTGGATCTCTGTAAATGTCTAGGAGTGATCTCTGAATAACCTTAATATAAGCGAAGGACAATGCTACTATTTTAATCCATTTCAATGACCTGGGTGAAGTTTGTTATAATTATTTCTATATAAATATTTCTTCTTGATATACACTTTGCAATTTATTGTTCATCACATTTAGTTAGTGTGACATATTGATGTAATACAATCAGCGTCTTTACAAAGATGGATGTATGCCAGTGATCGGTGTAAGTATATCAGGACTTAATACTTTCAATGTTCTCTTTATGTCAGATAATAATACTGGTGAGGGTCAGAGACAACATACACCTCCAGACTGTGGTAAAATAATTGATAACAATCAGTTTTCAGCATTAGGTGCTCTTTACTGTAATGTCCACATCTTTAGTGTGCTTTCCAAAATATCTTGACTTAAAGCTCACCTGACTTGACTTGTATCCCTTATTCCTCATACTGACTCATGGCGTCCATATCAATAGCTTCTACCTACGCAAGTTTTTGGGTGCTCCAAATATATTACATATTTTTTTTTTATAAAGAAAAAATGCTTTATTAATGACTTATTAAGACACTTATGAAGTATTTTATTTTTTAGCTACTGCAATATTTCTTTCTACAGTTTAATGACATGTTCATTGGCTATTTTGTACATTATGTGTTATCTAAGGTGAGCCTCTGGACCCACAAAAAACAGAGATTTTAAATTTCTTAGCTACTACAAATGCCTCCAATATACACCTTTCATAAGCACACATAACAATGGTGGTTTAGTTATTGAGGCTGAAAAAAAGACATGCATCCATCAAGTTCAGCCGTTGCCAACCTTTGTTGATCCAGAGGAAGGCGAAAATAAAAAAAAAACTACTGGAGCCATTTCCAATTAAACATTCAAGTGGGTAAATAAATTAATTCCTGACTCCAAAGGACAGTAGGATATTTCCCAGAATCAGTCCAGTATAGGTAGGATGAATGTGCACTCTGAGATATTGAACATATGTCCCTCCTGCTGTAGTAACTCCACTTAGACTCCTGTAGACCAAGAAAATCACATACAAATAAAATATAGGAGAACATACCCAAGGAGATGTGTAGCAATCAGCTTTCTCTGGACTTTATTACTGAAACATACAACATTTCTGGGGGCTCAGTGATACCATTTGTAAGGCATAAACACAAAATGAAAAGCACAACCATTAAAAAGGTATAAACCCAAAAATCCAGAGTCTATGAATACCTTCTTCTATGTTTGCTTCCACATTTTGGTTCCTTCCCTTTGTTCACACTGAGGACATGGCCCAGCCATTTCCTTTCCTTGTCTTTTCTCCCTTCCACCTCTCTACATCCTTTCCCCATCCCCTCCTCACTTTCTTCTCTCTTTCTCCACCCCCCTTTTTTCTATTTTCTCTTTGTGCTTGTCCTTCCTTTTCTTTCCTTTTTGTAGCTAACCTACTATTTCCCTTGACTAGTGAAGACGTAATTGGTGTGCTAAGTTGTTCACAGTGCTTTTCAGATTATCTACCCTTGCTACCCTTTATTATCACTGTCATGCTATAATTGTTTCCACTGTCTTAAATCTCTTGTATGCCTGCATTTTGTTTCAATAAAGTTTTTTTATTAAGTATAGACCCTGCCTTCCAATCAGCAAATCAACATATTTATGCATATTAGGAAATTAATTATCACTAATGACATATCCTATTTTGATACATAGCGGGAGGGAGAATATTATATGGTGGTCTTATGCACCTAGACAAGCCATAGTGCTAAATGAAAAATAAAAAACAAAAAAGTACATACAAAATAGTAATAGGCAGAATCCTCATATTTTCAATGTGTAGAGGTTATCTGAAATGAGAGGGGTGTATTTATAAGAAACATTTCATATTAAAGTCCTAATTCAGATCTTTTGGATACATATTATCTAATGTATTAATCAAATAGCATTCTCTCTGGAACATTTTGCCCTGCTTGGGCTTTATGCATCCAAATAGCTAATGACTAATAGTCATTACTGCATCCTTCAGGATGAATCTCAGTTTTCAGGGGGGCAACTTCATCCTTAAGCTTTTTTTCATTTATATAAGTATTAGAAACATTTAGGATTGTCTTACTCTCTTTTGCAGTACTTTCCTCATTTTCAGTTTTAGCTAGCTTAACCCCTTGAGTGCCATAGGGGTACACAACACATTGTAGAGCAATGTGTTATGTATCTCTCTGGTGCAAAGGGTTAATTGCTTGCTTGCTAATGATATTGGATTCATTATATTTTTTAAATGATGCATCGGATTTTTTTCACTTAAACAATTTTAAATCTTGCTTCTTATTCCTCATTCCCCTGCAAACCTTTTTGGTAAGCCATACTGGACTTAATTTGTCCCTCTTGTACTTATTCACCAATACTATATGGAAACATATATTCAGGCCCAGACTGGCCATTGGGCATACCGGGCATTTGCCCGGTTGGCCGGTCCGGGCGTTTAAAAAAAAATTATTCATTAAACGAGTTAGTGCCGTCTTTCACTTTCTGAAAGACGGCCACCTCGTTACAAGTTTTCTGGTGGGTGGGCAATCAACGTGTGGCCGTGCGGCGCACAGCATGTGATTATAAACTCCGCCCATGATCATCGTCGGCCGACAGCCCAACCCTGCGACAGCCAGTGTCAGTGAAGGCCGTCCAATGGGCTGCTCAAAAAATAAAAATGGGCTGCTCAGCCTTAAATACCCGGGCCTATTTTTTGTCCCAGTCCGGGCCTGCATATATTTATCCAAGAGCATTTAAAACAAATTCCATCTTTTGTGTGCATTATCTATGAAGTATACTTCCTATTGACTGTTCTCTAATACTGCTTTTAACATTATTAACTTAGCCTTTTTAAAGTTGAGTGTTTTATACAAACCATTGTTAATGGTTTACTCATAACAAATATCAGAGGATGCAATATTATGGTCACTGGTGATAAATATTGTCTGCCATATCAGAATTGTATGAGACCACCAGCAAGGCCTCATTTCTAGCTGACTCCTCTATTAAGTTGAAACATGAAGTTGTCATTAAAGGGACAGTAATGTCCCATAAAAAAAAATGCTTGTTTTGTAGAGGTTTAAAAATAAGTTATTTGGCACAAATCCTATTTCTCAAACTGAGAGATATTCACTTGTAAAGTTTGCCTTTTTGCTTTACAGCTGACAGCAGGAGATTCGAGTCGTGCGACTTGAGGAGGCTGTTCAGCAGAGCCAAAATCTCATTATTTAAAAAGAACTACTTCAATGGAATGGTCTATAAAGTGTGCCTGCAAACCAGGAACACTCTGTAGACGTTTCCAATAAAGTAATTCTTTTTAAATAACGCAGTTTCGACTCTGCTGCAGAGCCACCGGCTGGTCCCCAGACGGTATCTCTTGCTATCAGTAGAGCGCTGACTTAAGAAGGGGAGGGAGGGGGAAACTTTACATACGAATATCTCTCAAACCATAAAGATTTGAGAGATAGTATTTGTGCCATATAACTTATTTTTTAAACGTCTACAAAACAAGTGTACTTTTTTATGGGACATTAATGTCCCTTTAAATAAATTTTGTAAAATGATTTTCCTATTCTGCGGTAGACGTCCCATATCTCCAGTCAATTTCAGGGTAGTTAAATTCTCCACACTGCCTGACTTAGAAGCCTTTTTTCATTTTCTCTAGCTGACAAATAAAAACTCCAAGAATTCTGACTGATTTTGAATGTGTATTTTAACCACTTGACTGCTAGAGAGCTCTCCAATATATTGAAAAGCAATGCATTAGAGTCCTGTCTCGGAATCAAGGGGTTAACAGGAAATTTAAATTAATGGGATTTTTTTATTTGTGTCCTATGGTGCAGCTGGTTTGCCCCAGAATTACTTGAATTCTACTTAATCCATCAGCCTCTTTGTGGCAGATCCATTTGTTCCTATTTGAGGAGATCCTAAAAACCAGCACAGTTAGTGAGGCTTGAGGACAGAGTTTGAGAACATCTTCTTTAAACAACTTTAATTTGTAATACATTTCAGACCGTCAGACCGAGAAGGGGTAAATGGCAGGTTGTAAGGGTAAATGGCAATGCATGTCTCATTTATCCAGGAACACTGCAGGGCTCATTGCACCTGCCCTAGGCATTTTTCTTGCTAGAATATATTTTTACAGTTGCTATGTGGATAAACTAATCCAATTTAGTGTATTGGGTTAAAAAAAAATCTGCAAAAAAACAGGTGTTGATTTTATAAATAGCCTAGAGGAGAGAATTTAGTGTTCTACGGTCATTTGCAGTTTATGTAATTGGCTTGTGTGACAATATAAGAAATAACTATCAATTATTTATGTATGTCATGTTTACTGTGTATAGATCTCATTGTTTTTCCCCCAAGAAAACAATGAATTCTTTACAAGCACTGATACCAATATTACTTTGATTACGCCCCTTTGGAATCAAAACATTAGGCCAATAAAGATACACGTAGAGCGATGGTCAATAATGTTAAGTTGTTCCCTGTAGTTTATTTCTTTTGCTACCTTTTATTGGGTGTACATAAATATTATATATAGATGTTGTTGCACATGACTGCATAGGTCCTCTGCTCAGATGTCACACTTAAGTGCTTTTTAGTGTAGATAAATGGCTCATTTATCAAGTGTCCAGAAGTGACCCATATGGTAAATTGATGCAATCTGTGCATTGGTGTAGTGCCTCTGTTTATGCAGCACTATTGCAATAGAATTAAAACATGTTTTTGATTGGGGAATCTATTCATTGAATTAAAGAGGTTCAATTCTGGGGCAAACCAACTATACCATAGGGAAGATATAAACATCCTTTGAATTTGAATTGATTTAAATAGGGTTTTTAACTTTTTAATTGCTAGAAAAGTCTCCAACACATTGCCTTGCAATGCATTGAGATCTTTCTAGCAACTAAAAGGGTTAAAAGTCATATTTAACCTCTTGAATGTCAGGGTGCTGGAGACTTCTCTAGCATTCAAGGTGTTAACCCTTTAAGAACCAACCTTATCCTTTCCATGAGGCTGGTAAAGTAGACTTGAACAGCCAACCTTGTGAAAATTATGGTCACACTTACATACCTCCCAAGTGTCCCTGTTTTGGAGGGACAGTCCCTCTTTTAGACCCAAATCCCACTGTCCCTCTTTCCCACCTAAATGTCCCTCTTTTTAGGAGATCAGATTGTGTGGTGTGTATATAAGTGTATCACATTGTTCCACAGCAATAAAACTCACATTATTGTTTCTTTAAATGTCAGTATATGTGTTTATAAATTAGTGTGCTAAAATAAAATGCTTTGGTCTTGTTATAAGTAATTTATTAGGTAACACAAGGAGGTGTCAATAGGTCATGAAATAGCCTAAAAATTCTCGGTAATGCCCCATCTACCTGCCACGCCCCCAGCAATACCCCCTAAAACACAATTGTCCCTCTTTGGCAATTTGAAATGTTGGGAGGTATGCACTTAGAAGCTTCTCCCTGCACTCCTGTTGTAGGGATAAGCTTCAGACTTGCCCTGCACATAGGGAAGATGTTTCCCTACATAAGATGTTTAACTCTTAAATGTATACAAGATCATTCCCATAAACATGGTAACTATCCTGTATATAAAAAATGGATCTCTTGATTCTACATTATATAATTTTGAAAAAAATCCCATCAGACTTTGTGAGGGGGCATCAGGACCGCACCTGATGCCCCCACCCCCCAACATTGATCGTCTATCTAGCAGGAAAGGTGATCATTGCAGTGACCAGGAAGGCAATCACCACCTTCCCTTACCTTTTCCTCCCCAACATCCTCACCCCAGAGTTCTGTGAATGTCCAGATTGAGTAGGAGGACCTTCAAGACCCACTTGCCTCATGTGGGTCTTGAGGGTCTTCCTTACTCAACTCAGAAGTTCATAGAACTTCAGGTTGAGAATGCTGATGAGAAGGTAGGGGAAGACGGTAGTCACATTCGGGGTCGTTGCAATGATCACCTGTCCTACCAAAAAGACGATCAATGCTGGCGGTCATCAGAAGGGGCCCCAATGCCCCCTTCCCCCGTGTGGTCTGAGTAGATTTTTAGAAAAATAAATACAAATAAAATCTAAAAATAAAATAAAAATGACCCCACATACACCCCCAGCATTGTTCTTCTGTCTACTAGTAGCCACATATCCCCCTCCTGACCCCCACAGCCTTGATCCTATTCCCACTGATAGTCACCAGTTCCCCACATACACTGTCTGCACCCAGCCTTCCCACTGGTAGCCACAGGTTCCCTTCATACACTGCCTGAATCCCCCATTTTGTTCTTCAACTCAGTCTTACAAGCTTACAATTCACCTTATACATTTTAATAGTATGAACTACATTGCTATGCCTCCCCCTCTATAAATAAGAATAGTGGTGCTATTGTGTCAGTGCTCCAACAGAGTGCTGTGTGGCTATAGTACCACATACAATTTTATTATAGATTAATTCCAGAAAGCAAAATATAAAAGCAACAAGCATGTGTATTTACAGAAATGCCAACATACCGGCCAGCAGGCCTTCAAAGGCTCTGGCATTTCTGTGAATGAACATGCTTGTTGCTGCAATATATTAATGATGCTGTAATTATTTTTACAGACACCTCCCTATTTTAGGAACTCTACTGACAGTTGGAAACCCTTCTCATGAATAACTGTTGAAGCTTCCTGTTTGTTATGAGATGGGGAGGACTAAAGGAATAATTTGGAAAATATTATATATATAAACAACTGCATGTACATTTAACAAAACAGTTACAAATAGATATAACTGACTGCTGCATGAAGGCTACTTATCTAAGTAACTCCTTCTGTTAAACAAAAAGACATAACCTTTACCTCTCCAGCTATTGGGGACTACAGCTCCCAGTCATTAACTGTTGGAGGATGATGGGACTTGTAGATCCCAACAGCTTGGGAGTAAAAATGTGTCCACCCCTATCCTAGGGAATATTTCCCCTTTAAACCCTGTATTGAGGGAGATTCGCTAAGCGGTGATAAAGAGGTAATAAAGTGGAGATGACTTCTCCAGTTTATCACTTCTCCAATGTTTGTTATTCTATTGAGCCTATGCACTAAGATCTCCAAAGCTGAGGAAATCTTAGTGCATAGGCTCCATGGAATATCATAGGAATTGGAGAAGTTATAAACTGGAGAAGTCATCTCTACTTTATTACCTCTTTATCACCGCTTAGTGAATCTCCTCCCCCCCATTGCATTCCCATATTTTAACTTAAATAGACCTTAGGGGGAGATGCACTAAGGTGTGATAAAGAGGTGATAAAGCTGAGATGATTTCTCCAGTTTATCACTTCTCCAGTTCCTATGTTATTCCATGGAGCCTATGCACTAGGATTCCTTCAGCTTTAGAGATCTTAGTGCATAGGCTCCATAGAATAACATAGGAACTGGAGAAATGATATCATTAGATAAATCATCTCCACTTTATCACCTCTTTATCATGCCTTAGTATATAGCCCCCCTATCTCCCAAAAACACTTTGGTGATTTACAAAGAGTTTCCAAATCACCTGTGTGTGTTGTATTGGCAATTTAGAAAACTAGTGTTTGATTTATTTAACTTTATAGAAAATAACTAAGGCATGTTGGACAGGCACTTCCTGTCATAGTTCTACCTTACACCCCCTACTCACCCACACCTAACCCAATGCCATCTCCCCTATTACTGAAAGTGTCAACGAATGGGGATGGTAATATAGGGCTACAACAGGAAGTGACTACATGGAATGTCCTAATTAGCATAAAAATACATTTAAATAATTCACAAGCTAGTTTTTAAATATAAAAATGCCTAATAAAGCATATAGAGGATTTTAAAAGCTGTTTCATAATCAACATAGTTGTTTTAGGTGACCGGGTTCCTTTAGTAAACAGATGTAGTATGTAATATTTTTGTTCCACATAAAACAACATTTCTCAGTAGAACATAGAAAATCAGAGTTTCAACAAAGTGTAATGACAATGCTGGTGCTGTCCATTTCTCCACTTATTACACCAGTGGGAACAATGAAGACTACAGCCGCTGTCATTACAGACAAAGTTGGTTATCCCGAAACAGTAATTTGGACACATTTCTATTGTAGTCCGCAGTGCGAAAACATACACACCATGATACGTATTTCTAAAAGGATATCTGTCACAGAAGTACTGATGCACTCTTGTTTACCTCTAACCCTTGGTGAGCCTGTAGGGCACCCAACCCATTAACACATAATTCATAGGATAATCCTCTGGCAATCAAAAGTTTACAGCATCATTTAACCCTTTGAGTGCCACGGAGTTTTCCAACGAGCGTTATTTAATGCAAGTTACAATATGTTGAATACTTCCCTGGCACACAAAAGGTAAGTGTTTTACTGAATATTATTTGTTACTCAATACAGATACAATTCAATAAGCTAAAGATATTCAATACTGAGGCAAACCATCTGCACCACAGGGGACAATTAAAACTTTAACAAACTCTCATCAAATTAAGTGGGGTTTTAATACCTTCAATGCTAGAGCAGTCTCCAGTGAGCTTCTTCTCTATATATTAGAGACCTTTCTAGGAATGAAGAAGTTAAAAGCCCCCTTTAATTATCTGGAAATGTCAATTCTCCCCTACAGTGCAGCTGGTTTGCTCCAGAATTGTTTTCTTAATTGCACCTATAGTTGACACTTTGCACAAAATTACATTTTAATTTCAAAATGTTTGTAATTAAAGTAAAAATATAGCTACTGGAATAAGTGCATGATGATTGATTTTACAGAATGACTGGCTAATGAGCTGGATGGCTCGCAGTTTGATAGAAAGGGCAGAAATTTTGTCACAGGCCCAGGTTAGAAAAGGGGCCCAGGCCAGGCCAGACGTGTGCATTGCAGCCTGCTCTCTATGTTCCTTAAAATCTATTAATGCATTTCATCTCCTGTCACTAATAACATGAGTGCAGAGGTATTTCTATAGTGTTTGAGAGATGAAGATCTGCTTGTCAGTACTTTACATTGAGTCTGGGGTCAGAATACTAGGGTCATACATGATCCATGTCATAGCATTGACAATGAGCAAGTTTGAAAATAGTATGCCAATGAAGAGGAGCACAGATGAAAAAAGAAGATGAAGATGACAAATTAAGATGGAGATGACAGATGATGGTAACAGATAAAGAAGAAGAAAGAAGAGAAGGACAGATGAAAAAGGAGACAGAAGGAGATAGAAGACTACAGAAGAAGAACTGAAGAAGACCAGGGTGCAGAAGTCCCCACTAGGTATCAAGACAACAGGTAGGTGTTCTAACTCTGATTTATAGGATAGTGTTAGGGCTAGTATCGGTCCACTTTATTGTTCATGTTATGGTTGATGTAGGGCCAAGGGGAGGGTTAATATTTGGGAGGGTGACTGTTTGCAGCTCACGCTCAGGGTTTGAAAGTGTGTCACCAAGCGTTAGCTGGTTATCACTGTGCCCGTGATCTTTCTGCTGGCGACATTAATACTTCCTGTGTTAGTCCTGCTGGGTTCTTATTGGCTGCTGGCATATGTCCCCCCCAACACTAGCCTTTTTAACCTCAGTCCTGTCATTCTGTGGGCACCCTTTTGTGGTGTTCCTGTACCTGGCGTTTGTTCTGCTGTTGGTTTCCTGCTCCGTGTATGACCCGGTTTTGCCTGACCTTGCTTCTGTCTTTTGCTCCGTGACCCGCTGCTGACTTGGACTTGCTGACTATCACTCTGTGTACCGACTCCGGCTGTGGCTGACTACCCGCTTTGTTGCTGACTAGGACTGGCTGACTACCGCTCTGTGTACCGATTACGGCTGTGGCTGACTACCCGCTCTGGTGCTGACTAAGGTTTGGCTGACTACTGCTCTGTGTCCGAGATTGGCTGTGGCAGACTACCTGGCCCATTGCTCACTGGTCTGGCTATTTCAGCTCTGTGTACCATCCCCGGCAGTGGCTGCCCACTTGATCCGTTGTTGCCTAGTGCCCTTCCGGTACCTGTCATTGTTGCCTTGCCTGAGTCTGTCAGCGTTGCCTATCAGTACCGTCAGTATTGCCGTGCCAGTGCCTGCTTGCACTGCCCGACTTGGGCCTGTCAGGGTTGCCGCACCTGTGCCTGTCCGCTTGCCCTGCCAGTGCCTGTCAGTGTTGGCTCCGATTCTCTAGTCTCCCGAAAATAGTCTCCTTCAGGGCCAGTCAGTGCTGCCTCCGGGCAATATAGTCCTCTGAGACTAGTACCTTGTCAGTGACTGTCTTGTTGCCTCCAGTTACGCTAACCTCCTGACACTAGTGCACTACCAGTGCCTGTACTTGTTGCCTCCGGTTACGCTAACCTCCTGACACTAGTACTCTACCAATGCCTGTACTCTGTTGCCTCCGGTCACTCTTGTTCCCTGAGACTAGGACCTTCCTCTAACTCTCCTGTGTTGCCTCCAGAATCCCTAGCTTGCTAGGGATTCTGCCCTGCAGTCACCTACAGCCTTGCCGGTTACATCTTAGGCTTGGTACTACTGAGGTTCTGTTCCTGGTTCCTCACTCCTGTTCCTGATTACCGCATTAATGTTTTGTGTGCTTGCCTCTTTGCACCCTGACCTGTGTCAAATTTGGGAAGTGCCACGGCACTGTCTGGATCTGGGCCTGTGAAGGGTGACCTTGTGTCCTTTATTAATTTTAATAAAGCTGATCTTACCTTACTAACTTGTCTGAGTGTTCTTATAAAACCGTGACATCGTCTTCCCATTTCTCACGCTATTTATTGCGAGTTATGAGACTGAAAAAACCACAACAACATTGGGACACAAGGTGGGCTCTGTGTCCCAACACTCGTCATGATTCCTTTTGGTTGGGTAATTGCTTTCCAACAATAACACTGTGTGTGTGTACCACTCGGTAATCATTTTTGGCTTACCAACAGTTTTAGAGTCCTGAATCTTTTCTCCTTCTCCCTCCCTCCATTCATGCTTCTCTCAACCTACCTCGACACATATTTCTAGCTCTACCCTGCAGTTTCTCCTACCCTCCCTCTTCTTCCTCCTTTCAGCCTTCTCTACAGGTTCCTTCGCCTTCCATCTTCTTCCCCTCAATATGTTCAAAGTAAGGGAGTGAAATATTGTTTCATTTTACTTGGTTTAATCTATGTGTAATCAAATAAAGAAGTTTGTTTTCCACATGTATTTCTTAATGTTTAATATCCAATTGATTTTTCTGTTGAGCAATATTTCAGTCCTTCCTACAACCAATGTAGTCAGTGTCATATTTATAGGTCAGTCCCTCCTAGTACCAAAGTGTATGAATGGTAATGACTTGTTTATGGATAAGTCCTTCATAGGACCAGAATGTGCCTATGGCTGTAATGTGATTATGGGTCATTCTCTCTTAAAACTAAAGTATACTCATGGCAATGACATGTATATGGGGTCAGTCCTTCCTAGGACCAAATTGTACTAATGACAGTTACCCACACACAGATATATATTATTTAATGTTTATTTGAAACTTAAGTTTAAAATATATTTAGTTACATTTATTTGTTAGTTTATGCAAATAATGCAGCCTGGTTGGCAAAGCCAGGTGTTTATGATGCTACATATCATTCTCCATCCCAACTGCAACTTCCTACCAGGAAGTACTAGCTAATATACATAAACTGACAAGCAAATAAAGGTAAATCTTGTAAACTATAGATTTGAATGAAGAACGGGTAATATAAATTTAAGTGATTATGGAACCTTTTTCAAAATCATCCAAGTCATTTTAAAATGCTAGTGTCACTAAGCCTTCCATTAAGGGTTAAAGATCTGTTGCAGCAGTCAAAGGGTGCTTATACCCTCCCCAGATGCTCAGTTCTGTCCCAGTTGTGAGCATGATGATCATGTCATAAGGCCAATATATGGCATTTTAATCAAATTATAACATGGGTGTGATGCAATAGTGAGGCAGGGTCATAGAGGTAAGAGAATTGAAAAGACGGAGTATCCTGCCACTTCTGTTTGTCCTGGGCCCAAGGATTTCTGATGGCAGCCGTGCTGCAGACCACCCTAAAAAGTGATGCACATATATAGTATGTAATCATGTTTCATGTGGTTGTGTGTTTGTAAAATATTCATGGTTGTAGTAGAAATATTAACCCCTTCGCGACACGGGACGTACATGTACGTCCCGTGTGGCTGTCACTTAGTGACAGAGGACGTACATGTACGTCCCGGAAATCCGGCTCCCCGCGCGGCTGCGCGCCGTTCGGGGACTCCGGATTGTCTTTTTAAAAAAAAAAAAAATGTTAGACGGACGTTAAGTGACGGCCGCGTCTGCACGCGGCCGTCACTAAGGGGTTAAATGCAGATCATTTATAATATGGGGTGATAGATGGAGGAGTTTATAAAAATAATTAAAATAAAATGGGACATCAATTTTAAGTTTGTTGTGAGGAGGAACAGACTAAAGGAAGACTTCATAAAAGATAATTAATCATAAACAATTGCAGGAACTATACCATAATTAAATACAAATTAAAGAGATAGTAATACTTAAAATGTAAAAAAAAAATATGTTCTAGGGTTTATCCCCCTGAGTAAAACAAGAGTACTCCCACTGCTGAAAGGTGTTTCATTCAAAAGTTATTAATTTTCAAATTTTAATTTTTTAGGTGCAATATCACAGTGGCCTGAAATTGTACAGTGGCACTGTTGCTACACCATCCTATGGAGATTTATGGTCCCGGGACCAGAGTTGTCCATAGGATCGTGTAGCAACAGCGCCACTGTACAATTTCAGGCCACTGTAATATTGCACCTAAAAAATTCAACTTTGAAAATTAATAACTTTTGAATAAAACACCTTTCAGCAGTGGGAGTATCCTTGTTTTACTCAGGGGGATAAACCCTACAACATATTTTTTTTACATTTTAATTATTACTATCCTTTTAAATACCAAACTGTTTTACACAGGACACTTACCAAAGTTAATCCTTCTGTTAAAAAAATATCAACTTATACTACACTATATAGCAATGAGCGGAGGGTCATGAAACAAAGCTGCATATGTGATTTCAGAGGCAAAGAGGAACAGCTTTTGGTTGGATTGCTGATTTGCTATTATGACAGCTTAGAGTAGAGGTGAGCAAACTACAGGAATACAGCTGTAAATGGACTACAACTCCCATCATACTCACAGTTTTTTTTAACTATATATTTTTCATGAATACAAAATATTAAGTGTACAGAAATCACAATAATCTGAGTTGTCCTTAGCTCTCTATGAAATGCACACCAAGCTATTGATTGATCAATGCAGCCACAAGTAAATCTGCTATCACAGATGAATATAAAAAACGACATTAGTTGCAAATAAATCAATCAATTGAACAGCATGCAAAATATAAGTAAAAGCATGGTAGAAGGTAAATAATATCCAATGATAAATAAATGGTTACAGTTTACAGACAGGCAGACAGATAGATATGAAGGCATGCAAGGGAGGGGAAAATTTGATCAAACAACAAATTATATCTATGTTTTAACGGATCCAAGGACAGAATAGATAATGTCCTCAAATATATATTCCATTATCTTTTAGATCACACTCGTATCCTCAACATGAGAGTCACTCAATTCGTCCAATAACATGGGTCAAACGTCATATAAAAAAGAGAGAGACATAGGAAACTTCTTAGTTTAGTATATATATAACAATATACAGTGTGTAAATCCTCACTTACATTAAAGTAAGGATTGTTCCACTCTGTCCCAGATTGTCTTGAGAAGATAATTGCCAGTCAAATTTCTAATCGCAACATCAGCATGAAATGGAGAGGAGAAACAAAGCTCTCTCAGTAGGAGGTATATATATTAAATGTACTGTGTGTAAATTTTTACCTACATCGAGATCAGAATCATGCTACTCCATCCCAGCTGGGTTAAAAAGGGTTAAACTCACTCAGCAATCCAATCATGCCATCATCATAGAAGAAGGAAACAAAACAATGTGGGTGATGTATAAAAAGCCTTCTTAGTGTAGATTTAAGAAATGTCGATAAAATTCACGCCTGGTCATATTTATAAAAGAAATAAAGTCATGCTTAAAAATTGGGCTGTCAGAGAATATTCTGAAAACATCTGCACCTGCTAATATATTTTCGCACATGTAGCAGTATTACATACTTCCACTAGGAACAGGTTATACCTGGTATTAAGATTTAATCACTAAAACTGCCTTTATTTTTGACGCAATTAGCACATTTTTTTATAAATACATTGGGACACAATTCTTATTCGGTCAAAAACATTTCAACTCTTCTTTTCAAAAAAAGGAAAATACCTGGAGTTAGCACTTAGCGAAAATGTCGTCAGATGTTTATACATATACTTGTGTCGATTTGAAACAATTTTGCAGACACTTTCTAACTCCAGTTTTATACATTTCCCCCAATATTCTCTCAGTAAATATAATATAAAACGTTAACAAGTACAGTTGTAATCAAAATTATTCAACTCCCATTGCAAATCAGGTTTATTTTCAAAATTTACAGACTTTAAGCTGTTTGCAATGAACAAATCAAACAAAAGAAATTGAAATAGCTCAACACAGCAGATGCTTCAAGTGGTTTGCCAAAATTCAACTGAAAATGCAACTTATAATGACTTCTGCAGTTTCAAAATTATTCAACCCCCTGAATAGAATCCCTCACAACAGCACAAATATGCAAAACAGATGTTGTCTCAAGCACACCTGATGCAACTAAGGACTTCCTTATTTGCCCCAGGTGTACTTGAGCTGGAACACATAAAATATCTGAACTGGCTAGGGCTTTGATGATTGTCACGTTTGACTGCATGTTAGAAATATGGCTAAGTCAAAAGAATGGTCCAAAAAGTTAAGAGAAGAGATCATCACCCTTCACAAACAAGGAACAGTATACAAAAAGCGAAGGCACTGAATGTTCCTAGAGACACCTTTGGAAGCATAGTTCGCAAGTTCAAAGTCAAAGGGACAGTGGTTACACTATCTGGACGGGGCAGAAAAAGGAAGCAATCAACGGCTGGAACCAGATTTCTGAGAAGGCAACATGAGAAAAACCCTCAAGTGACTGCAAAAGTCCTGCAGCAAGACTTGATGGCAAAAGGCACTGAGGTTTCAGTGAGCATAGTAAGGCATGTACTAAATGCAGAAAGTTTCCATGGAAGAACTCCAAGACATACAACATTACTGACCCAAAAGCACAAGAAAAGTCAGCTCCAATATGCTCAAACTCATATAAATAAGCCACAGAAGTTTTGGGATTCTGTCCTGTGGGGTGATGAAACAAAACTGGAACTTTTCGGCCCGATGGATCAGTAGTATGTCTGGAGGAAGAAGAATGAGGCACACACCAAAAAGAACACTCTGCCTACAGTTATGCATGGTGGTGGCTCAGTGATGCTCTGGGGCTGCTTTGCATCCTCTGGTACTGGAAACCTGCAGCGTGTGGAAGGCAAGATGGATTCATTGAAGTATCAGGAAATCCTAGGAGAAAACGTCATGTTGTCTGTGAGGAAGCTGAAGCTTGGAAGTCATTTGACCTTCCAATAGTACAATGATCCCAAGCTTACCTGAAATTCAACCAAGGCTTGGTTGAAGAAGAAGTCGTGGAAGATTCTACAGTGGCCATCACAGTCACCCGACTTGAACCCCATAGAAAAACCTCTGGTGGGATTTAAGAATATTACTGATCCGGAGGCCATTGTTCATGAGGAATGAGCTACAATTCCTCATGAACGCTGCCTGAAGCTGGTGTCTGGCTATGCATCTCGTTTGAAGGTCAAAACAGAAAAAGGGTGCTCTACTAAGTACTAAAGATGCTTGCCATGAAGGGGTTGAATAATTTTGAGACTGGAGAAGTCATTATAAGTTGCATTTTCAGTCGAATTTGGGGAAACCACTTAAAGCATTCGTTGTGTTGAGCTAATTCAATTGCTTTTGTTTGATTTGTTCATTGCAAACAGCTGAAATTATGTATATTTTGACAATAAACCTGATTTGCAGTGGGGGTTGAATGATTTTGAGTACAACTGTAAGTATCCACACTTTCATGTAAGATGTGAAACTCCAGCTCCACGGATTCCCAAGTCTTGTCTATGAGTATATGATGTAAATCCAGTGTGTGTGTGTGTGGGGGGGGGGTATATCTCGAATGATGTGTTGATCAGTTCAGGATCTCCTTTCTCTATCAGTGGATCAGTTGTGATGATCCAGAGATTCTCAATATATTTGTACTAAACCGCATAGCAACACTAATCTTATATTTCAAACTGTATTAAGCAGAATAGCAAATACTAGAAAAGTATAAAACGCATACATAAAACAAAATAAGTTATAGATCTGTCAACCTCTCCAGGATACCTAGTATGTAAGCACCTGTCAAAAACCTGATCCCCAAGTTGGCCAAAATATGGGAACGACTGTAGTGAAGAACATCCAAGACCTCGCAGGTATAACAGGTAGTAAACAAATTACAATGAAAACATAATTAATTAATTGAATAGTCTTGTATTCTCATACAAAAGGTTTTGATAAGTACATATTAACAATAAGGAAGATGGTATACCACTGGGATTGAAAAGTAATGAGTAAATGCACAGTACGTGATTCCAGTACAGGGAGGAATGTTACCCGGCATCCTACAACTGAGCTTTTTCTTCCCTATAAGAGTATCCCATCTGTCCTAAAGTGCTGTACATGCTTTAAACAGAAAATTGTCTGGGATGGAAAGTTTGATAGTGAAGGTGAACAACTGGATTTAAGGGATAAGTGTTCAACTCCCTAAGCCAATCTTTTTTTTTTTTTTTTTTTGCTTGAGACACCCTTAACAACAAGTCTGGAATTTTCAGGGAACCCCAAACATATTTTCTGTCATTTATCAAGGGCAGACTGAAAGGTACAATACATAAATATACTTAAAATTTTAGGTCTCAATAATAATCCTTTATAATAATTCGCTAGGATGTTTGTCAGAAGCCTTCATGCTCAGTAGAGACTGCTGCATGTGTTGCAGTCATGCGCAGTAGAGACTGCCCATGCTGCAATCGTGTGCAGTAGAGACTGCCCAAACGAGCTGCGGCTGATATGGGGCAGGGAGCTCCGAATACAGACCGGAGTCCTCTCTGCGCACCTTCTTGGAACCAAGTATGGTCTGAATTTGGAGCACCCCACTCCATATCAGCCGTGGAGCATTCATGCAGTCAGTACTGCACGTGACTTCAGTGCAGCCATTGAGAAGGGAGGATCCGGCCACCAGCTGAGGGGCACCCTCAGTGAATCTCTGTGGCACAGAAAAGTGCCACAGCACCCTGGTTGAGAACTACTGCCCTAAGCTACTGCATCTGGGAAAGAGTATTTTTGAAGGGCTCCCAAATATTAAAACATTTTTCTCCATTGAGTTCCTTATTCTGCATAGAGAGCACCCAGTGTAGTCTGGCAAAATATACAACTTTATATTGTGTTGTTTTGATATTGGAACCTGAGAGTGAATTCAAACCTCCAATATGCATATCAGAGCTAAAAGAATTTGAATATCTAACAGTGTTTTTGTGACTTGATGCAGTGGTATAGATTCACAAGATAAATAATGCATTGTCCATAATTAAATCAATTAGAATTTGGTTTCAGCTCTAAGTACAGATGGAATGCCAGTATTTCATAATATGATGGCAGGTATATAATGTGCATAATCTCTGCTCTGGGTGAGTCACATTTCAGGCAGCTGAGTGAGATAGGCTAATATGTTTAGCTATTGTTGGGGGTAGATGTATTATATGTAGAAATCTATACAAGGCTGCAGAAACCAGAGAGAATGTCCTTAGATGGGGCAGATGGTATGTCAGAGAGCCTGGAGTTTGATGATTAAAGGAAGGGCTTAATGATTTGTAGAGGGAGGCCAAGGGGAAGAGTATTGAGGATGTTGTGGGTGAATTGGTCTTGTATGAATGGGAGTATAGATTGTGTTTGGCTTATAGATAGGAATAAATGACTGGATTGAAGTTGAAACATATTTGCTATTTCATCAAAAGAATATACTATCCTTGATTCAGGTTTTATTAATTGCCCAACAAATTTTAGACCCGCTCTTGCCCATTGGGAGAAATGAACATTTGACTGCCCATGCTGGAATTCTAGGTTATAAATGATAAGAAAATTGATTGAAGTTAATTTTCAAACAACATTTTCCTAGCAGCTTTAATCATGTTAATCAATAAGGGGTTAGTTGTCAGATTCAACCAGTCTTTTAATATTTAGGTGATACTATCCCTTTTTCATATGAATTCATAAGCTTATGTCATACATCTGCTATTGGAAGTACCTTGAAGTGATGTCACAGACTGTTAGCTCTATACATGCATTTACACAAACAAATAGAAGGTTGATCCTGTGAGATATTCTGTTACCTTTTGGAATAAGGAAGGAATATCTGTACCCACTTGGAAATGGCACACACTCTCACACACGCAAGATTCCTACACTAGGCTGACCAGACCTCTCTTTTAACCAGGCACACATAGGCAAATGCATATTTCAGGACTTCACTGACCTCAAAGCAGCCCTGTAGTATGGGCAGAAGATAGGCACTTTCAATAATTCTCTTAAATGTACATAACTTTAGTTTCTTTTATAGATGTAACATAGCATGCATTAAGTGGCATCTTCCTACTGGGGACCATAGGCAGAAGGGAACTCTTGCTCCCTGTGGCCTCACTAATCAAATCCTTAAGATCCGGCCCAAACAAAGAGGTGCCTTAAAAAGGCAATGAGAGCAAGGCTTTCTTGGAAGCAGTGTCAGCAGACCAGATCTTGAGCCAAAGAGCTCATCTGGCAACCACAGACATGGTGGAAATCCTTGCCACCAAACGGATGGCATCAAATAAGGCAGCAGAAACATAGTGCTGGGCCTCATAAATGTTGACAAGAAGCCGCAACATATCAGAGGTAGGAGCACCCTGATGGACAGCCAGGGTGAGCTGTTCAGTCCAGACCGCAATGGCCCGGTTCACCCATGCCACAGCAAACGCTGGAAAGATGGCAATACCAGCAGTGGGAAAAATGGACTTGAGGGAGACCTCAAGTTTCTTGTCAGTCCAGTCTTTCAGAGCAGAAGCATCAGCAACTGGCAAGGCAGTGGACTTAGATAGCCTGGAGACAGGAGCATCCACTTGGGGTAAAGCTTGGCAATCTTCTTGGAAACAAAAGGTTTCTTGTCCGGAGACTTCCACTCATCAGACACAAGGCGGTCAAGAGTGGAGTTAGGTGGAAAAACAAGTATAGGGCCTTTTAGGCTTCTGAAAAACATTAGAGGGATCCAAAGAAACCTCCTGAATTAAGGGAATGTTTAGGGTAGTTAAGACGACTCTGATCAAGCCCTCAGTCGAAGGATCAGCCTCAAAGGGGTCCCAAAAAAACTTAGAGAAGCCCACAGCAGAACATTCCTCAACATCCAAATCCACCAACAGTTCCTCCTCAGAGGAATCTGATAGGTCAGGTACTCCCTGTGGTTTTGGCAGGGAAGATCTGATGGAAAAAGGGGTCTGCCAGGAGTGGTAGATCCCCTGTAACTGGGATGGAAAGAGTTGCAATGTAGACCGGAGGTCTCTAGTAGCAGACTTGAACTCTTGCACCTAAACTGGCTCTATTGCATGGCTGGAGGTCTCTGGGAGAGACTCAGAGACATCAGAACATGCTGGGCATAAATGACCTGAGAATTCTCTAGGTAACCCTGAATTACATGAGGAGCAATGCACAACAGGGGACACAGAGACCCACGTGTCCTTAGTCTTAGACCTGGCCCCAAGCAATGGATTAGACATTCTCACAGTGTCAAAATGTTTACAGTATAAGGAATCACCCAAATACAGTGTGTAAGATTAAAATTTCACCCCAGAAATCGCTAAAATGCACTTATCTGGAAGGCGAAGGGTTAATCTGCAGAGCAAAGAAGGAGAGTCCAAGCCCTATGTAGGATACTCGTTCAGGAAAAGGCACAAAATGGCTGCTGTGGCAAGAGCCAATCAGAAACGTGCGCTTATGGGAAATGTAGTTTTCCCAGAAAATGTACCCCAACAGTGCCTGAAGCCCCCTGAGCCCCCCAACACACATAAAACATTAACCGGATGACAGAACAAGGGCAGACAATTACAATGAGCCATCTCTGAAGTCGCTACGTTGAGCGGTTGCAGAGATATGCCCCAAACTGTACAGTCCCATAGACGTGAATGGAGCAATGGCATCTATGTGGTAAAGCACGCCTTAAAGGCTTGGAATACAAATTTTTCAAAGATGAAACTGTGAATTTCAATTTCATGAAACCCCCAAAAGATGTAAAACCAGCAGCTAAAGAGTTAAATTACCACAGAAATGTGCTCCAAAACACCCAACAGACATACAGGTAAACCCAACGAGTGCAGGAGTGTGCAATAGGAACTCCAAAGGAAAACCCCTGTGAGGAGGGGCACTGTGGGACACGTGACCTCAGCACTCAAAGGGTTGCTCACCTTTCCTGCAGATCTTCTGTCTTCAGATTACCATGTATTAAGAAGAAGCCTCAGTGGGCAACTCCTGGGGAAAGAACTTGAACCCAAGATTTTCCCCCCGGGCTTAAGGTCCACAAAAAACACCTGCATATTGAGCTAGCCACATCTAAGGGCATTGTTAGTTATGGTAATCCATCTAATGGTGGTATTCCATATCTAACAGCTAAAACTATAGCAGAACTGTTATCTTGCCTGTGTCTTCACCAAGGAACAAATCTTAATGGAGCTGGTTGGCTAGCTGCAGCCAAGGAGAGAAAGTAGGCTCCACCCCATGCATTCACTTCTAGAATTGTTCCTGCCTTCTTAAAGGGGAGGATCGCCTACCCAAAGTTACCAGTAACCTGTATTGGACGACAGAGAAAATTGGGTAAATGAGGAAGCAAAGTGAAGAAGTGTGGATCTACAGGAGAGTTAATTGATGAACAGAATGGTCAGGATAATTATAGTGTTGGAGGGCAGGAGGAAGAGGGAAGAGAAGGGGAACTGTCCAGAAAATGGTCAGATTATGAAGAACTGTTTATCACAAATAGCCATGTTATGTGTACTGAACTACAGAAAGGTGTTTGTCTTTCCAGCTAGGGGGAAGGCTGAGGATATCCTGGGTTCAGTAGGGGGTCAGTTATTTCTATAGTTGCTACATTATTATAGTTTCCATTTGTATGCTGCACTATGTTCATCTCCTCTACCTCATGGATCATGGTGATTGTTTATGTTCTAGCCCATTCAGTGCCACAGGGGTTTGCAATTCATATCCCTATGGCAATGAAAAGTTTTAAGGAGGACAACTGCTGCCTCTGATCTCCTGTAGATTCAATAACCTGTCCTCTGACACCAGAGTAAGCTATGGGGTGATGCCAACTTCACCACCTCAAGTCTGCGAATTTGGGACTGTGAAGTACGGAAGCTTAAGCAGCTACCAGAGCTTAGTGTATGCTGTGTGATGCCACATTAACATACAAACACACCTGAATAAGACAATAGCTCATTAAACTGAATATCAATATGCAAATAAGAAATTGTCGAAGTAGTCACTGCAAAATCACCAACCTGGTGATGTCTGTGTATTTCCTGTGGTTTCACAGAGATGTGATGGTGATGGCATCTTAGCACATATGTTGAGCTATCATAAAAGCAAATAAACCACCATATCATCTTGGTCCATTATCAAACTTTAGAGTATCACCCCCCCCCCCCATAACTCTATTGTTGCATGCCCATACTTCCAGTCATTGGTGGCATTGGTTTGTCTCCTGCACCAGTAAAGTTGAAGACAGGTGATAACTGGTATGCATCCCAAGTAAAACTTTTTTTTTTCTTTGCGCGCATGAAGTAACCAATCAGAGCAGAGCAACTGTTACACACAGCAGCACTCAGATGGAATTATTTATCACACAGCCATATCTATTTGCTCACAGTCCCTGACAGGTACAAAGGGAGCAATATGTTTGCTCTGTCTGGGTAATAGTGAATAATAGAGCCACTAAGGGCTACTGAAAATCTCTGTTTATGTAATGTACTGAGCTATGATTGACTAATTCATGTATGCAAAGAAAAAACAATGTTGCACTTTTGCTATGAATCTCAGTCACCCCCTGGGTGAGTAAGACTTTTTCTCTCTGCACCTGATCCTCCAGAGGGGAATGGATAGATTTTATTTTTAAACAAGGAGTATGAAGAAGGAGGGAAGCAATAGAAAGCGGGAGTGGACCCCACTGTGACCTATGATGGAGCCACTCCTTCATATTCATGAGCAGTAACCAATCCAAACAAGTATCTACATACTAACATATACATTCTATTCTGACATTGTAGCCGATTGTTTTCCTTGCAGAGTGAATCTACTGATTCCTCAGTCATAAAGTAGAATATGTTCCAATGACATTGACAATCTATTTATAAAAAGTCAGTTCAATACAAAAGGCCCAATATTCTTTGTCTGTATAGAAAAGATAGCAGATTATTCATTAACATGGTATCAACACTTTATTCACAATAATAAATGAAAACTGTAGTGTTCATTCAGCCCAATGGGAGATTACAAACTTAATATATGTTTTTATTTAATTTCATGCTGCAAATATATTTTTTCCTATTATCTCATCTGTTAGACATTCAGACCACTTCCAAAATACATAACCACAGTTATGATGTGCTGGGGCACATTATTTAACCCTTTGAGAGCCAGAGAGGTGAGCATCATATTGCTCCACAACACGCTGCATTCTTCTCTGGCACTCAAAGGGTTTTTCATATATGCTAAACGACTGCACTGCTTCAACAGGAAGGTGGATGAAAATAAAACAAAATCACTTTATTGAAACATTGGTAAAATACAAACAGATTCTTCAGACAATTGAGATCAAGTCTCATGTGTCATGTAGTGCAAGAACTACATAGTCCACGCATTTTGCGCTTTGCGCGCTTAATCATGACTATCAAGTCATGTTCACAACCAACAACTTTTAAACGATCTTTCACCAATCACAAAAGATGTCCAATTAGTGATAACAACTCTGTGATCTGACTTCAAGGTAAATGCCTGTCAGTCAGAAAACGGAACACAACTCACAACCAAAATGACCAGGAACAACACCACATTGAACATGGTGTCCTTCCAATCCAATCAGTATACAGCACCATAAGTTCCGAATAGGCACAGCAAACACATGCTTCGATTCACACTTAACATAATATATAGATAGCATAACAGTGTATTTGAACCTAGTAAGAGGGTTTTTCTCAATATCACAATAAAAGGTTAATTTTTTTGTGTCCACCACCAGTCCTAAACCTACCAGGGCACAATGTCTAACCAATATATGCCAGCCTGTATGGGGATTTTAGCATATAAATTGCATTTTTGTGTTACAAGTGGCATAATGTTTTAAGGTGACTTTAGTGCCTTTAGAAAGGTGATAAATAAAATCCATCTTGATTATTCTTACAGTTCATGCAGCTTACGGAAATGTCCCTATCTGCAGTTCAACAAAATGTTTGGTCTTGTTAATTATCAGGATTGATGTCTGCATTCACCAAATGACCCTCTATGTTTTTGTTTTTTATCATTTATAGGAGAAAAAAAGGCATTTACTGAAAAAGTTTTGTCATAGTTTTTGTCCTTCTGAATAATGGGCCAGTACCGCTGTACAATTTTTTGTGCCTACTATTAAATCACATTGTATGTACTAACAAATATAAGTATGTCAGATTTATGACACAGGTTCCAACCTCATTCATAAGAGAAATTTTGACTTTTCTGATTCTGATGTCTGTATTTTAGACTTATTGTACCCTCTTTTTACACATTTATCTAACATTTGGTGCATTATTTGTTTAAACACACAGCACTCACAGACAAAGTTCTGATTATACACAAATCTGTCTATAAAGAAGGTACTTTATAGTAGATTCATGATGAGATCTGATAGACAGTAATAGATTATTTCTATCTGTAGGCTTTACCCATTAACTGTGACATCATTGGCCTTTAAATATTGGCATTCTATTTTGTGTATAGATAGATGTGAGGTATGGGGTTCTGGAGCACATAACAATGGGTCCCATCCCCCAAAACACTGTATATGCAGGTGGTCATTAATATATTGCTGTAATGTTCAGTTTATATACAAACCTGATACACTGTTGGGTAGTTTATTTTAGACCTTTTTTGTGTTTGTACATTGTACCCTAAGAGTATTTTATGTATTGTGAAACAGCTGATCAAGTGTGGACAACGTGAAGCTGTGGATTGGTGGAAGATGATGGGAGTTGTAGGCTGACATGGGGGTTCATGTTCCCTATACCTGTAGTAGATGGCTCTGTGGCGGGGCCATGTAATGAGTAGGAGTGTGATCTCCTTGCCTAGTAGTGCCAGAGTTGTTAAAGGGGATTTAAACTCTTTATAAAATTGTTTTATTCTTACCTGATTAGCTTTTTCGACACAAAACACATATTTGAACTGGAATGAACTTGTAATAAGTTGATAATATTTTTTTAGCCTTTGAACATGAGAGAAATTTACAATGCATTGGAGAGGGGTTAATTAAGAAAGGTTAATTATGCTCTGAAACTACATATTCAATATATAAAAGGAAATAATTTAAGCAAATTCTGTTCAATTGCTCATCATTCCAAAAATCTCTTTCTACATGTCACAAATGAGGTCATGGATCTGTCTAAACCCTGAATCAAGTGTTCTCACTGCATGGGTGGCTTTGAAGGCAGCGGTCTGCAAATCTAATTTTTCAGTAGCCCAAACCCTATTATAAAAAGTCTGGTTGTTAAATGCATTTATTACGTACAATATATGCCTTATAAAAATGTGTATGTATGGGTATGTATATATATATATTTTTTTTGTTTTGTTTTGTTTTTGTTTTTTTAAAGGTAAAGTAGAAGTTTAACCCTTTGGATGTTGGAGATGTCTCCAACAATCTGCAAATAGGATGAAACTGGCAAAAAAAAGTGGAGCATAATCTTTAAAGGGATAGTAACACTTTATACATAAAATATATATATTGTAGAGTTTATCCTGTTAAATAAAACAAGAACACTCCCACTGCTGTGAGATGTTTTATTCAAACGTTATTACAGCTCAAACTTGAATTTTTTTAGGTGCAGTATCTCAATGGCCTGAAATTGTACAGTGGCGCTGTTGCTATATCATCCTATGGAGATTTATGGTCAACTGACCAGAGCTGTCCATAGAATGGTGTAGCAACAGCGCCACTATACAATTTCAGGCAATTGCGATGCTGCACGTAAAAAAAAAATCATGTCTCAACTACAATAACTATTGAATAAAACGCCTCTCAGCAGTGTGAGCGTGCTTGTTTTACTCAGGAGGAGAAACCACAATACATAGATTTTTGCCTGTTAGGTGTTACTATCCTTTTAACCCTTTGAGTACCAGAGGGGTATGCAATGCGTTGCATACCTCTCTGGCACTCAAATGGTTAATGTGAATAAATACTTGTAACTATATGTTTCCCCCTTTAACCATTTGAGTGCCAGAGGGGTGCAAAGCAATGCACAGGACACTGGCACTCAAAGGGTTAAACTTTTTCGTAAAAGAAGAAAAACTCACAGCGCTAGCACACAATAACATGCACATATAAAATAAGAACCCAAGTGAATGAGATATGGAGAGCAGCAAGGAATGAAGGGATTGTCCAAGCTCTTAAACTATGCAAAAGTCAAAAGCAAACTTTTTAGTGCAAGTGGTCTGAATAATGCATTGCAGAGAAATGTGTTGTATATTCATTATCTTCTTAACCACTTCTTTACCTGGAATAAAATTAGCATCCATAAATCTTTTTTTTTTTCTTCTTTTTCTTAAACAATTACCAGTATGTACTGGTGAACGGTGTCATTTGGGGAAAAGATTAGTACCACATGCACACAGCTCATGAAACATTTTTAATCAGTTATCCTGTTTGTAGAAGCTTTATATTAACCCTATGAGTGCTAGAGGGGTATGTAATGCATTGTGAAGCAATGTATTGTATACCCCCTGCCATTCAAAGGGTTAATATTAAGGGGAGATGCACTAAGGTTCCATGCGAAATACTCTGGAAAAACAGCTGCTTTCTTTGTGATGTATCAGTTACGGAAACCAGGGTAACTTCCTCATGTAATTAAATTGCAAATTTGTCTACTTTGTCATTGATTCCAATGGGCACAAGTTTAGCACCGGTAGCGCATTTTTTACCATGCTGTAGTGTGTCACAGCGCAGGTAATAGAATACCTGACTGTGATTTGAAACTACCGACAGTGGGTTTTTTTAATGCTACCAATTGAATCAAGCCCTAAGTCTGTGCCTACAAAACCCAGGCATAGCACCCAACACGTTAAAAACTATAGCCGAACAATAGAACAGCTGTTGAAAAAAACATGTACTCATGCACAACTAGGCATCCCTGAACTAGTATATCACAGATCATCCAAACTGAAAAAGTCCCCAACACCACACCCTCTCAAACACTCACAGCACTAAAATGAAATTAACTCTTTGAGTGCCAAATCAAAGAGTTAAGCCTCCCCACAAATCTAGCACTGATCTGGGCCCCATATTTCCTCCTCACATGTTTCACAAGTAAATCACTTTGAACAGGGATTTGCCTTATAAAAGCCAGTCCCTGTTCATTTTTTTGTTCACTCTGGCTCAGGCAATGGCATTGGCAGGACTAAGTGAATGATTTTTTTTATTAGATTAGAGACAATGGTGGTGATGGTGGGGTAAAAAGGTTTTTTTTACATTTCTGATTCTAGTTTGTTAGAAGATGTAGGAGAACCAGGAAGTTGAGGGCATCTCTTGTCCTCCGATATCAATGTAAGTGGTTTACTTGTGAAACACATGGGAAGGCAGCATGGGGTCTAGATTAGTGTTAGATCTCTGGGGTATTGTATTAGTAGTGCAAGGGTTAGTGGGTGGCAGGGGGTTGCTTTTAGTGTTAGTGATGATACTGTTTGGAGGGTGGGGGAGGATGATGTGAAACTAGCTCACGGTCCCTGTTTGTCACTATGTCAAACAGGGCCGGCGCTACCATTAAGGCAGCACAGGCAGCTGCCTTAGGGCGCCGCATCGGAGGGGCGCCGGAAAGGGAGAAGCTGAGAAATATTTTTTATTTTTTTTAACTATATCTGCCACGAGGGAGCGCTCGTTTACACGACCAAGCGCTCCCTCGCGGCGTCTATGGGACGCTCACAACGCAGAGCGACCCAGGCTCTGTAGTAATACAGAGCGCTGGGAGATGACATCATCTCCCAGCGCTCTGCATTACTGAGAACAGCGCTGGGAGGCTGAGCTCTGTGCCGAAGGAGGCACAGAGCTCTCTTAGAGCTAGACCACCAGGGACTCAAGGTAGGGAGCATTGTGGAAATGAAGGGGCATAAAGGAAGGAGCAATGTGGAGATGAAGGGGCATTATGGAAGGGCAATGTGGAGATGAAGGGGCACAAAGGAAGGAGCAATGTGGAGATGAAGGGGCATTATGGAAGGGCAATGTGGAGATGAAGGGGCACAAAGGAAGGAGCAATGTGGAGATGAAGGGGCATTGTGGAAGGGGCAATGCTGAGATGAAGGGGGCATTGTGGAAGGTGCAATGTGGAGATGAAGGGAGCATTGTGGAGGTGAATATGTGGGCGGGGGCAGGGGACTGTGGTAAGGTCAGGGGGGGCAGGTGGATTGTGTCGGGGGGGGCATCAAAATGCACCTTCGCCTGTGTATATAAAAATCCTTGCACCGGCCCTGATGTCAAACATTGATCCTTGGCTAGTTTCCTTTGATGTCCCTACTTCTCACACTATTTAGCAGTAACAGAAAGATGCAATGTGAGTTAGGCTGGAAGTAAGATTTGTGTGAACTACGCTAATTGCTTATCCAACTGGGCAGCTAATAGAATACCTCAGGAAAACAGGTATGTTGGTGATTTGATCAGAATGAATGGCCTTCTCAATGCTGAGAAGTGACAACAAATACTTATCCATCATGAAATACCATCAGGGAGGCATCTGACTGACCCCAAATTTATTATGCAGCATGACAACGACCCAAAACATACAGTCAAAGTCATTAAGATCTATCGTCAGCATAAAGAAGAACAAGGAGTCCTGGAAGTGATGGAATGGCCCCCACAGATCCCTGATCTCAACATCACTGAGTCTGTCTGGGATTATATGAAGAGATAGAAGCAACTGAGGTGCCTAAATCCACAGAACAACTTTAGTTAGTTCTCCAAGATGTTTGGAATAATCTACCTGCTGAGTTTTTTAAAACACTGTGTGCAAGTATACCTAGAAGAATCGGTACTGTTGAAAGCAAAGGGGGGTCACACCAAATATTGATTTGGTTTAGATTTTTCTTCTTTCTTTTGTTAATTTATAAAAATAAACTATTAACATATCTATTTTCGAAAGCTTTCTTGCTTTACATCATTTTTCCTGGCCTAGGACTTTTGTACATTACTGTATATGATATTGCCTGTTTATATAGAATACAATTGGACCAAAACAAAATGCACAATATTTGAAAACAACATGTAAGTCTGTGGGCAAATAAACAATACTAAATACATTCTGTCAAATTTTCCAATGATTTAAATGTGGCTTTTAACCATTTGAGTGCCAGAGGGGTACGCAACACGTTGCATATCCCTCTGGCATTCAAAGGGTTAACCCTGTGAGTAGCGAGAAGCATTAAAAGTTCCAAATAAAAAAATGGGAAATTTTAGTTGTCCCCTAAGAAGAAACTTTTTAATGACAAGACTGACCATATTAACTCCTTCAGTGTTGGAAGAATTTGGCAAACACTAAACAATGTAAATATTCTAATGGTCTACCAGTAACTACTGGTGGATCACAATCTGATTGCTGGGCTCTGTTGCTCTAGTACAGTGTTTTGCAGTGTTCGTCCTTGGGACACATTAACAGTGAATGTGTTACAGGTGTGTAATCAGCAGATGAGTTGTGATTGACCTACCTGTGCTTAAAGGGATAGTAATACTTTATTATTACTATGCCACATATTGTAGATATTTGTAAAATAATTGAATAGCCCCCAGGTTCATCTCTCAGACCTTTATGGTTTGAGAGATAACCGAAGGCAAAGTTCCCCCCTCCCTCCCCCTTCCCTGTAGTCAGCGTTGTACTGACTGCTGGGAAAGTCTATTGTACGACAGGCTTGTGGCTCTGCAGCTGAGCTGAGATCCCGTTAGTGAATAATAATAATAATTATTTCACTGAAACGGTCTTCTACGTGTGCTTGGTTTGCAAGCACATGTAGAAGATCATTTCAGTGAAATAATTATTTTTCACTACGCGATCGTGGCTCTGCTGCAGAGCCGCCTGATGAAAGTCAGACGGGATATCCCTGCAGTCAGCACAACGCTGACTTCAGGGAAGGGGGAGGGAGGGGGAACTTTGCCTTCAGTTATCTCTCAAACCATAAAGGTTTGATAGATGAACCTGGGGGCTATTAAATTATTTTGCAAATATGTACAATATGGGGGATAGTAATAATGAATACAGGGTTGCCACCCAGCCGGTATTTTACCGGCAGGCCGGTAAAAAATTGGCTTCTTCCCAATGTTAAGTCTATGGAGGGAATGCCATGGCTGGTATTTTTTTTAAGTAAAGGTGGCAACCCTAAATGAATATGTTTATTTATATAGCGCCACAAATGTACGCAGAGCTTTACAATTTAAGGGTTTAAACAATAGAGGGTTACAGCTGCTTTGTAGAGTGAAACACTGGGTGGGAGGTCCCTGCCTGTAAGCTTACAATCTAAAGTACAATATAAAGTATTACTATCCCTTTAATCATGGAATTCCTTGAAACATGACCCGTTGATGTGTCCCAAGGAAGGAGCTGAGAATTAATGTTCTAGTAACAGCCACAGACTAAGCATGCATTGTAGATTGTATCCAGAATTAATCAGAAGCTTGGTCTAGAAACTTCATAAGTTTGCTCAGGGCAGAGACCTAGATTAATGTTAGTATCACTGAATAAACAGGCACTAACAGGAAGATTAATGCTTCAGTGGTTGGATAACTAGACAGCTACACATATATAGTAACAATGAAGCTGCTAGTAGAAGAAATCTCTTTGTAGCAAGTATCATCACACATTATGTCACCCCAGAGTTAAACAGGAAAAGTTGGGTCTTAACATAATACCATGATTGTGCCCATAAAACCCACTGTCTTTTATGATGTGTCCTAGCATCAAAAGCTAGAGGACCAGATCAGATTTTTATATGACACAGTTAATCTGAGGTACACATTATAAAGGAGAAAGAAGAATACAATATAAATGAATCTCTAGCCCTACTCTTAAATGTAAACTACTTGCTATGCTGTGCCCCTCTCTAATTGTATGCCTTGTTGCATATTTTTGGAACTGAATGTTATCAGATCAGACTACAATTAAATCTTCCTGTACTAATTGATCAGTCTCTCACCACCACCACTCTGATGTAGACTTGCTTGTGTGTTTTGAATCATTGTCTTGCTGCATGACCCAGCATTTTTCTGTACAAGTCTCTGATATAAAGCAAAATTCTTGCTTCCTTCAATGAATCAAGTTGTCCAGGTCCTAATGCAGCAAAGCATCCCCATATCATGAGACCATCACCACCACAATGTTGACTGTTGGCATGAAGTTTCTTCATGTTTAATTCAGTGTTTGTTTTTGTCAGATATAACAGGGGGGCCAAGTGGGTCAAAAAGTACCACTTTTGCCTCTATCCATAGAACATTGTTCCAGAACTCTTGAGGATCATCTAGGTGCTGTTTGGCATTCATGATATTTTGAGTGCCGAAAACAGAAAAGAAGGAGACAAAACACAGAAGGCGCCCTTGTGTATATCAATCACATAGATATCAATCCCAAAAGACCCCCAAAGGCATATACTCACAAGAAGACTTGATGACTTCTAAGCATATGTCAGAGCCAACATTCAGGCATCTGGGTATCTACTGCTCCCAGTCGCAGTGTCCGGGTAAACTCTTCCCAACTCAAATAGGGCTGCTCTCTCCACACATTCCGGCTCTCCTCAGAGGCAACAATACATGGAAATAAGATCAAAGGAAAAGGAGCCCAATAGTGTAAGACTGTAACACTACAATACAAATTGTATTAGTGAATGTGGTACTCACAATTCTTCAGTGTCAGATCAGTGTATATACACGGTCTGATTTCCAAGCACATGGAGTTTTAAAAAAATGTTAAAAAATGAAAAAAATTAAAGTCAATTCTGTTTAATTTTATTATATTGTTTTTTTTATAAAATACATTTGCATTTGAATACGCCACTCTCATTTTATTTATATGAGGAATAGGATTGAAGCCATCTGAGGACACAATCTTATACATCCCGAACGGAGACAGGCTGATAATCTCCATGTGCTTGGAAGTAAGACCATGCATATACACTGATCTGACACTGAAGAATTGTGAGTACCCCATTCACTAATAAGATTTTTATTGTAGTGTTACAGTGTTACACTATTGGGCACCTTTTCCTTTATTCTTGTTTCCATGCTATTTTGAGTGAGCATTGGTTTCAACTTCACTACTCTGCCATGAATCCCATGTTTGCACAATGTCTTTCTGATGGTAGACTCATGAACATTGACCATAGCTGAGAAAATAGAGACCTGCAGATCCAGGGATGTTGTTCTAGATCCTATGCAACTTCCTGGATGATTTAACACCTTGCCCTTGGAGAAATGTTGGCAGGATGTCAATTCCTGGGAATATTCACTACTGTACCAATCCTTCTCCATGTGGTCAATGTGGCTTTAACTGTGGTTAGGTGGAGCCCCAAAACCTTAGAAATGGCTTTGTAACCATTTCTACATGGATATGCATCAACAACTGTTTATCGGAGGTGTTCAGTAATTGCTTTTGATCATTGCATGATGTGGCTTTGGAACCTGTGTGCTAATATCTTCGGTCTGATGGCAAGGGTCAAAGTTCTTCAGATTTTTATTGGGTAGGACAGGCCCAAGTCAGTCCTGATTGTTTACCTGGGTATTTAAACACCTGACCCTAATTATCACTTTTATTGCCTTAAGTTATCTGGGGGAGGCAATAACTTTTCACACCTGAAAATTGCATGTTTAATTACCGAGCACATGAAACAAATGAAACAAGGACCAAACTTTAATGTCATTTTTTCCCTCAGGTTCACTCCACCGCATGATCTGACAAAATCCAATGTGAAAAATATGCAATAATGCAGTAAATCAGATGAGGGGAGACTTTTTCACAGCACTGTATATTGATGATGTGTGAATAGTTTGAGTAAAGCCAAAATATGGGTCATAGTATGAAGAATATATGTGATATTTCTTTTATGTGGAATGGTTTACATTACATTACAATGGGTATTTTATTCTTTATTTGTTTAGAATAAAATATGTAATATGTAAGAAAAGGGACACTTTGTGAGGTTCATATATTCCTTAGATGCATTAGCGATGGTCACTTATTAGGTGCCAGAGTGGATTCATATGTCATGGATTAGACCATCTGCAAAGATCAATTTTAATCTTTTGAAAAACAAATTGTTCTTTCCCATACTTTTTGGAGGAAATATATGCAACTAGTTTCTGCTAACCAAAAAGCACACTGACAATACAAATATAGCAAGAGTTACTGTAAATTTTCAAGTTTGAGGCCATTAACCCTTTGAGTGTCAAAGGGGTACGCAATGCATTGCAAAGCAATGCATTGCTTACCCCTTCTGGCACTCAAAGGGTTAAAAATATCACATTGAGATTTGCGACCTCCATTGATTTTATGATTATCTGGCTATTGAGAAAGTGCCAATTTGTCATGAAACGCGTCTAGCCATATTTTTGTAGATTTCCATTTTTTATTTTAACAATTTGCTTGCAATGGAGGAATATTAGAGTCTACTTTTAGTACCAATTAATTGGGATTTTTTTAGAATAAATATTTGATACAGCATATCTGTGACATATTGTCTATCATTGAATGAACATTAAAGGGATAGTAATGTTTCATAACAAAAGCAGCTCTAATTAATCATCATATTATTTGGACTTTGGAGAGTGTTATTTCAATTATGTCAGAGTTGTAGTTTAAGAGTAATTCAATGACAAAGTGTCCCCCTCCCGCCCCTTTCACTGATGTAACACTGCTCAGACGGAGCAGAAGGGATGTGCCCAGGTAGACTGTAGAGAGGGACAATCTGCAATTAAGATAAGGGAAAAACCTGAAAAACTTGTCAAGGGGGACAGGGCTTTCATTGTTCTCATAGGAAGAAGATTGTACTCTGCTGTTATCTGTCTGGTCTATGGACTGCATTCCACATCTGAGAAGAGATGGCTTACACTAGGTAAAAGGGGCAGGAGGGGAAACTTTGCTTCTGAATATCTCTCAAACCATAAAGGTTTGAGAGATAAGACTTATATCGTTCTTCATGTTTTTTTAATGCCTACAAAATAAAATAAAGATAAAACAAAGTATTACCATCCCTTTAAGAATCCACTGGCCTCAGTGAGAGATCTTACAAAATCAACCCCTGTGGGTGTCAGTAAATGGTAAAATTGATCTATGGTGTAGTGGTAATTAACCTTACACAAACCAGACCCTACCATACAAATCAAGTGTGGAACAAGAACCAACTGAAAGTCCCATATACTGCTTGAAAGACACAGTACTGGGGTGAGAGTCATATATGAGTAGACCCTTTGAAATGTCCATTACTCTGGTGTTGGTGAAGGATTGAGAGTTTGTGATATACTTCGCTTAGAGGATATTGCCTGCGCTGCTTTTCCCTTCTCCATTGATGTGCATGGGTTGTTTGTGAAACAAAACTTCTTTTTCTGTGATAGCGACAGGATTTTTTAAAGAGCTAGGATAATGCTATGCCAAGTAAATACTCCATGGGCAATATGCACAAAGAAAATAGAGCTAATCAACTGAATCACAGAGGCCCAGTAAAAATCCACACAATTCCTATAGGTTTAATGGGTCTTTTAACATCTTACATCAAAGCCAGGTGTCTAATGCATTGCCCCACAATGCATTGACCTGGCTAAAATTGAAGAGGTTAAAATCCCAATTTAAATACAAATTAATTTTCATTAGTACCATGTGGTGTAATTGGATTGCTCCAGAAAGTTTCCTCTGTTTCTTTGTGCATATGAATTATAATAACCCTGTGTTTGTAGTTCAGGTTTTTGTATGTCACTGATATGCATACACATATACAACAAATACTGTATGTTATAGGACACTTTGACTCTACACCAGTTATTTTTGTCTCTTGTGTATGCTAAAGATATTGCTGCAATTTTGAATAAAACTTCCTGAAGCACTCTCAGTTTTGTGTGCAAAGTCTGTGTTAAGTACAAGCTGTGAATGTAGCCCCATAAAGCATCATCCACCAAGTTAGATACACAAGCTGTAGATGAGCCAAGTCTATTACTGATCTACCGGAAACTTAAATCTTCATCAAAACTGTTCATGTCAGTAGCTGATGGGTCTACTATGTGTATGAATGGTCAATTCCACCACTACTGTGAGCTGCACTCACATCTGAGGTGTTAAGGTTGAAATCCTAACACATGAAAGAGGATCTAGCAATATGTCCAGCAGAGAGGGCTGAATGAAAGAGGGAAGAAGGGAATGGGTATAAATATTTTGTTCTAATATTTTTTTAATCTGGACACATTAACTATTTAACCTGAATAATAAATCACTAATAATTTGAATTGTGCAAGAACCACACAGGAACACAGGTTTAACACATTTGGCTTGACAAACACCCTAAATGGTTGCTATAACACAAAGGGGGGTTATTCACTAAGGTGTGATAAAGAGGTGATAAGGTGGGGATAATTTTACCAGTGATATCACTTCTCCAATTCCAATTTTATTCAACGGAGCCTATGCCTTAAGATCTTTCAAACTAAAGCAATCTTAGTGCATAGGCTCCAAAGAATAACGTATGAACTGTACTAGTCATATCACTGGATGAATTATCTTTATTTTATCACCACTTTATCACCTCTTCATCACACCTTAGTAAATCTCCCCCAATGTCAGGCAATGCTGGTCCTCAACTGCTGATAACAGTACATGTTTTCAGAATCTCTCTGTGGGCAACAGTACAGAGGAAAGGAAGATATAAATGCCTATGAAGTGATAGATCTGGGGGGAACTACTATTTTTATACTTTTAACCTTTTGATTGCCAGAGAGGTATCCAATGCAACTCTGACACTCAAAGAGTTATACCATCTTATCTATATAGATAACAGTACTTTAGCATTATAGTGTATTACTAAATGTTAGTTATATTTGAATATGTAATATTTGCTGGTCCCATACACAAGTTTTCAAATTGGTCAGCAAGTACCCTCAAGAGGATAACTGCTACAACATATATATTTTTACATATTAAAGGGATAGGAATGGTTAATTTTAAGTTGATTTAATATTGTAGACATTAAAAAAAGATTAACATCAATGTAAGTCTTATCTCTCAAATCTTTATGGTTTGAGAGATTTAACTTTCTAAAGTTACCTTTTCCTGCCTGTTTTACTCAAGTCTGCCATCTATCTGACAGCTGCAGATTCCAGTCATCTGACCAGACAGAGGCTCTTCAGCAGAGCTGAAATCACGCTATTTAGAAATATATACTTCATTGGAACGGTCTACAAAGTGTGCTTGCAATTAAGTATTTATCTTTAGATATCGTTATATTGGTGCTGCTGAAGAGCCACATCTGGTCAAGTGACCAGAATCTGCTTCTGACAGCTTTACAGCTAGTCAAGCAGAAAGGGGAGGGACCAGAGAACTTTATTTTCCTATAACCCTCAAACCATAATGGTTTGAGAGATACGAATAAGTGCAAGTACTCTCTTTTAATTGTATCTACCATATAGTTAATATTTTTTTTCTGACATTACTATCCCTTTAAGTATTACTCTCCCTTTAAGTGTCCCATCGGCGAGGAACAGTAGAGGTGTTAGATCATTGTTAAAGAAAGTAATTGCACCACAGGGGAAAAATAAAACAATCCTACCAATTTAAATGCAGTTTTTAACCCCTTGAATTCTAGAAAGGTCTCCAATGAATTGATTTACAGTTGGTGAAAAGCCCCCTTTCAATCAATGGAAACTTTACAAATTTTTGTGTCCCCTCTAGTGCAGTTGGTTTGCCCAAGAAGAGTACAATTTCTTCGTAGGTCATCATCCTCTGTATGTATGGACCACATTTCCCTAATTGCCCTGTAAGACCTTGTTAGGATCTGATTACACAACATCATAATAATGACTAGAGGAATAGGTTACCTCCTGCAGTTCAATCTCTCCTGCATAACTAATCAGTAATTGTTAGGGGAAACACTGGCTTCCTAAACCAACCAGACATATGTATTCTCAGGAGGCTGTCCAATCAGTTCTGGGAAACAGGTCCTTAGATCTCCTGTGGCACCTCCTGATCTTTAACCATAGCCCGAGGCTGTATGCAGGGAGCTGTAGTATAATCTTTTAGATGCTAGTGAGGTCTCTAATGTATTGCTTTAGAAACCTATCTAACATCCAATGGATTAATCTTATTGAAAACCATAGCCCATTCATATCTGAAAGATTCATAAAAGGGAAAAAAGACAATATTTTTACAGTTACATTTGAAGTGCTCTTTGATAATGTAAATCAGGAGTATACAACCTTGGTTCTTTAGGTGCTGGGGTTTTCCACTTACATCATCTTCTGTTTAGGTTAACAATGTTTCAAAGGCAGTAGCAGCAAGACTTAGGGTCAGTTAAGGGGAAAACCAATTGAACCATAGAGAGTAAAATACACATTTTATAAATTAGTCAATAACCCTGACTAAAAGTCATATGTTCAGCTAGAACCACAGGTTAATTGTTTCGATGATTTTTCATGTGGTAGTTGTGGAATCTAACCTCAGCAGAGCTTTGTTATGTGCATAATTCATTATTTAAATGTCCACAAAATGATCTCTGTCCACCTTTTCTTGATGCTAAAACCACTGGAGTGAATGAATTCATAAGGATGAATAATCATGCACTTAGAAAGTTGATGTCATCATTTAAGTTACTTGAGCTTGCATGTACATTGTGGATTTATGTATTAGTAGTTGCAGCAGGTAGTTGAGGAGCATTCTGATAAACATAAGAAATTAAGTTGGATGATAATGACTGTTGGTTTAAGATAGGCACGCAAAAGATGATGTGTAAGTTTCAGGTCTCAGAGTGCAATGTATAGTGATATTAGGATAAGATAATGAGGGAGGAGTGTCACTGTAGCAGTGATCAAGTCACTAGGTTTGCTGGGTCCTTTACAAAAATGCCTAGGACCATCCTTGACTCCAGCCCCCAGAGTACTATAAAGGTCTTGTGTGTGAGTGTCCAAATGACATGATTCACATTATATTATGGGTGGGGCTTAAAAAGCAGTGAGCAGGTCTGAGTGTAAAGTGGATGGGGATACTAGGGAACACACCCAGCAGGACAGTCTCTGTCCCTTGGGAGTCAGTAATGAACACTTGGGAAAACCCTGAAAGTACATAGATATTTTTAAAAGTCAAACTTCTTGTTGTAGAATGTAATTTGCTGAATGAAAGGAAAAGAGGGCTAGAATTAGCACAATGGGAGAAGGAGATAGTGGTAATGAATGATAGGAATCATCAAGGTATACCCCAAAATAATAAAAAAAAAAAACATTTCGAGATTTTCCTTTAACCATCTTTTCATGTGGATGATTGAAATTTTTTTTTTTTTTTTTTTTTTTAAACAAAGTAACAGATGCAATACCTTACAGGTTATACACTAAAGCATGATAAAGAGATGATCAAGTGGATATGACTTCTCCAGTGATATCAGTTCTCCAGTTCCTCTGTTATTGTATAGAGCCAAAGCACTAAGGTTTCCAAAGTTGGAGAAATCTTAGTGCATTAGTTCTGTAGAATAACATGGAAATGAGAGAAGTTACATCACTGGAGAAGTCATCTCAGCTTTATAACCTCTTTATTACACCTTAGTGCATCTCACCCATTGAGGCTCATGTGCTAAGATATGCAGAAAATCAATTGCATCATAGGGGATAAAAACTCCCCAAATTCCCATTGGTGCAGTTGGTTTGCCCCAGAATCACTCCAGCTATTCTTATGTTTTCTTAGTGCATTGGGGAGGGAAAAGTATGTTTTCTGTTTACTGTTGTTTACTAGATAATGGGGGAGATTCACTAAGCGGTGATAAAGAGGTGATAAAGTGGAAATGACTTCTCCAGTTCATCACTTCTCCAATTCCTATGTTATTCTATGGAGGCTATGCACTAAGATTTCTTTAAAGGGATAGTAATACTTAAAATATAAAAAAATATGTTGTAGGGTTTATCCCCCTGAGTAAAATAAGAGTACTCTCACTGCTGAAAGGTGTTTCATTCAAAAGTTATTAATTTTCAAAGTTGAATTTTTTAGGTGCCGTATCACAGTGGCCTGAAATTGTACAGTGGCACTGTTGCTACACCATCCTATGGAGATTTATGGTCCTGGGACCAGAGCTGTCCATAGGATGGTGTAGCAACAGCACCACTGTACAATTTCAGGCCACTGTGATATTGCACCTAAAAAATTCAACTTTGAAAATTAATAACTTTTGAATGGAACACCTTTCAGCAGTGGGAGTACTCTTGTTTTACTCAGGGGGATAAACCCTACAACATATTTTTTTTTTTACATTTTAAGTATTACTATCCCTTTAACTTCGGATATCTTAGTGAGTAGGTTCTATAGAATAACATAGGAACTGGTGAAGTGATAAACTGGAGAAGTCATCTCCACTTTATCACCTCTTTATCATCACTTAGTGAATCTTCTCCAACATGTGTTCAAGTATTTATATAAAAAAGGAGACCAGATGATTTGTTCAACTTTTAAAACATCCCTGCTACCACTTCTATAGTAAATTTTAGGAAGCCAAATCATTGCCTCCAGAAGGCTACTCAAAGGAATACTAAGTCAGTACAAGAACAGTGGGCAATAATCACAATCAATCACTGTCATTTAGCTCTTCTGTCACAATAAAAAACAGCACAAACAACATTATCTAACCTCCCCTCATCTCCTAATCTAGGGAGGCTAGATAACCCCCAAAACATAGTGGGACTTAGTTGGTAATATTACCTTAATAAATGGAACTTATTTTCCCTTTGTTTCATGTAAGGTGAGTGACTCTTCCTCATCATTGTGCTGTCTGGATAAAAGAGGATGCAGCCAGATACTCCAGAAGAGATCACACGGCTGAATAAGCAAGAATATTGTATTACCATCACAATGTTACCCATTCAAAGGGCTACAGAGGCAACAGCATATCTCCTAAGTGCCCCTCTTTCAGACCCAAATCCATCTGTCCCTCTTTCCCAGCCTGTTTTAGGATATCAGACTGTGTGGTGTGTATAGAAATATATCAAGTAGCTCTGCAGCAATAAAACTTTTTACTCAGTTACACAAAGAGGTGTCAATAGGTCACAAAATAACCTACAAATTCTTGGTAAAGCCCTGCCCCTTATCTACACGCCCAGCCAACCCACCTAAAACAAAAGTTACCCTCTTTGGCCTCATCAGATACAGATGAAGTTGAGTGTTAGAGAGATGATGATATGGCCAGATAATTAGGTGAAAGGCAAAGACACACTCTTCCACTACTGAAAAAGGAGCACTCTGCATGTTTATAAACTGTTTGATGAATCAAATGGAAAGTCTGACTCTGGACAAATAAAGATGCCAAAAACCAATCATCCTGTCAGTCATCATCGGATCTTCACCACTTTCAGCCCCCACTCAGCCACACACACACACACACACACACACACACACACACACACACACACACACTAGTGTTGAGTAACCATTAACAACACAAGTTATCAACATCCACAACCCTAGCTATGACAATTGCATCTGATCACATCTAGCCCCAGGAGTAGTAGTAGCCCCTCAGGAATCCATCAATCTATGAAGATACTTCATTTAGGAATCCAAAAGCTAAATATGTCTTTTGTTTGTGTAAGAAGCATGTGAGCAGGGAGAAAGCAGGATCACACCTAGGGACATCCTCATTGAGATACCACCTGAAGTGCAACCATAAGTCTGATTGTGAAACATACCACCAACATGTCTGAAGTGCTGCAACTAGCATCAGCAAAAGCACTCCTAAAATTTCCCAGGGCTCTGTCGTATATAATAGAAGTGATGATATTGATGTGTCAAAGAGTGTGCCAAGATTTCCCTCCTTTGAAATAACACCAATGGCTCCAGCTACATGGGAGTATGACTCTGAGTTTGTTGTAGGAGATGATGAGTCATAGACTGTTTATACATGCCACTGCCACCCCACTTCCTCCTCAAGTCATGTTGTAAAAGCAATAACGTTTCATGGTTCTTCTGCCATATACTGCCTACTCCCATTTACTTAACAAGGTGTCAAAAATTCCCTGAAATAATCCCAAAGTACACCTGTGGAATGGCAAAGTTATCAAGACAGTGGCAGTTGACATGCTGATGTATTCTTTTATAGAAAACAGATGTTTTAATGTCATGAGGATGTGATGTGTTACACCCCGCTGGCATATTCCAAGCCACACTCATTGTTCAAGGATGGTTGTGCCAGAATTGTACAATCAAGTGGTTACTGTGGTGGGCAAAGAGCTAGAAACCTTATATGAATAGAAAATTCACCTGACAAAAGGTATGTGGACAAGTGGCCAGAGTACAGACTAGATGACACACACTATACTCCCACTAGTGGACAACAATAGCATGCAGCATCAGGTCACAGGCACATCCAATAATCTTGCATCTGGTTCTGGTAGTATTATTAAAGGACAGCAGCAGGGTAGTCCATATCCTTGGCACATCACTTTATGCATGCAGTGTTTTTAGAGAGTATCCCACAATGCCATAGGTGTATTACAACAAAGACGCGTCAGCTAGTGTATGGCATGTTAGCATCATTTGACAGGATACTCACATAGTGTCCATTAAAAGCATCAAGGAGTGCATTCTCGTTGGACCCCTACTTTAAACATAATATTTTTTAATTCAAGCCAAAGCATGAACAGTTTGTGCCAAGGAGTAATGATCAAAAGCATCTCTCTGAGTAACAGGATTCTGTCAAAGAATTTATAGATATGCTTATAGAGAGGAGGGTTGCATTGCAGAGGATGAAAGAGAGAAAGTTAGAAACATAAACCCTGGTAGAAAGCATAATGAAAAAGAAGCCAGCAAAGGATTTAAACCAACAGTACCATCAGCAACAACATCAACAAGAGCATCCCAACAAGTGACTCAGGTGCATCAAGTTAACATCGGTGGTGGTGATGGTGGCACATCTCAATGGGACTTGCTCTCAGACTATGAGTTGGAAACTGATACACATGAACAGTGTGTAGCTCCTAGGAGTGGTCCCACTGCATGTCAGGTGGTGATAGCCAACTTACAAAATAGCCAAGTTCTAATAAGAAACAATGACCCTATTGACTGCTGGCAAACAAAACAATGTGTGTGGCCAGCACTGACATCACCATGAAAACCCTTAGTTGCCAACCAACAAGCTTGCAGTCTGAGCATTTTTTCAGTGCAGATGGTTGTATGTAAATGACTGTAGTACACAGCTATGAGGAATTTCTTAAAATGAACCAGCATCTAATACCATCTGAGTATCAGGTAGAAAACGTGGACAAAATCCACACAAGACAGGGAAACCCACAACATATATATATATATATATATATATATATATATATATATATATATATATATATATACACATTAAACACACAACCACCACCAGTTAAAAGTTCTAAATATTACATCAAGGCTAGTCACGAAAACGTTTGATTGCAGGCTTTAAATAACTATTGAAAAAAATGTTTTCAGGCTTCAGGGTTGCAAAAAACGAGCCCTGAAAAAAACTGTATGCATTACTGGCCTAGTGCCAGCAATGCTAGATGGTGGTTGTAGCAAACCACCACCAGAAAAATTATGCCACCAAGTGGCACCCACAACTAGTGACATTCTGACATATGCTACTGTAACTCTTGCTGCTGAGTCATCTAAGCAGCAGGAGTATTAGGCACGTGCATGGGACTGGGATCATCAGCACTGATATGACAGGTGTTGTTAGGATGATGCTTCCACTGGATACTGGCCCTAGTGCCAAAGAAGTTGGTGATATATGCTTCTCCTCCTGCACCTCCCCTGAAATCATGGGTGTGTTGGAATATTATTTTTTCCTTTGAGAGCAGGAAGGAACTGTGCTGTTTAATCAGCAATTGCAATGTGCACAGTGTGTGCAAGGAAACATTGTGAGATAGGAGAAGGACTGGGAAGCATCAGATCAATTAACACGTCTGCTCTCATATTAAGTAACAGGCACAACTATAATCAAACAGCTTAATACTTAGGGCTGGACTCAAATGCAGGATATAAATGTTACCTCCCGTTTTATTAACAATTTTCCTATTGAAGTCTATGGGGATACCTGGAGATAAAAGCAGAGATAAAATTAGCACCTGCATTTGAATCCAGCCCAAGGTTGGCAATGAAAAATCATCCCCAAGAAATCAAGTACTGCTGTGATGGACAGGTAATGACAAAAAGACTTAACAAAAATAAAGAATCCTCCCTGCGACCAGGGTATTTAGTGGGCAGGAATGTCCTCAGGTGCAACCTGATACCCTGCATTTGATTGCGCTCTACTACATAGCCATGCGTGGTCAGTGCACCACACAGTGTTAAATGGGTGGAGATAAACTGTCAGATCCTCACATCTATGGAATCGGTATCAGCTGGTGGGGAGGTAACAGAGTACAAAGGAGGAGGAGGATCCTGAGGGTGAAGGGAATCCTATATAATAATTCGCTAGGATGTTTGTCAGAAACCGTCATGTGCAGTAGAGACTGCCCGAACGCACAGAATGCTGGGAGCACGGAATGCTGGGAGTTCTGTGCTGGGAGCATTCTGTGCTTTCGGGCAGTCTCTACAGTGCATGACTGCGTCGGCGGCAGGACGCAGAGCAGGACTGGCCTCTTAACATCACCCAGACCTTGGCCCGTGTACACAGGCTTTTACACTAGTATTAAATAAATGAAAAAGCTTTACAGATGCTGGCTTGTAGCATCTGCAATGTTTGATACCTTGATATTTAAAGGTATGTAACCCCAATCATTTTAAGGTGGTAATGTTCCTTTAAATGTATAATATATATACTCTACATTTGTATTTGTTTTCTTACAATTACAGTCACCAAGAAGTTTGACAGGAATCTTAACCCTTTGAATGCCAGAGGGGTACTCAACATGTTGCTCTGCAATGCGCTGTGTATCCCTCTGGCACTCAAAGGGTTAAGGCCCAAATTTATAAAAGTAAACTGCAGTTATTCTGGAGTAAACTGACTATCACAGGGAACAAAATAAAAATTCCTAAATTCCCATGCACTTGAATAGAGCTTTTTAACTCTTTGAATGCCAGAGAGGTCTACAATGCATTTCTTTGCGATGCAATGGAGATCTCTCTAGCATTTAGCCCTTTGAGTGCCAAAGGGTTATGGAATGCATTGGGTTAAGGGGTTAAAAGCCCAATTTAATTAAAAAGGAATTCTTATTTGCTCCCTGTGTTGCAGGTGGTTTACACTAGAATAGCGCCAGTTTAATTTTATAAATACGGGCCAGAATCTTAACCCTTTGGGAGCCAGAGGAGTACGCAATGCATTGCATGCCCCTTCTACACTCAAAGGGCCCAGTGAAGGAACTGCGGGGAAAATCAATTGATCTATGGGGTACAAATAAAAATTTCCACTAATATAAATTGGACTTTTACATACTTTAACCCCATCGCGACAATTGACTTACCAGGTACGTCCCGCAAAAACTGTCATTTAGTGACAGTGGACGTACCTGGTAAGTCACGGAAGTCCGGGTCTCCGTGTGGCTACACGCCGTTCGGAGACTCTGGAATCATTTTAAAAAAAAAAATGTACCACGGGCGTTAAGGTGACAGCCGCATACGCACGCGGCTGTCACTAAGGGGTTAATATCAAATAGATCTCAGACGAACAGCTTAGAAATGTGTTGGGGAACTCTATAGCATTCAAGGTGTTAAAAGTTCCATTTAAATCAATGAGAATTTGGAGAATTTTTATTTGTCCCCTAAGATGCATTTGATTTGATTTAGAATCGGTCCTCTTTCCTTTCCTAAAAACAGCCCTAATAGTGTTCATTCTAGGACTGGAACAAAAAACTTTGCCAATCAACCATTCTCATTTATGGCAGTAAAGGTGCAAGTGATAGAGCAGCTAAGAGACACTCTTGTAATGCTAAACAGGCAATTAACAAGCTCATGGGTGTTAATTATCTTCATACTGTATCATGTTCAATTAGTTAAATCTCTGCAACAAAGGTAACCATGAACAATTGCTTTGATAGGCGTACAGTACTTCATTTGTAGTTAATCGGTTTAAGCCTTGCAGTTGCTAGGTTACCCCAGTCTCCAGAGGTGGAGAGCTGCACAGATGCACTATGTTTAAACGACTACAGAGAACTGTTTAAACTCAAACCATGTATAACTCTTTATTGATTTTTCACAGAAGATCTCAGTTCTGATGATAAGGGTTTGATATATTTTCTGCTACAGCCAGTTCCTTGGAGTATTGCAGAAAAAAAAATATGTCAATATGCTTCTATTATGATCTCTTGATCTGTGTCCATAAAAACCTTTAGACACAGCCTTATTATAAAATAATGGGGGAAGCAATAAGATGTTCCTATCCTTTAATATAGAGGGATTACAATGTGTTGTTTTTTTCTAACATGTAAATAACAGAGCCAGCTTATCGGTGTTATAACAAGAAGAGGAACATATCCTGGTACTAATTAAACTGATTGACTCTCAGTAGGATGGGATCAGCTGCAATATCATGAACTTAAACAATAACTAGCAACTGACAGGCAGCTCACATCAATAAGGCAATCACAAGCCTCTTTCACCTGTCATGAGGCAGGAGCTGAGCAATAACCACCCCCTGCAGATGCACTACTTAGCACTTTCTGCCCTATTAGCAATTTATAATAGTAATCAAGAAACAGTCAACAAATCATGACAACTGCCTGGCTCCCTGTTTAATTGGCCTTGTTTGCGTGGTGATAAATAGTTCTTGACTGTTATAGGTCACTCTACTTTGCCTTTTAATGGGCTGCTCTGTTTAGGCTTACCAACACATACCAGGTCAAGACTCAAGGAAGGTGCAAAAAATGTTAATTAATATCAATAATAGGCAATTATTAGTTAGACAGAAGGACCTGCTAGCTGTGTGCTCTAATGACTCAGATCTAACTTGAAGGGAAACAGTGCCAAATTAGCATAACTGTTTATGCAGACTTCATGGCAGTGCCCAGCAAACATCTGTTATGTTAGTAATTCAAATAGAATTTGTGCTTTTGTAGTTCTGTTTGCATAATTAGCAATTCTTCTTGGTCAATGCAAGATGGTAACAATACCCTTGTGACCAGTAGCCAAAGACATGGGAATTATTTTTGCAAAGAGTTAAAGAGAGGTATTTCTGTTGGTGCTACACAGTAAATTGTATTCTTTATGTATATTTTACACAGAATAGATAACATGGACTAAATATATGTTAAAGGAAAAATACTTTTATAGTTTAATTCTCAAATGTGTGTGTACATGTAAATATTTGTGTGTGTGATTGTCAGTATGTATGTGAATAAGAGTGTGCTTGAGAGTGTATGTGTGTCTGTGGCTTTATTTTTAAAAGGTCGCAAGCGAAAGAGCGTGCGACCAGATGACCTAGTTACCATGTCGCCTGGATAAAAATGTCAACATGAGAATCTCGCACTGCATAACAGCGCAAGATTCTCATGTCACATATAGAAAGATTGCTTCACCATTGAAATAGCAGTTCACTTGAAAACACTATTTAAATAGCAGCCCTCTTGAAGACAGGCTTGAAGACAGCCAGATGTCCGTGCAACCCATTGTATTTACCCTTGGTAGCCCACTTGAAGACACCACAGAGCGCTTCCTGAGCTTCAGCCAGTAGACAGTCAGATGGCAGTGCTGGAGTGATCTATCCTGTACAACGGAGCACTCCCTGAACGAACTCCCTGGCAGTAATGTTTTACCCCTTTGCGGGCAATACCTATACCATCATGCTGCTGGCACATTTAAATGGTGTTTTCAAGCAGGCTAATGGGTTGCACTGGCATCTGGTTGTATTCAAGGCTGTCTTAAAGCGGGCTGCTATTTAAATGGTGTTTTCAAGTGGGCTGCTATTTAAATGGTGAAGCAACCTTTCAATATGCGAGATGAGAATCTTACACTGTCAGGCAGTGTGAGATTCTCATGTCGACATTTTTATCCAGGCGACATGGTAACTGGGTCATTTCGCGTACGACCTTTTAAAAGGATACCATGTCAGTGTATATAGGTGTGTTTCAATTTAACCCTTTGAGTGCTAGAGGGGTGTCCGACACTTTCTGAGGCAATGTGTTAGACACCAGCCTGGCACTTAACAAGTTAGTTACATATGACAACTCTATAGTGCTCTGCATGTGACTATGACTATTGTGAAGTAAATGAAGTGAGACAAACCAGGTGCACTATTGGGAACAAATACAAATGATCCCAAACTTCTATAGATTTATGTGGGTATTTTACCTCCTGAATGTAAGAGAGGTTTTCCAGATATTGTGAAACAATAGATGCCAGGAATAGTAAAAGGACAATGTTGATAAGAACAATCTGCAAACAAAAGGTCTTCTGGTAGCAGTGATGGAAGTTGAAGGACCCATAACCTGAAGGACAGGCTCAAGCATGGAGAGAGGTAAGTCCAGAGATCTGAATGATCATGACAATTTCCTAGTCTTTAACAGAATTCTTACAGAACAACCTTCCAGCAAATGCCTGGTGGTATCTACTATTTGTAATAGATATACCTCTGCCCTGGAAAAATGGATATCCCAAAGTGCAAAGCATATATGATTTGGAATCCAGTCTTTGATGAGGCATTCCTAAAGTTAAAAGAACTTTCACTGAAGCCCCAGTGTAAACCGGAGATGTCTTTTATAGTAAAGGTTGATGCCAACTTTAATGGAGGATTCCTCATTTAAGAATAACACACTCTATTGACCCTGTGGCTAAAAATAATAGGAGCCGGTTCATAAGTAAAAATAATTACCCTGTCCACACAAGCTGGTATGCCATTGGGATAAACTCCATGATTACGCTGTATCCAGTTAATCAATCTAATTGCCTCACACCAACACGGAATAGAAATCAAGGTTCTTCCCTTTTATTGATAATGTAACGTGGACAACCTTGACTGAGTTTTCCACTACTGAGTTACTGATGGTGAAATCCCATCATCAAAGTTGTAAATAATAAACCTTTTGTGCTACAGCCTGATTCCTTTCCAGTTCCCTACTCTACAGCCATAGTTTTGCTTGCTCTAATCTCTGACTGGAATCTTGGAGAAGTTAATAGAACTTTTCCCACAAACTGGAAGAAAGGGAAAACTACAACAAAACTCAAAGACAAACTATGCCTTACAAATAAGTGCATCTTTAGGTCCCCCAGGCTTCTTAGAACTGCCCTGACATGACTTGTTCATTAAAGGAAAAAGGAAATAAACGTAATTCTCTTTAAAATATTTAAAGACCATTAATGACATTATATTGAAATGACAAGAGAGACAATGGGGGTTATGCACTAAAGAGTAATAAAACGTGATAAAGTGGAGATAACTTCTCTAGTGATATCACTTATCCAGTTCCTGTGTTATTCTATAGAGCCTATGCAGTAAGAGTTGCAAACCTGGAGAAATCTTAGTGCATAGGCTCAACAGAATTACATAGGAAGTGGAGAAATGATCTCGCTGCAGAAGTCATCTCCACTTTATCACCTTCTTATCACAATACATTTCCGCAATGTCTGCGTGTCATTATTGCTGGGAAACTTATCAACAACACAAGGATGAGATTTAAAGAAGACTTAGAGGCATTGCTAGCAAATATCATAAATGAAAACTGTGCAGATCACTACAATGTGCTACAATAATAGAAACTATTACTTCAGATAAGGCAAGAAATTATTTGTGGAATATACAATCTGTCTTGTATGGTATTGGATACCAAAGATACATAAGGACAAGTTTACTATACTGGGGAGGCCATCTTTGCTGTTAGAAAGTTAGCATAATTGTTATCACAATTTGTATATGTAATATTATGATGGTATATGTATAATACCTCTTCCCTTATAAGAGAGTGAATGCAATAGATGTTTTTTTTGTAAAGGTCTAAAATGTTAGCAACTCAAGATGAGATATCTTTGCTTAGTCGACTAAAACAGAAGGGCAGGTTAGTTGTAATTAGACATTGGCTGCAAAGAGATGAAGCTAAGATTGCTGAAGGGATATTTCCTGTGGACTGTCATACGTTTGTAAACGTCCACCGCTCAAATACTGTGGAAGGTATATTTATAATATCTAAATAAGGAGTACAATGGAAGAGACTATCAATAGCTAAAAGAGGAGTGCAAATGGAAAGAATTTACAGTGTCCTATTAATCTGTAATATCTGCACTTGAATAATGTATTACATGTTTTGGAGACAATAGGATAAATAATTATAAGAATATTTATAATATGTATTGAGTACTCTATAGAGAATGTTTCATGCACTGAGTCTTTGCCCTGTACAGCTTAACATCTAGTTTGGGTTCCTGGAGCACAGGGAGATAATGTAACTTGCATAAGGCCACAAGGAGCTTACACAGGAATCGAACAAGTCTTCCCTACATAAGCATTAGCCAGTTAACCAGCTGTTCTGGCCATTTTCCTGTATGAATTTTACTAGTATAACTGGTTATATGAAGGCATTGCTTCTATATTTACATATTTCTGCTGATGAAGGGGGAGGAGAAAAGCCTGTGATGCCTTTCACACGTGCAACTATCCTTGTGGAATCTCACTAAAATCCAGTATGCTGCATTTTTACTGTGTTTCCTTTCCTCTATTTTTAAACAAGACATATAGGAATGCTACATCCTGATAAGCTCAGACACTGTTCACTGCCCTCCACTTGGTGTAAGAAGTGAAGTAAAAGATAAAACAATTTATTCCAGTACCTGGTTTAGTGCAGGATCATATCTGTATAGTCTACAACCCCAGCTCTTTTAAAGGGATAGTAATACTTCGTTTTAACTTTATTTTATTTTGTAGGCATTAAAAAAACATGAAGAATGATATAAGTCTTATCTCTCAAACCTTTATGGTTTATGAGATATTCACAAGCAAAGTTTCCCCCTCCCGCCCCTTTTACCTAGTGTAAGCAATCTCTTCTCAGATGTGGAATGCAGTCTATAGACCAGACAGATAACAGAAGGGGACAATCTTCTTCCTATGAGAACAATGAAATCCCTGCCCCCCTTGACAAGCTTTTCAGGTTTTTCCCTTATCTTAATTGAAGATTGTCCCTCTCTGCAGTCTACCTGGGCACCTCCCTTCTGCTGTGGCTGAACAGTGTGACATCAGCAAAAGGGGCGGAAGGGGGACACTTTGTCATTGAATTACTCTGGAACTACAACTCTGACAGAATTGAAATAACACTCTCCAAAGTCCAAATACTATGATGATTAATTAGAGCTGCTTTTATTATGAAACATTACTATCCCTTTAAGTATAGGCAGTATGAGAGTACATTCTCAATTTGCTAGCCTAACACTACTGTAAAACAGAGAAGCCCAGGCTGAATTCTGACCAGAAAAAAGTACCAGAGATGTGCATTGATGCACTCTGATGCCCCAACACCACTGGTTATAAATAATTTTTGCGACAGTTTTTTTAGAAATGCCTGACCTTTCCCATTTGACTGACTGGATCTTGTTTTGAAAATATTTGATTCACCATTTGGAATTCAAAATGGATTTATTGATTTATAAATTTCATAGTCAATTTTTTTTCTCTCTGGAATTGTTCCTCCATTTCTTTCTGGAATCGTAGCACCATCATTTCTTAAATGAAATGACAATATTGTTTTATTCAATAGGGATCTATTTTATTTTATGATGTCTAAAATAGATGTGCTGTATGCTGATTTACTTAGTTGCATGGTATTTGAGAATGGAAACTGATATTTAAGTCTATGAAGGTCATCATTCTGTTTCTGCTACACTGGGAAAAATATTCAAATTTGTATGGATATGAAGCAAGACAACCAAATGAATGCATCTTGTACTATTTTTACATGATTTTTGCAACCTGAGCAGTTTGATAAATGACCACTGGGAAAACATAAATCCTTCCAGACATCAGTTAATGGCAATCAGGTCTCTTCCTAGATACATATCCAGTCGTGTGATTATTTTGTAACCTACACCATGTATCCACTACTATAATGGGATTAATACATTCTAAAAGGTATTGAGAGAGATGTGCTTTGAGCATTTTCAGTAAAATATAGCAATTCATTTTTAGCTAATTCAAATGTCGCAGTATTTGAAAAGTACCCGTTAACAGGCTGTGTGAATTCTCTGAGCATGAAAACTGCAGGTCAGGTCCTCAATATTGTTTTCTAATTCTAATTATGTCTACAACAATTTAAATACAGTTGCTTTATTATGCTTAGATTTCAACAAATGCATTGTAGGCTTTACAACCCACACATTGCACTAGTTGTTCTGTCTCACTTCAGGAAATACTTTAGTACTCACTGAAGGTGATGTATTAAGAAGAACTGGGGTAATTCTGGACAAATAAACAATTTCTAAATCCATTATGTTGTAAATAGGACATTTTAAAAAAAGTATTTTACCAGGAAGTATATATTGAATTTGTCTCTCATTTTTAAGAATGTGTCTCATTTTATATTTCTCAGAAGGATGATAGGCATAGTTGACCATGCCAGGACTAGGACCTGTGACCCTGAGGTTTCTACAGATTCTCATTTTATATTTCTCAGAAGGGTGATAGGCAGAGTTGACCATGCCAGGACTAGGACCTGTGACCCTGAGGTTTCTACAGATTCTCATTGTATATTTCTCAGAAGGATGATAGGCATAGTTGACCATGCCAGGACTAGGACCAGTGACCCTGAGGTTTCTACAGATTCTCATTTTATATTTCTCAGAAGGGTGATAGGCAGAGTTGACCATGCCAGGACTAGGACCTGTGACCCTGAGGTTTCAACAGATTCTACAGATGATGAATTAACCAACTGAACTATCTCACCAGTATATTTGTCTTCTTGTTGTTTTATTTCTATAGCACACACCAAGTACATACCTCAATACAGTAGTTCTAATATGAACACAAATACACAAATCACTTGTCCTCTTTTTACTCCTCAATTTTCTTTGATATATTGTCATTTTGATATTGAGATCATTATTGTGAAGTGCATTCTGTGTACCAGAGCTAAATGTATGCTCTCCTAAGATTTACAGAGCCACAGATAAAAACAAATGCATTGCTTATGCTTTTCTATATTCCCACTTGAAAGTTTTTTGAAGCAGTGTTTATGTGTTGAAATTGCACAAAAAGTGACATTCTATAGAACACAAAGAGGAAGCCACTAACACTTCTAATTCTCTGTACATCATGAACTAATGTCCACGATAAGGAATCCCCAAATGTAACTAACATTTTACTCTTTAACACTAAAACTAGTCAACAATGTCAACAATTTGATTTATATAGAATATAGATTAAAAATATTAATATAGATTGCAAATTGTTTAAGGTGCTACATTTAAAACAACTAATCTCCTCCACAACTCAGAAAAATCCAATATCAGCCAACAATACTCTGCTGGACTTAAAGGGATAGTAATACTTAAAATGTAAAAAAAAATATGTTGTAGGGTTTATCCCCCTGAGTAAAACAAGAGTACTCCCACTGCTGAAAGGTGTTTCATTCAAAAGTTATTAATTTTCAAAGTTTAATTTTTTTGGTGCGATATCACAGTGCCCTGTAATTGTACAGTGGCGCTGTTGCTACACCATCCTATGAAGATTTATGGTCCCGGGACCAGAGCTGTTCATAGGATCGTGTAGCAACAGCGCCACTGTACAATTTCAGGCCACTGTGATATTGCACCTAAAAAATTCAACTTTGAAAATTAATAACTTTTGAATGAAACACCTTTCAGCAGTGGGAGTACTCTTGTTTTACTCAGGGGGATAAACCCTACAACCTTTTTTTTTTACATTTTAAGTATTACTATCCCTTTAATCCTTTCATCCTCCCCAAGTAGAATGTAGGATTCAGCATACTAGCAAGGGTATTTAGTGATCACTCCCTGGTGTATTGTATTCGGAAAATAAAACAAATCAAATCCTGTCCTAAGTACCTTGGGTTTCAGCTGACCTCTTTGCGTTATGTGATTTTAGAGATGCCTTATGGACAATACTTAACAAATGGGCTCCGTGTATGATCATATGGTTTACAGCAAATTACAGAATACCTGCACAAAGAAAACAAAACTAGCTAACTTCTGGAAGGTTATTAAAAATATCTACAACCCACTTCTCATCCCAGAACTATAAAATAGAAAATGAAACACTACAGTGCCCCATATCAATAGCCAATGCATTCAACAATTAATTTTTGATAGCTACCTCCCTGATCTTACAATTCAAAAGTAATTATGAAGAAACATGCATTGAACAGTCTCTGGTACCTTCTCACTGGTCCAACAATACTGCTGAATTCAAATTCTCTCAAGTATCCTCTAGAAATATTACTGACCACCTTTTAAAGCAAAATGTGAAATCGTAATCTGGGCCTGACCAAATGCCAGCAACGTTACTAAAGCTCAGCTCTTTGGTCACTGCCCTTCCCATTGCATCCCAAATTAATGCTTCCTCATCATCCTGGTACATACCCAAAGACTAGAAAGTGGATAGGGTTGTACCAAACCACAATGATGGAGATATGTGGTATCAAAATACAGGCCAATATCCTTACTTTCCACATTATATAAAGTCCTGCAAAAATGTGTCCACATGCAAATATGCATGCAATAATAAAAACGTCTACCTTTTCCACCCTGTCCCCTTTAACCCGGCTTTCAAACCATTCAACAGTCACTGCCCTCAAAAAAGTATGCAGTGATATCCAGAGTGGAATGGAACATAGTGAATTTATTGGAGCTGTGTTTTGGTCATACTTATTAGATAAAACCTAATGTGTGTCTATTGCTGGCAGTGTTTCCCTAAAGGATGTGCTCAGACTTCAGCACCAAAAATAAACAGCAGCTGCCCTCCCTTAACCCTTTGACATAGGAATTCACTGCACACCCCAGTGACACGGAAAGGATTTTAACATACAATGTCCCCTGCTGGACACTTAACAGCTAATTCAAGACAACACAGAATAGGTCAAATGGATGATTTGAGGACTGTGGATGAGTCTTGTGTCCCGAGTCAGATGTTAAGTGGCCACAGCTGGGGGCTGTGTATTCTATAGTACTTTAAGTGAAACTGGGGTTTGCTGCATGCAATGGATACAATACTTAAGATAACGTGCCACGTCCAGCAGTTGGAGCTCCCACACCTGCTTGTTAGAAGGGTCAGGGTAAAAAGAAGTGAGAACAATTTCCTGGTTGATATGAAAATCTTAGATGACCTTGGGCAAAACACCTCAGTGAATAAGAAGAACCAGTGAGATAACAGGAAGAGAGGGGTTTACAAGACATAGCTTGTAGTTCAGCCACTCTACAAACAGAAACAATGGTCAAAAGGAAGGTTATCTTAAGCATCAGGAGGCTCAAAAGGAGGCCTCTGGAGAACCCCTAACACCAGGTTCAGAACCCATGGATGAGTGGAACTCCGAAGGTGGAGTAGGCATGAGCCATCCCTTGAGAAAAGGTCTTGATGTCAGAAAGAATAGCAATCTGCTTCTGAAAAAGAACAGAGGGCTGAACCTTAAAAGAACGCATACGGAGATCCTTATTGACACCATCTTGAAGAAAGGCCAGAATTGTAGGACAACAAAGACTGTGGGGACACGTCTCGATCAGCACACCACTGGTAAAACAGACACTACATCCTGTGATAGGCCTTGGTTAAAACAAGCTGAGCCATGGGGGAGATGACAGCATCTTGGCTTCAAAAGCCATGCCATCAAAGCCAGCTTTTCCACCTGATGGTAAGAAAGTGGACTCTGAGTAGAGAAATTCTGCCTCAGAGGGAGGCAAAATGGCTCTGCAATGGACAGATTGTCACAATAGCCACATCAATCATGATGGTTGGTCTTTTCTGGGTTCGGCAGTCAGCTGATTCCTCTAGCCAATCGCTGACATGTTGGTTCTGATGCAGTCTCACACTTTCCCCTCTTGTTGAAGGAGTGCTCTCACTTTTGGTTCATCCTTGACAATTTATATAGGCAACTGCTGTTGAATTTTCCTGCTAGACCCTCACTGATGTGCCTTATGGGGCCAGCGGTGGAGTACTAGGAAAATTGCCCGTAACTCCAGAATGGGGCCAGCGATGGAGCACTAGGAAAGTGGCCCGTAACTACAGAATGTAACTCCAGACTCCTCCATGGTCCAGCTGTCCTGTGCCATTGAGTGATAAAGGGTGGCTCCCCAGCCTGTCAGGTTGTTGTCCGTGGTGACCACCACCCATTTCAATGTGACAAATGGACGTCCCAGCAATAGGTGAGGATGGTGAAGGGACCAGCAAAGATCCTCCTCATTCATGGAGATAGGGACATGGCATGAGGCAGGTGAGAGTGTTGTTTTGACCATTACCTGAAAATGCACAACTACATCTCCCTTGTGTGGAATTGTGCATAAGGAATGGCTTCCAGAGTGAACAGGTGGCCTAGGACTCTCATAATCCCTTACTATCCCCAAAAGACAGGATATTGCTTGAGTAACATGATGAGACAGAGCCTGGATCTTGTCCTCCAGTAGCAACACCCTCCTTTGGACTGTATCAAATCTAATGCCCAAGAAATAAATAACCTGAGAAGGTACCAGAGAGGATATCTTGAGATTGATCACCCAACCATGTTGTTCCAGAATAATGACAAAGTCTTGAATCTGAACTGAGCATGGTTTCTGAAGAAGCCTTGGGAAAAAGGTTGTCTAAGTAAGGAGACAAGGATATTCTTTGAGCACAGATGGGAGCCGCTAAAGTAGGCGTGGCCTTCGTAAAGATCCTTGTAGCAGATGCTAGTCTGAAAGAGAGAGTGGTGAACTGGAAATGACTGCTCTTGAAGGCAAAGTGTTGAAAGTAATTATGGTCTGGTATGAATTGGGAAGTGAAGATAGGCATCCTGTAGATCCAGGGAGGCAAGAAAACGTCCCAGACACATGGCAGCGATGACAGATCAAAGATTCTATCTTGACGTGCAGGGCTAGCATGTATTAGATGAGACACTTCAAGTCCAGAACAGGATGGAAGCCACCATCCTTTTTGGGAACTACAAAAGATTGTAGTAAAATCTATTGAAGCATTCCTAAGATGAAATGGGAACCAGCACCTGTTTTTTCAGGAAGGATACTGTGACTATGAGTAGATGAGTCTGAACTAGATTTTGAGGAACTCTCGAAAAAGGGTCTGAGGCGGAAGGGATTTTATATCTATACTGTACCATTTCAAAATAATCCACAAAACCTACTGACCTGTCAAAGAAGACTCCCACGTGTCCCTAAAATGATGTAGTCAACGTTTCCATGTATAAAGACATGGAGACATCAACGTCACCACATTGATGCTAAGCGTAACATCACGACACTCGCCCAGACGCCACTTGACACTACATGAGAAGGAAGCACGCATCACTGTGGTCCCACGCAGCAGCACCGAACCCGATGCTGACACATTCCAGTTAAGAAAGGTTAAAAAAAAAATATACTACTGAGTCAGCTACCTTTAGAAACATAGTATGTAAGGAGAAAAAAGAAAAAGACCAAGTGCTAAACAGACAAGAACATCACTTTTCAGTGGATGCCAAGTAATAGCAGCAATATAATAGTAAGGACCATAGTACTCAAATGGTTACCAGTCTTCTGCCTTCAGACTGCCATTATTTAAATACACAACTTCAGAGTTCAGAAATGAGGCATAGACTTATAATAAAGTCAGCCTCCAGAATGTCTAGAAATACACCTGTGATCTGGTCAGTCTAACTCTGGGGAAGCAGATGATGGGAACCCTCCTAATGGGGGAATATTTTAGAGTAAAAATAAAAAAGAAGTCTAAAAAAATAAGAGAACTGTGCCAGCTTGCCCTTTTGCTGGGAGGGGTAAAGCTGGAAGGTAATAGGGGAGTCTCTGCCTCAAAGGCCTTGCCTTTTTTGAAGTGTCCTACTCTCTAGATGAGGGAAATTTACCCCAAGGTTCATGTGTTCCATAATGGACATAAGAGAAAAGAGAATAACTAGCAACTGTGTCAGAACATTCATTCAATATTCTGCCCTAAATGTGAAAGTAAGGAAGAGTCCTTCATGGGTGGCAAAAGAATTCAGAAATTTTGTGAAAATTTATGTCAAGTCTATTACAAGTTTCAGGAATCAAACGTACTGTTGCATTCAGTTCTTCTAGAAAACCAGAATATACGCAGAGTTCTAACAAACCATATTCTGTGAAAATAGGAAAATGAAATTTAGTAGGACAAAAAAAATAGGCTTTGTAGGAAAAAACCTGCAGCAAGGAAGGTCAATAAAACAAAGAACTGCTACTTGAACTTAAGCAGACTGGTGCAAATAAGTTAAAAGGTTTAGTACCTAGAGAGATCAAATACATGAGCAAAATAAGAGGCCACTTAAATAGAAACATGAATAATACTGGCACCACTGGAAAACTTTAGCTGACCTTGCTGCTGCTGCAGATATCTTATTTCAAAGAAGAACAAGACAGTCATGTATTCAGAAGGGAGAGTTTCAGTTCTCATATATAATATTGGCTAATACAAAGTTACAAATTTGTATCATGAAAGTGTTTAAAGGGGAACCTTCACCCCCAACACACTTTGTCTTATTTGATCTCTCTACTAAAATTGTCTATAAATTGTACATTTTTTTCTTAAAGCAACTTACCTTATTAGGTATAAGGTTTTAAAATTTGCAAGTGACATTTCCTGTTCCTTTTCTTGCAGCACAAGCTGCCGGTGGCACAGAACTGCAGGGCGTCCCCTATTCTTCAAATCTCCTCCCACCTCCCTCTGAAGCTCTCCCTGATTCGATAGACAGAATTTAGGTATGTTTATTTTTGTATATACTGGAATACTGAACAGGCACAAACTTCCTTTTAATGATATAGGGTAAATAAATATTGGTTAAAGAGACAGTGGCACTTGTCACACTATCCGCTTCACCATCCTGTACCTTACCTTATAGCCAGATTGAATTCCTGCACAATGGAGAAAGTGCACTCTGAATACATACTGGTGAAGCAGACGGTGACACTTGTCACCCTGTCCACTTCACCAATATTTATGTAGCCTCAATCGATAAGCATTGCAATGTGATGGAGTGGCACTACTAGCGTCACTCCATCACATTGCAAAGCTTAATGATCGAGGCTAAATAAATATTGGTGAAGTGGACAGGGTGACAAGTGTCACTGTCTGATTCACCAGTATGTATTCAGAGAGCACTTTCTCCATTGTGCAGGGCTTCAATCTGGCTATAAGGTACCTGTGTCAGGCACCCTTTTGTACTGAGATGAGGAGACATAGGGGCTGGCTTAAAGGGATAGTAATACTTAAAATGTAAAAAAAAATATGTTGTAGGGTTTATCCCCCTGAGTAAAACAAGAGTACTCCCACTGCTGAAAGGTGTTTCATTCAAAAGTTATTAATTTTCAAAGTTGCATTTTTTAGGTGCAAATATCACAGTGGCCTGAAATTGTACAGTGGCGCTGTTGCTACACGATCCTATGGACAGCTCTGGTCCCAGGACCATAAATCTCCATAGGATGATGTAGCAACAGTGCCACTGTACAATTTCAGGCCACTGTGATATTGTACCTAAAAAATTCAACTTTGAAAATTAATAACTTTTGAATGAAACACCTTTCAGCAGTAGGAGTACTCTTGTTTTACTCAGGGGGATAAACCCTACAACATATATTTTTTTTTACATTTTAAGTATTACTATCCCTTTAAGTTAGAGTGTGGAGGGAGAACAATGTCACTTATTGTAAGTGTCATCAAGATGGCAGTGCTCTCCCTCTTGCTAATGAAGAGGGATAACATTAGATTTTGCAGCATGGGGGAAAATGTTATAGGTTTCATGGGGGGGGTTAAACCAGTTGGGAGGGGACAAACATATTTGGGTGGGGGGAGTTGGAACATGATAGTTCCACTTTAAAGCCATTATGGAGCTTTTTTACAGAACTACACTAGCTAGATCTATCAACAAAAGAACATAGCAGGTAATGCAGGGATGGGCGATTATTTGGGTCCTATGACCAAGTCTTTGTCCAGAATATTTTTTTATTTTGGAGAGTCTTAGTTGTACTTCATCTCCATAGAAGTACATATACAAATTTAAGATACACACACTTAACTATATAGTTAATATATTTTATTTATAATATGATTAATATATACCCATATACATGCACAATTCTTGTTGACAGACTGCACTCACAGAACTTTTCATAAATGAATCAAGTGAAAATGTATTCAGTCAATGTTTCAGCCCTGCCTTTAGCCTTTATCAAGATATTTTCACATATCTTGATAAAGGCCCAAGGCAGAGCCAAAATCTTGACTGTATAAATTTCCACCTGATTCACTTATGTAAAATCCGGTGAGTATGGTCTGTTAACAAAGATTGTTTGTACATTATTTTACCACTAACATCCAGGCAACAGACTATTATATATATATATTGAAAGAAAGGCTGTGCACTCACGAATTTCAGAGTTCAATAATTTGAACATTTAATGGTAACATATGCAATGTTTCGGTCCTCTTTTTGGACCTTTGTCAAATAAACATTTTTTGTTTTTGCTTGACAAAGGTTCCAACAGAGGACCGAAATTTTGCATATGTTACCATTAAATGTTGGTATTATTGAAATTTGAAATCCGTGAGTGTACAGTCATTCTTTCAATATCTTATAATCCTGCTGCACCTGGTATATATTTCTTGGATTCAGCGAGAGTGCATATCTTGAATATATATTTCTTTCAGTACTGTGCAAAAGTCTTAGGCAGGTGTGGAAAAATGATTTCATTAAGAAAAACAGACAGGTTAATAGTTTATTTTTATTAGTTTACAAAATGCATAGTGAGTGAACAGAAGAAAAATGTAGATCAAATCAATATTTGTTGTGACCACTCTTTGCCTTAAAAACAGCATCAATTCTTCTAGGTAGACTTGCACACAGGTTGTTAAGGAACTCGGGAGGTAGGTATATACAGTGATATATTATAGATAGAGAGAAATACAATAAGGGATGAGTTGCTGTTTGTGAATGTTATTAATGTCTATTTCAAATATATAAGCCTTTCCATAAACGGAAAGTGAAATAGGGAATAGTCTGTTATTCAGCAGGTTGAGGGAACACTTTTACTTGCACTCTCTCCTATCTGCTTTATCAGTTACCAAGACAATTTGTACATTCCTTTTTCTACCAACATATGGAAACCTTTAAATAAATATTAAGGTTGATATTGAGCCTCTTAATACAGAGATAGGTGAGTTAATTAGTGAGGATAAGGCTATGGCTGACACCTTAACACAATCTTTCTTCTAATATGGAGATAGGTGAATTAATTAGTGAGCATAAGGCTATGGCTGACACCTTAACACAATATTTTCTTCTGTATATACAGACGGCTATGACCAAACAGAGATAATGACAGAATTTATTTCATCATGTTCATGGCTTACTAATGACAAAGTCCAAAAGAGAATGAAAAAGGATATGGTGACTAAAACACTTAGAACTGATGGCATGCACCTAAAGGTACTTAAGGAACTTAGTTTAGTCATAGCAAAACCATTTAATAGTTTCAAGATAATCAGTCTAGGTTTTTGAGGGGAGAATGGAGGCTATGCTCCAAGCCTATGAGCCCTCCCAATAGCCACTTTAGCGTTTTACTCATTGGGGAAGAGCATTTTTGGAGGTGTTGTCCCCAAGAAATTGAGTAGCTCCATTCCTCTGAATGATTCTGAGAGGCCAATGAGCCAGATTTTATTTCTTCATCTTTTGTTCTCCAAATCATCCATTTTTTCAGTTAGAGCTTGTTTTCCAGAAATTTGATGGTTTGTTGGATAGTAGAGATTAGATTCACAAGATTCTGGTTTCCATCAGTTCTATCCGTTCACTGTGTTTTTCACTTCAGCAAGCAAGATGTTGAGAGTTGTTTGAATGGTGTCAAATTTTTCATCAAAGACAGGAGTCAAGAGCTTGGAAACCACCTTTGCTGTTGCCACTGCCAGTGCAGTGTCAGGTTCTGGAGCTGGGGCCTACATGTCTCCAACAGTGATCACCCCAATGGGTTGTCCAGGTGTGGGCTGCTTTTTTATTATGTTGTTTCTCTCTCTTTCAATCTCTCTAAATCTCTCTCTCTCTCTCTCTCCCCCTCTCTGTAACTTGAGTGGCTGGCACGAGTCTGGCATTGCCATATAATTTTCCATGAGAAAAGGGAGCAGCCATGTTCATCTGTGGAGAGTGAGTCGCAGGCATGGTGCATCTGAATGAAACAGCTGGGACCTATGAATGAGGCATGTCTACTCATGAGTATCTTTTGCAGAACACGAGTTCATGTGTCTACATCATACTGTAAAAAGAATATTGCGTGTATGGCCACAGGTGGGAAAGGCAGCAGAAAGACGAGGTCTGTGAAAGAGGCATTATACTGAAGCCCTGCCAACCAAGAGCATAAGTATTGTAAAACAAATAGAATATAGGTAAAAGGAGCGCTCACTAAAAGTTCCATAACAAGGGAACACAGATATCCTGTCACAAAGTTATATAATCACACATATATATAAACAGGAGTTACTTTGACAAAAAATGCTGGTGTATTGGTGGTAACCTGCGTGTAAGGTTATAGATGAAAGAACCTATACATAAAAATGTTCTGGTATGAGCATGTATATATGTATTACACGGGGACACATCCAAAGCACATATCACCAAACACCGGTATCCAGTACAGTCAAAGATATAATGCAGAACACAACAGAAAAAATAAGTAAAAAGCTGATGGGACATATGATGATAATGACTATAAACAACAATATATGAAAAACAATGTAAAATGATGATACCATCATGAAAAATGGATGAGTTCATGAAGATGAATGGATGGATGATGGATAATGAAACGTTTGTAACGATGAGAGGAAGTGGTTGATGCAAGATGATGGATAGAGAGATACAATTGTTCACTAGTTATCACGGTGCCCGTGATTGCTGCATTCATGTGTCTGTTACCTGTAGGGGGCTCCCATTGGCTGTCTGCCTTCAGCCCGCCTCACATTGCCTTTTTAAACTCAATCTAGGCACCCTTTGGTTGCCCTTTCGTGTTGTCTCTGACAGCAGCCTCTTTCACCTTGCTACTGTTGCTATTTGGGCCTGTTGCTGTGTTCCTGAGTTGCGGAGTCGTCCTGTTCCTGAGTTCCTGCCTGCTGTGTCAGTTCCAGTCCGGTTCCGGTTGTCATTGTGAGAGGTTGCTGTTCCTGCTGCTGGTCTTCTCTTGCAGTTCCTGATCCAGTTGTCCATCTCTGCTGGTTCCTGTTCATTTCCTGCTTCCAGTTCCTGCACCCGTGGCGACATTGTCATCAGTCGCCTCGGCGACAGTCGCTATCCTGCTGGTTCCCAGCGTGCGGACGCTGGTTTGCTCCATTAGCCTTGCGGCTACACTCACAGCCTGTTGGTTCCAGCGTGCGGGCGCTGTTTTGCTCCATTAGCCTTGCGGCTACGCTCACAGCCTGTTGGTTCCAGCGTGCGGACGCTGGTTTGCTCCATTGGCCTTGCAGCCTATACACAATACTGTTGGTTACCAGCGTGCGGACGTTGGTTCGCTCTTTGGCCTTGCGGCCTATACTCTATCTGTTGGTTCCCAGCGTGCGGACGCTGGTTCGCTCCATTAGCCTTGCGGCTACATTTGCAGCTTGTTGGTCCCGGCGTGCAGACGCTGGTTCGCTCCATTAGCCTTGCGGCTATGTTTACAGCTTGTTGGTCCCAGCGTGCGGACGCTGGTTTGCTCCATTAGCCTTGCGGCTACATTTACAGCTTGTTGGTCCCATCGTGCGGACGCTGGTTCGCTCCATTAGCCTTGCGGCTACATTTGTCAGCCTGTTGGTCCCAGCGTGCGGACGCTGGTTCGCTCCTTGGCCTTGTGGCCTATACTTGATATTGTTGGTTCCCAGCATGCGGATGCTGGTTCGCTCCATTAGCCTTGCGGCTATACTTATCAGCCTGTTGGTACCAGTGTGCGGACACTGGTTTGTTCCTTGACCTGACGGCTTTGCTATTACTAGCCTGCTCCCTCCAGCGTGCGGTCGCTGGTTTGCTCCACTACCTGGAGCTACATTATTGACTGTTGGTTACCAACGCGCGGGCGTTGGTTTGCTCCATGACCTGTGGGTTTACTCAATATTATGCTTGATGATTCCCTACGTAAGGGCACTGGTTTACTCCTTGTCTCTTGCTCTTGAGGCTTCTCAGTGCGCTGTCCAGTCCTAGACAGCTACCATTCTGATGTACACGGATACTGAGTGTCAGACTCTAGTGAAACCACTGACCTGGTAGCCTTTATATTCGTCACTACTGTCTATTGACCATCTGACAGTCCCTGAGGTCATTGTGGTTGTCACCTTCCTTTTGGGCTGCCTTGCCTGGTATATTGGTAAGGCCGGTAGAACCTTCTATTATTCCATCTCAAGGTTGCCTTACCCGGTATTGGCAAGGCCAGTAGAGGCCACTACCTTGGTATTCCGTCTGGCTGCCTTGCCCGGTATATTGGTAAGGCCGGTAGAACCTTCTATTATTCCATCACAAGGTTGCCTTACCCGGTATTGGCAAGGCCGGTAGAGCCCACTACATCTATTCTATCAGGCTGTCTTGCCCGGTATATTGGCAAGGCTGGTAGAGCCACCTATTGGTATTCATCCAGGTTGCCTTGCCCGGTATATTGGCAAGGCCGGTAGAACCTGTATTGCTACTGTTATGGACATTTGCCTATTCTATGTATTGTCTGTATGTGTATAAAACCCTATGGGGTTGTCTTAAGCTTTTCAATAAAGTTGTGTTTTTTCCTAACCTTACGTCTGAGAGTCTTAACAAACCGTGACACTAGTATACACAGTCCATAGATATCAGTAGATTGTGTTGAATAATAAAATAATAATATAATGATGGGTATATCCCATCTAATCTGTTTGACAAATTAGAGGATATATACCCATTATTATATTATTATTTTATTTTTTTGTCTCGCTGATATTGCCAGCCTACTAAATAAGCGAAACCAGACATATCAGTGGCAGAGCGAAGATCTACCAACTGGCTGTGCCGGGACCAAGAGGCTAAGACTACACTAGCGGTACCCAGAGGAGTAGGAGATCTTGAAATCCTTGGCGACAGACCTACGGTGATTTTCTGTTTAACTGATGTGCATGGCTTCAAGGGGCGATCTGGTGAGTGGATAATAACTACATTGTGCTTACCGCTATATGATTGGATATTTCTAGTGAGTGTACAACTGAATAGTAGAGAGTTTTATACCTCCACACCCACCTTATCCAATATCATTACTTTTAGCACATTAGAAGCTTACCGCATAATAAACCTAATACCCCAATAGCTATTACCACTTAAAGTTCCTGACACTAATTATTCTATTTGTAGTGCTGGGCTTTATCCAAACTTCTTATTATTTTTAAATATATTTTATACTTTTAGTTTCATTTTTTATGAATTTCTCACTCTTATTTGATCTCTAAGGATATAAACGTATTGCTGTTTGGTGCATTATATCCTTAATGTAATCTTTTATATATTTTGTAATCATCCCTTTTAATTTCAATAAATATAGACTTTTTTTTACATATACTATGATCTATTTTTTTAATATTGATATACTGTGATGCATCTGAAATAATATCACTAGTTCCATATTTACTACACTTAAAAGACAGAGCATCAAGGATCTCTTTCTTATTAGTATTGTAAAACAGATTGCCCAAGTTAAGCCCCTGCGAGTGAGCTACTCACAGTGGTTGTGTGTGATTAGTGTGCCTTTTAATTGATTTTTGGCTTCTTGAAGCCAAGGATAATATTACATGTAGAACCATCAACTGAATGATGGATCTTCCAAAGGCAGCAGGGATGGCTGTGATGAATCATGAATGTCAGAACAAGGCTTCACACATGTGTGTGTCAAGATAGCCACTAAATATGTGCAAGAACCACTCATTCAGTGTCATGTTGCTGGATTATTGGCAGACCCCAGACACGGATTGGCAAAGAAAAGACGAATCCAGTTAGGAAAGTCTCCATATAATCAGAAAGTTTCATTCAAGGTGGGAGATGATGATTAGGTATCGGGACACAGTGACAGTGAGGTCTTCTAGAATACTGAGCTAGCCAAACACCAGTTTGGTTGTGGGGTATCACCCCAGACATTGGACTGCTACACAAGATGAGCATAAATCCACTTTAACTCAATGCTTAGGTCCAATCCTCTGGATGTAGGTGTTATGGAAAATTATGTGACTCCCCAAAGGTATTCAGTAAACGACAGGTAAGACCCCAGGAAGCAGACAGTGAATATGCAGTGATGAATTGGACCAGAAAACCGACTCGAGTTGGATAAGGTCTGGAAGAGCGGAAGCTAGGCCAGTTTAGTCCCAGTACTCATGTCCTCCCAATGATGTGCAGAGGCTGGATGCCCTGACCAAGATGTTGGGTCCAATGAAAGGAAGGCTGGGTCTGAGAACAGAAGGCCCCTGTATCCATTGAGTGGACCATGCACTGATGATTGAGGTGATAGCCACAATGTTCTGTTGGCCTTTTCATGAAGATCGCATGGATACAGTTAAGACTGGTCAAAATGGAGGCAGAGGCTCCAATATGCCTTCAGACCCAAATGTTGTGGGGACTGCAGCACGCACCCAGGGGTTCAAAACAGTCAAGTTTTACGTAGGAGTACTGCACAATTAGACACCCACAGATATCTGTTCAGATAGAGCTGATGGGTGAGGATATGGCTATGCAGAATGTAGCACTGATAATGCATCTATTGAACACAGCAGCAAAATTTGAAGTCCAAGAAGGTTAGTTCTGTTTACATGCAGAGCTCCCCACTTAAATTGTTTATGTGGTTTAAATATCAAAATTATCTACAAGACAACAGGTCAGGGACATTGCCAGCTCAACTGGTTAAAACTAAACACAATTCATTATATGTTAAGAGAATCAGAAATTCAAAACTAATGAATTAATTTTAATATTAAACATTTATATCCATTATACTCAATTTTATTATTGAATAAAATATTCACTGTTTATTCCTACATGCTGTAGTGTATGGCGTTTTGAATATAGTTTGGAGAAGATCTGGTCCAGATGGTCATTTGACTCCTTCCTGATAAGCTGAATATATTTCCACGTCCAGTGTGAGTACATATATATATATATATATATATATATATATATATATATATATATATATACATATATATATATATATATATATATATATATATATATATATATACATACATACAGGGGGCTTTCTATATACAGTGTTCATACAGATGCACTCTTAGATGGGGTCTACTCCCTTTCTCTCATTTGTTGTGTTTCTGCAGTCTTACTACACCATCCACCGGTGTTTTTAGAGGGCAGCAACTACTACAGGTCCTACTGAAAAATAAGCTGCACCCCATGCCACCTTGGACGTGGAATATCCTTGTAAGAAGAAGGAAAGATTGGACTTATAATGATATATCCACTTGTAATATATCCACTTTGTAATATAGACAAAGTTTGAATGAGAAGTACATTATTTTTATACACAAATAAGGAGCAATAGTCACATACTAGCGCACCAGAGCACTTTCTTTTTGTACTGAATCAGAAAATCAGATATGAGTATGATCAGATAGAGAGGCCTTTAGGTCTTACTATTCCTCATTATATAATTTGAGCTGTTATATGCCTGAGAACTGGAAGCCCTCTAACAGCCAATCTCAGGCTTCTTTTTTTTGTTGCAATACTTTCATACTGGTCCTTCATCACTGGAGACTGAGACTTTACAGAGGCTGAAGCTAGGGATATGATCAAGGAGATGCCTAAAGGTAAGTCTTGGTCCAGATATATTCATAATAGATTATTATAAAACATTTCTTTATTCTTTGTTACCATATCTACCCCAAACATTTAATTCTATCCCTTCTCAGACGTGAGAGGAATACATTATGGTACTCGCTAAGGAGGACAAATATCCTTCTTCTTGTACTAACTATATGCCAATCTCTCTCCTAAATGTTGACTTATAAGTGTTAGACATTTAGGAATAAAGCTTACAACCAACTTGAAGGAATTATATGAAATAAATTGTATGCCACTACTGGTTCAAAATCATTATTTACAAGAGGCAAACTCTTCCACTATCTTGGTTTGTCAGAATAAATCTTCTCCTTAAACTCTTCCAGGTTGCCACAGTATGCCACACCAATTTCTACATACAGACTATATTCAATCGATTTATATGGGTAAATAAGATGTTGCAAACAAACATTAATGCTCCCTAGATTCAGGGGTGTGATTGGTCTCCCCAGTTTTGTAGGATACTATAGGGCATTCCTTCTATGTATGCTACCTGATTTTCTGCAGTCCCCTGTAGATAGGAACTGGCTCTCTATAGCTTTAACTTCTCTAGAGGGTTTGACTCCCTCTTACTTTTATTCACATCAAGAGAGGTGGTCCAAAAGCTACTCCTCCACCACCCGATAATGGGTCCATTTCTCTCAAAGTGTTACTGTTTGAACTTGGATAAGTCTTGGGCCCCCTACCCCCCTCCATCAAATATCTTAGGAATCCCGTAATTTGCACCAGGATTGGACCAATTGGTGTTTGAAGGTGTCCTAGACCTCAGTACTGTAAAAAGGTATGTTAAATATTGTTGACTACAGACTACTACAAACTTTTATTGCCATTTAAACAAAAGCCATAACAGTTAAAAGAGTTCTAGCAATAGGTTTTGATATAACAAGGTGCCAGCTGTAAAGAATTATGGCTAATTGAATATGGAACTTCTGCTGAATCAGATAACTACACTCCTATTTACAAATGAAATGCTATTTCCATACTGACTGAATATTACCTGGTTTATTGGTAACCAGAGAAAAACTATATAAACTGTAAATAACAGTAAGTGCTCTGTTTCCCCATTCCAGATATTGCAATAGCAGGCGATCCAGGGTGTTTCAGTAAGAGGTTTGACTGCACTGCTGGCTGAGCAGTTATCTCAAGGGGACCTCCAGGAGCAGACGTCTCCCTTTGAAGACCTGGACTTGCTGCCAAAAGCACTGAAATTTGTGTTGATCCTTTGTTTGCATTTATTGGGGTAGATTCACTTCTATTTCTCTAAACTGCCATCCTCTGCTGCAGGTCTGAAAGGATAGTCTATAGTTCATAAGAAATGTAATGATTCATTTCACCTGGCTGAACACAAGTAATAAAGGTTATACAACACTATAAACTTGGTCACAAAGGTACTTTCGCTCCTGAAAAGTGTAGTATTTCAAAAGTTATTGCAGCTCAAACTTAATTTTTTAGACACATCTGTCATGGATTTTGTGGCAAATCTACACCATAACTCCAAAATAACCCCATAAAAGCATATATTTCCAAAAAGCCCACCCCATAAAGAATTCAAAACTTGGTTCTTACATTTTCTGTGAACGCACCCAGTCATGAATAAATGTGGTTCTCCAGACTAAGGAACAAGTAAATAGAACATTGTTTCGGCACCAACTACTGTGTTATTTCTCAGACTAATTAATATTTTGGCTGGCTCCACAAGCAATTTAACAAGCCAATAAAATAAAGTGCAAATATTACATACCAGAAAAATCCTGATAACATTACTATCACTCATGCAAGTATTACATTTTTTTAACCCCTTGGATGATAAAGACATCTTCAACACAAATGTGTTTAAAACATCCCTACAAGTTTAATAATGTCCAGTTTTAGGAATCTAAAATATGCAGTTATTCAACACCCTACCTGGAAACGCTTTCAGTTCTGCAAAGGTGCGTCTAGCGGGTTCCACGCTACTAATTAGGTTAATTTAATTAATCTGTACCAATAAAACTAGCAGAAAAAAATGGTGTGAAAAACTGCAGGTTTTCTTAAAGTAAGAATATATATTCTAGACGCGCTTGCCTTTATAACGGATCCATATAAAACTGAAGCTTTCCTAAACCCGGAGCTGTAAAAAGGTATGTTATATATCTTTGACTACAGAATACTGCAAACTTTTATTGCCATTTAAACAAAGAAGCCATAACAGCTAAACGAGCTCTAGCAATAGGCTTCAGTATCACAAGGTGCCAGCTGTAAAGAGTTATGGCTAATTGAATATGGAACTCCTGTTTAATCAGATAACTGCACTCCTATTTCCAAATGAAATGCCATTTCCATACTGCCTGAATATTGCCTGGTTTATTGGTAACCAGAGAAAACTATATAAACTGTAAATAACAGTAAGTGCTCTGTTTACCCATTCCAGATATTGCAATGGCAGGCGATCCAGGGCGTCTCGGTAAGAGGTTTGACTGCACTGCTGGCTGAGCAGTTCCCTCAGGGGGGCCTCCAGGAGCAGTCGTCTCCTTTTGAAGACCTCGAGTTGTTGCCAAAAGCCATGAAAATTGTGGTGATCCCTGGTTTACATTTACTGGAGGAGATGCACTTAAATTTCTTTGAGCTGCCGTCCTCTGTCGCGGATCTGAAAGGAAAGTGTACAATACATAAGAAATTTAATGATCCATTACACCGGGCTGAAAGCAACTAATAGAGATTATGCAACATTATAAACTTGGTCATAAGGAGAAGAAATGAAGAGGAAGGAAGTATAAGAAAAGGGAAACAGCAGACAGTGGCACATTGAAAGCGTAAAAAAGAGAAAGTTACTGATACTTGGGGGTATTCTAACCCCTACACCTTGGAACTTAGTTAATAGAGTTTCTAGTAAGCGAAAATGAGGTATTACTAAGAACTAGAGTAATTCTGGGGCAAACCAACTGCAACATAGAAGGCAAGAAAACTTTACAAAAATCCTCTTTGATTAAATGGCATTTTAGTGTTCTAGAATCAAAACAATATGTATGGAGACCTCTCTAGCATTTATTTAAAGGGATAGTAATGTCAGAAAAAAAGTATTAACTATATGGTAGATACAATTAAAAGAGAGTACTTGTCCTTATTCGTATCTCTCAAACCGTTATGGTTTGAAATATATACAGGAAAATAAAGTTCTCTGGTCCCTCCCCTTTCTGCTTGACGAGCTGTAAAGCTGTCAGAAGCAGATTCTGGTCGCTTGACCAGATACGGCTCTACAGTAGCGCCAGTATAACGATATCTAAAGACAAATACTTAATTTAGAACGGTCTACAAAGTGTGCCTAGTTTGCAAACACACTTTGTAGACTGTTCCAATGAGGTATTTCTTTCTAAATAGCATGATTTCAGCTCTGCTGAAGAGCCTCTGTCCGGTCAAATGACTGTAATCTGCAGCTGTCAGCTAGATGGCAGACTTGAGTGAAACAGCCAGGAAAAGCTAACTTTAGCAAGTTATATCTCTCAAACCATAAAGATTTGAGAGATAAGACTTACATAGATGTTAACTTTTTTAATGTCTACAATATTAAATCAACTTAAAATTAACCATTGCTATCCCTTTAAATCAGTGGGGGGTTGAATTTGTCAGCTAGGGTGCAGTCGGTTTGCCCCAGAATTACTTCAGTTATTTTTAGTACATCAAACTCAGAACTAACTTTTTCATTCCGCTAAATATATCTCTACAGTGAATAAAAATATCTTGGGTGCTAAAGAGGTCTCAAACACATTGTAAAGCAATGCTAGGGACTCTGGAGACTGGAGAAAGGGCAGGGCAAGGCTGGCAACTTGTAGCCCCCTGGGAAAATGCAAAAGTTGTCTATTTCTGCTATTTAGAAGAAAAAAACTAGAATGCAAAAAAAAAATATAATAATATCCTCTATAATTGAAGCACTACAATATAAAAATGTTTCACTGTAATATAGCTGGAGAAAATACAAAAGAAAATTTGTATCCAAGCACCTACACAAAACAAAGAATATAAGAAAATATATAAAAATATATTTTATTGATACAATCTCACAGAATTGGACAATGGAAAAAACAGCCAATAAAGATGATAAAATATGTTATATGTATGGAGTGCCCAGTACGGTAACCCACTATCCGGGGCCCAAATAGATACCTAATAAGTCCCCCACAGTGGACACCAGAGTCGACACTGTCAAACAATGATAAAGATGACACAAAATGTATTGACAGTGCATGCCAAAGTTCATCCAGCTAAAATGCAGATGGCCCCCTCAAAATATCTGCACCAGAAAAAATTAGCTTAATGAGAAATCAGACTGCAGCAAAATAACTGGGCACAATGAAAATCTAGTAAATAAGAAAAACTAAACAAATAAAGAAAAAATAATGCTACAATATAAGAGGAACTTACCTGTTAAATCCTTTTCTCTTAGTCTATATAACTCACAGGTACAATGGGGAGGCGACAGCTCCTCCCAGTGGGCTGGAACAATTCTAGAAGTAGTGCATGGGTAGAGCCACCCCCTCCTCCATATCAGGCTACCCCTCTAGCCCCGCCCAGATACATTTGAAAAAAAAACTACCAAGTAAGATAGCAAGAAGGAAGAGAGGAAAACTCATGTGAGCAATCAACCCAATAGGACTCCCACACATCCAGCCACAGGAGGCCCAGCATGGTCCCTTTCACTGGGTGGGAGACCTGTGAGTTATACGGACTAAGAGAAAAGGATTTAACAGTTAAGACTAAAATCCTCTTTTCACTGTTGTCCAATGTAACTCACAGGTACCATGGGGATGTACCAACATTGAGCTCCCAGAAGGAAGGAAAGGACCAAGTGCTGGTCCCCCATGATACAAGAGTTACTATGGACTATCCAGGACACGTAACAACCCAAAATAGTAAAGTGTCAACAAAGACAGAATAACAAATACACAGGAGCTATAAGGCACAGGAATATAAAGTCCTAGAGAGGCAAAGCTGCCTCCAGACCTTTCCTGCCAAAACTGACTTCAGCTGAAGCCAGAACATCAACACGGTAGTGCTTAGCAAAGGTGGGCACAGAAGACCAAGTGGCCACCTTGCACAGTTGTTCAGCAGAGGCCTGATTCTTGTAAACCCAGGAGGCTCCAACAGACCTGGTAGAGTGTGCTGTAATGTGGAAGGGAACAGGTTTCCCTCTGAGCTCATAAGTCTTGTGGATGGTAGACTTAATCCAGGATGCAATAGTCACCTTGAATGCAGCCAAACCAGCCCTGGGACCCTCAGGGATGACAAACAATGCATCAGTATTATGGAAAGACACAGTACGGTGCACATAGAACTTGAGGCAGCTTACCACATCTAACAAGTGGAGATCCCTCTCCTTGTCAGATGTAGGGTCAGGTAAAAAGGAAGGCACAACAACCTCCTGAGTGATGTGGAACTCCGAGACCATCTTCGGAAGTTATTCCTGAGAGGTACGGCGAACTACCTTATGCTTGTGAAACACAAGGAAAGGCGTTTTGCAGGACAAGGCCTGAAATTCAGCCACTCTGCGGACAGAGACTACTGCCAAAAGAAAGGCCATCTTCCATGTTCAAAGACGTAGAGGAATGGTAGCCAAAGAATCAAAGGGAGGCCACTGCAAGACTCCCAAATCCAAATTAAGGTCCCACTGGGGAGTGGGGGTCTTAAAGGCAGGGAAAGCATGAGCAACACCCTGAAAGAAAACTTTGACATCTAGCAAGATGGCAATACGTTTCAGGTACAAGACAGAGAGAGCTGAGGCCTGCAAAAAGAACAGGATGAATGGCAGATTGAACTCCAGTGAGGACAGATCCCTGTCCTCACACCAAGAATGGAAGGTAGACCAAACCCTGTGGTAGGCCTTAGAAACTGTCTTCCTGGCTTGGATCATAGTGGAGATCACCTCAGGAGAAAAGCCCTTCCTCTTTAACATGGAGGGTCCCACAGCCATGCTGTCAAAACCAGACTGTCCACATCCTCTTTCCAGAGGTAACTCTAGAGAAGGAGATCCAGTCTGCGTGTCAAAGGAAACAGATCCTGAGCAGACAACGCCGACAGTTCTGGAAACCAAGGCTGCCTGGTCCAATAAGGTGCAATCAGGATGACCGACGCACTGTCCATCTGAATTTTCCTCAACACCCTGGGGATGAGAGGAAGAGGAGGAAAAATGTAGGCAAGATGAAAGTGCCAAGGAACGGACAAGGAGTCCTCTGCAAACACCAGAGGATCCCCCAGCGAGAGCAAAACATCAGAACTTTCCTGTTGTCCCTGGTAGCCATCAGGTTTATCCAGGGGTCGCCCCCATTTTTGGACCAATAGGTCAGATCCCTCTGGATGGAGCTCCCACTCCCCGGGGTCCACCATCTGGTAACTGAGAAAGCAGGAACATGTTCTTCTACCCAGGCCAAAATAGCCTTGATCTGTAACCAATCGGGAGCATTTCTTGCACCTCCTCGCTTGTTGATGTAAGCCATGGCCGTGGCATTGTCTGTCTGGACAGCCCCTCAGCGGAGAGGACCAGTACACTAGAGTGTGAAGAATTGCTCTGAGCTGCAGAATGTTGATGGGCTGAAGGGTCTCCTCCACAGACCATCGACCCTGAACCCCCAGGTAACCCAGGACAGCTCCCCAACCATAAAGGCTGGCATCCATCATCACCAAGGTCAGGTACTGGACAACAAAGGGTTTCCTCTTCCTCAGGTTGGAACTGTCCAACCACCAGAGGAGGTGCTGTCTCACTTCCTGGGAAGAGAGACCAGACGATCCAAAAGATCTGGATTCCCCCTGCAAAATCGGATAGTGAACCTCTGAAATTCCCTGGTGTGAACCATGGAGTACAGAACCGGCTCCATGGTGGATATCATGTGACCCACTAGGGCTGAGAATTTGCGCACCGGAGCGGAGGTCCAACCCAAAGCCCAGGACACCCTGCCCATGATCTGCTGAACAGAGTCCTCTGTCAGAGAAACCAGGTCCTGAGAAGGAGCCAGAGCAGACTTGTCTATGTTCAGAATCCACCCATGCTGGAGGAGGAACTGAGCACATTCCTAGACCTGATGGTCCAGAAGATCCCTGCAAGGAGCCTTCAGCAGATGTGTGTCCATGTACAGAGTCACCTGAACCCTTTGGTGTTCAGGAAGGCAATCAATGCCCCTAAAGCAGTGGTGAGCCAAAAGGGCAGAGAGGTGAATTGAAAGTGTCCCAAAGTGCAAGTAAACCTGAGGTACTTCTGACTGTCCAGATGAATTGGAATATGCAGGTGAACATCCTGCAGATTCAGAGAGACCAGAAATTCCCAGATGCAATGACAAACTGCAAAGACTCCACCTTGTAGTGAGAATGGACCACAAAAGATCTGATGTCCTTGATCTGTAACCAATCGGGAGCATTTCTTGCTTTTGGATCGTCTGGTCTCTCTTCCCATTTCTTGCAGATCTACTGCCGCCATACTTCTTGGGAACTACAAAGAGGTTTGAATAAAAAAACTAAACCCTCTCTTGCGAAGGTACCAGAACTAGAACTCCCTTGTTCTAGAGAGCCTGGACTGCGCCTTTGAAAAGATTGAGCTTTTCTTGTCCCAGGGGGATCAAGAAAGGAAGAATCTGAAGGGAGGCAGGGATATGAAGGGAATCCAGTAGCCTCCTGAAACCCCTGTAATACCCACTGATCTGCAACAGAGCCTGCCTAAATGCTTGAAAAATGCTGCAGGCAACCACCCACAGGGAGATGAGGACCAGGGTTTAGCGAGTCATGCCGAAGATGGTTTGGTGGATTTAGGTTTGGTGGAGGAGTGCTTGGACCTCCACTGCTGCCTGGGCTTGGGTGTGGAGCACTAGGTGCTGGCCTGAGACCTACCTGGACTCGGCCTTTGCACTGCACCTTCGTGGGGACAAAAAAGATGCTGTTTCCTCGCCAGGTTAGGTCATCTGGGGACCTGAGCCAACAAAGTGCTCTTGCCCCCAGTGGCCTCACTGATGAAATTCTTCAGTTCAGGCCCAAAAAGAGACATACCGTGAAAAGGGAGAGAAATGAGTGACTTTTTAGGTCAGCAGACCAAATCTTAAGCCACAGAGCAGCCACAGAAAAGGCAGAAGTCTTAGCCTCAAGCCTGACAGTATCAAAAAGGGCATCAGTCACATAGATCTGTTCCTCAGACATGTTGACTAAAAGGGCCACAAGGTCCTCCTTAGGGGAACCTTTGCAGACAGCATCAGTAAGCTGTTCAGTCCAAATAGCAATGGCTCTGGTAACCCACACAGAAGCCAAGGTAGGCCTCAAAAAAGCATCTATGGCAGCGAATACAGACTTCAGGATAACTACAAGCTTCCTATCAGTTAAATCCTTAAGCCCCGTGGCATCAGCCAAGGGCAAGGCAGTGGATTTAGACAGTCTGGAAATAGGGGGATCAACCTGAAGAGGTGTAGCCCTCTGAGCCAATGCTGCATCAGAAAAGGGATACAGCTTAGAGAATATCTTAAAGAGAGAAAGACGCTTGTCTGGAATGGGATTAGGTGGAAACATAGTACAGGACTTCTTGCACCTTTGAAAGACATCAGAAGTAGACTGAGTCTCTACAAGGTTAACAGGAATTTATAGGTAGTCAAAACTGCCTTAATGAGACCCTCAACAGAGGGTTCAGGGTCAGCCTCAGAGGGGTTACCATAAGTACAGGAAGAAGCCACTTCTGCACACTCACCATCCCCTGACTCCTCAAATGAATCCTCCTCAGAGGAATCAGAAGGATCAGGAATGGTAGGGGCCTTAGGGGTCACAAACCTGAACAAAGGGGGGGGGGTTCCAAGATGGAAGGACCCCCTGAAGGGAAAGAGGAAACTGTGCCATATAGGACTTTAAAGGGATAGTAACACTTCGTTTTAACTTTATTTTATTTTGTAGGCATTAAAAAAACATGAAGAATGATATAAGTCTTATCTCTCAAACCTTTATGGTTTATGAGATATTCACAAGCAAAGTTCCCCTCCCCGCCCCTTTTACCTAGTGTAAGCCATCTCTTCTCAGATGTGAGTCTGGTTGTATGACAGGACAGATAACAGAAGGGGACAATTTTCTTTGTATGAAAACAATGAAAGCCCTTCCCCCCTTGACAAGTTTTTCAGCTTTTTCCATTATCTTAATTGAAGATTGTCCCTCTCTGCAGTCTACCTGGGCACCTCCCTTCTGATCTGGTTGAACAGGGGGGGATACTTTGTTTGTGAATATCTCTTAAACCATAAAGGTTTCAGAGATAAGACTTATATCATTCTTCATGTTTTTTTAATGCCTACAAAATAAAATAAAGTTAAAATGAAGTATTACTATCCCTAAATCCTTGACCCAATGTGTCTCTTGTTGATGGCTGGAGGGCCCTGGTGGAGAAGCAGGAGCGGCAGTACATGAGGGGCATAAGTGACCGGAGTACTCTCTGGGAAGCTCTGCTTGGCATGAGGAACAGTAAGCCTTAGTCCTTAGCCTTAGGTCTAGCCTCATGTCCCTTGGATCCGACATTGTAACAGGAGAGGTGTCTAACAGTAATAGAGAACCCAAATACTGTCACCCAGATTAATAAAATCACCTCAGAAAGCACAAAAGTGTACTTATCTGGCAGGTGAATAGTTAATCTGTGGAGGAGAGTAAGGGAATCCAAGCTCTGCATAGGATACTCAGCCAAAAAGAGAAAGAAAATGGCGTCCAAACTCACGGCCAATCAGAGAAAAGCCTGTGAAACGGTCAATATGGGAAATGTAGTTCTCTTTTTGAGCCACACAAAAACAGTGCCTGAATCCCCCAGGGACCCCCAAGACACTGATGATGTTAACAGGAATGCAGGACAAGGGGATACAAGAAGAATGAACTCTTTTTCAACTCTGCAAGTGGAACTGTTGCAGAGATATGTCCCAAAGCAGTCTGTCCCAAAGAAGTCAATGGAGCAAGTGCGGCCATGCAGTAAAGCGTGCTCTTAAAGGTGCAGAATTGAAAAAAAATCTAAACATTTTCAAAAGTTGATAAAAACACCCAAAACACAAATAGAACATATAATAAACAATAAAAACACATGAATCCAAAGGAAAAATGAAACATAAGTCCCTAAAAACAATACAAAATGGGAGGGGAGGGGTTAATTACCATAAATAAGCACAAAATGCTCCAAAGACCCAGAGAACAAATAGATAAATGCCTAACATGAGTGCAGGAGTTATAAGGAACGCCAGAGAGACCCCTGTGTGGAAGGTAAGTGTGGGACAAGTGGGCCATGGCACTCAAAGGGTTGCTCACCTTTTATGCAGGTCTTCTTTCTTCCGATTACCATTGGGAAGGAAGAAGCCTCAAAGAGACTCCTTCTGGTGAGAGAAACATGGGTTGCATGATCCTCTCCCAGGGCTGCAAGGGGTCCACAACAGCACCTGATAACTGGGCAGTCCTCCAGGGGAAGCCAGTAATGGCAATCCACCTAATAGGGGAATTTGGACACCCCATATCTAACAAAAAAAATTAAATAAAATAACTAAAAACTAAGCAGAACTGTTCTCAGCTAATCAACCAGGACTTTTGAACAAACCTATCTAGGTGGGGCTAAGTGAGGTAGCCTGATATGGAGAAGGGGGAGGCTCCATTGTTGCACTTCTTCTAGCCCACTGGGAGGAGCTGTCACCTCCCCATTTACCTGTGAGTTATATGGACAACAGAGAAAATTAGGAATAGCACAACAACACACTGATATTTATGGATAGATATCTCAATAATTACTTAGAGGAAAAAATCTAAAGGTCCAGGCGGCTACAGCCTTATTATCACTTCAAATTATTTTAACTATTTTTATGAATTTATATGAAGTCAACAGCACTGCTTCATAATTCACCGGTATAATGGTAATCCATGTCCAGGAAATCGGTTGTTGTAGACCTCACAATGTTTTCTAAGATTTACATCTACCTTACATCAATAAGACACTATATGAATATATCATTTGAATATATCAGTTTATTTGGAAGAGACTGTACGGACCATCTACAACCAGGTGACAACGGCAATGATGAGTGCAAATTAAAGGAGAGATCCATGTGAACTAACCAGCATTATAGCGAAAGCTTTGCTGTTTCATCAGGTGCTGCTATATTCTATCTACAATTCATTTGACATAAAGTCTTGGTAAAGAATTTTAATTGGTCTTCTTGAAGTAAATATCATGTATACCAATATGTGCAGCCTCTACATTACAATATTTGAATACTAGTGTAAAAGCTTGTGTGCATGGGCCGTGGGCCAGTGAGGTAACGGCAGCACGCAGAGCAGGACCAGACCTGCCTCTTAACCCTTTGAGTGCCAGAGGGGTACCCAACTGCGTTGCGTACCCCTCTGGCACTCAAAGGGTTAACATTACCCGGACCTGCTCTGTGTACTACCATTACCTAGATTAATAAAGGGTTAAAAAAACGATGTCTATTGTTTTTAAGGATTAGTTGTGGATTATTAAAAGTTAAGTATTAGCGATCCCAGATGGGATACCTGAAATGACATATAAGATTTTGAACGGGTCACTGTATGATAGATATAGTGTTTATTGGGCACATATTGTGTACCATAAATCTGTATCTGTCTTTTTCTTGGTTTTTGCATTATTTAGAGATAGAGACCTGCAAAATTGGATTGAAAAAGGGTGTCTAGTTTCCTATTATATTATCTTTGTAGATTCATACGGAGAAAAGAAAAACATTGCTAAATATGAATGCCCCATGTCAGAGTACACTGATACCAAATATGTATGGGGGTTATAGGGTATGGGTAGTGCGTGGCCCCAAAAACTAACTTGCATAATGTTAGTTTTGACCAGACTACTAATAACCCCATAAATGTATATTTCCCTACAGTAAGCCTCCTATGGATTTCAAAACTGACTTGCTTACCTTTCATCTGAATGAGCCAGCATAGAGAATTTGCAATTAAATTTAGTTCTTTAGCTTTTTCCCGGAACTAGCAAAAATGGTTTTAATAAGCTTATCTTACACAAGATTATTATAAAATATTTAACAAAATTAATATTAATGCATATCATTGCTGAGTACAAACTTAAAAAAAAGTGCTCAGGAGTACAGGCCAAATAATTTAATAAAGTATAAGACTGATACCTTTGCAAGTTGAACTATAACATGATTATGTTTATATGGCAAAAAGCCCCTTCCTAATACTTAGACAAAGACAGAAAACATTATGAAATTACATATCAAAGATTTCAGCATTTGCTTACCGGTACTGTTCCACACAAATTAAGGAGCAGGTAGTCTCTGGGAAACATGGACTGTAATTCATTCCCTAGAAATAAACACACAGCATATTTATGAACACTATTCAGCATACTAAAGATCTTTGCTAGAAGAAACCTAAATGAGGACAGTCACATATAACATTTTGTTACACTCATATCTTTACTTATGGGATGATAGGCTAAGAAAAATAACCCATGGAAAGAATATACTTTTATGGGGTACCTACCAGAAAAACTTCAACAGTGCCTGATGAGAACTTATTTGTACAGACATTAATCTGGAATTTATTTGGGTAGTTCCATGATCTTTTCAAATATCCTAAAAAGAAAATAAATTCAGGAAGTGTTTTACTAGTCCTGTCCCCTTTTCTCAAGTTTTGTTGTCTTATATGTCCTAAGTAGAATGAATATGAAAAGTTCATATTGATATTTCACATATATAATCTAAGAGAAAAGCCTGGACAGGGTATATAGAAGAGATTGGAAAGGCTCTCGCCATCAAAACTTGAACAGTGGTTCTTAGGGTTAGTAATGTCTTTATTTAACAAAATGTAATATTGTAGCTATTACAAAAATATACTAAACGATCCCAGTCCCAACTCTCAAACCTTGATGGTAACTGGAGAAGTCATCTACCTCTTTATCACGCCTTAGTGCATCTCCCCCATCATGTCTCAACAGTTGGGTGGGACACATTTTCAACCTCTACCAGCTGCAATACAATTCCCATCATCCTCAGCTGGCAGAGGATGTTGGAGGTAGGAGTCCAACAAGCTGGAAGGCAGCAACTTATCCAGCTATGTCTTCAATAACCTATAGTTCTTTTTTGGTCGCCTATTCCATTTAACTCTGAATACCAAAGGGTGTCCAGTGCATTGTTTTGCAATGTTTTGGACCTACATATGGTACCTAAAGGGTTAAAATTAAACAATCATAATCAATTTGTAAAAGATAGCACAATAATTCTGAAATATTCATTAGCTCTTTTATTAAATTGAGGGAGACTAAAAGGTTACTGTAAATGTGAGAACACAGAAATTAATTTTTTACATAAACCAATTACATGTCAAATCTCACTGAGAAATCTTAATTGGAACACATTTTAAGCACACACCTAACACAAATGTGTGCCTCTATGGTCGATAGCACTACAGTTCAGCTCAATTCATTAAATTTAGTAAAATTACATTACATGGCACAGATCAAAATGCAACATGCCAAAAACATGCCCTTTTATGCAGAATATAATAATTACCTGTCGAGGATGTACATACATCATATGTACAACTCAAACAAGTTCATCAGGTTACACAATGTACACTAGAAAGATGTTTCACAGTTCAATCACTAATTGCAAGTGGATATCTTCCCATCTGATTCCTCTAAAACACACACACACACAGGAAATGGGTATAACATTATGTCTGTGCATGAGTAATTTTTAATATAACCTTTTCAATCAATGTACAAAAAGTTACATTTTTTTAATGTAAAAAGTATACCTCGCTCGGAAAACACCATTTTGTCACATAATATTCCCTTTCCAATTCAAAGGGATAGTAAAGGATGAGAGGAAGACAGGGTAATCTGTCTCCAGATTAGCTACAGTCAAACAGTTAGCAGTTAGGTGCTTGACTTTGACATGTGGAAGATCAGGTTAATAGATTTCTGGGAAGGGCTGGGCATGACCCACCTTTCATGGTACTTTAATACCAATGATAATGTCAGTGTGAAATGGAGATCTGTTAAGAAGGATTTTAGTGATTGTGGTTATGAGCTTAAGCAAAGGACCTCTAAGGTAGTATTTTCTGAAATAGTACCTGTGCCATGCTCTACACTAGAAGGGCAACAGGAGATTAGGAAGTTAAATGCATGGCTAAATAGTTGGTGTAAGCAGGAGGGATTTGGGTTTCTAGAGCACTGGGCTGTCTTTTCCCTTGGGGGAAATCTGTATAGTTGAGATGGATTGCACTTTAGCAGAAAACAGGCTACTGTGCTAGGGGTTAGGATGGCTAGAGGACTGGAAGATACTTTAAGCTAGAAAGGGGGGTTAATGCAACACAGGATGGGGAAGGCAGCGTAAACAAGGAAATGGGGTTAGAGAAGGGGCATGGGGGTGAAGAGGGAGAGGGATGATGGGTTACTTTATATAATAGGAAGGTGCCTATGTTACAGCCCGATAAAAAGCAAATAATTATTTCAGAGAATGCATTTCTTCAGTATAGCAATAAATGCTTGGTTTGGCTGGTAAGATAGGGAAACAGGAACCGATTGCAATGTATGAGCAATAGGATGTAATTGGTGTTACTGGACCCCGATTAGATAATAAACATGACTGGGCAGTCAGTCTAGAGGGTTATTCACTTTTTAGGAGGGGTAGGGTTTACAAAAGGGGAAGGGTATGCATTTATGTAAAGCATGCCTTAAAGGGATAGTAATACTTAAAATGTAAAAAAAAATATGTTGTAGGGTTTATCCCCCTGAGTAAAACAAGAAAACTCCCACTGCTGAGAGGTGTTTTATTCAAAAGTTATTAATTTTCAAAGTTGAATTTTTTAGGTGCAATATCACAGTGGCCTGAAATTGTACAGTGGCGCTGTTGCTACACGATCCTATGGACAACTCTGGTCAGTTGACCATAAAGCTCCATAGGATGGTGTAGCAACAGCGCCACTGTACAATTTCAGGCCACTGTGATATTGCACCTAAAAAATTCAACTTTGAAAATTAATAATGTTTGAATGAAACACCTTTCAGCAGTGGGAGTACTCTTGTTTTACTCAGCGGGATAAACCCTACAACATATTTTTTTTTACATTTTAAGTATTACTAGCCCTTTAAAACTAGTATTATGGAAGATATTAATGAAGGATCCAATGAGAAATACACATTGGGGGCATATATAGTAAAAAGATGTTGATGGACATTTGCTACAAGCCACCTAATATTGGGGAGTTTGAAGAAGTCCATGTGTTATTGTAAAAGGAAAAGACATCTCAGTCAGGAAATACAATCATAATGGCTGATTCTAACTACCCTGGGTTTAACTGGACAAATATGACATCCAGCACAACAAAGGAAATTATTATTTAAGTATAGTTAAGAACAATTTCTTGTCCCAAATAGTAGAGGTGCCAACTACAAATGAGGCCTTGCTGTACCTATTGCTTTCAAACAATTATGCCAAGGTAAACAATATACAGATAAGGGAACATTTAGGCCGCAGTGACCACAATATGGTATGCTTTGAAATTTGTCATGATAAACTCATTAACAAAGGTTTAACCAAAACATTCAACTTTAAAAAAGGCTACAACATTCAATGGGATGTAATCTTCAAAAATAAAAATGTACAAAGAAGATGGAATTTGTTTAAAATGCTCTTAGATAAATATACACCTTTAGGGAATAAATACAAGAGGAGCAAATAGAGACCAGTTTGTCTAAATAAGGAGGTTTGCAGGAAATGAGAAATAAGAAGCAGTCTTTTTAACTTTTTAAGTCAAAAGGACCTGATGTATCATTTAAAAAATATAAAGAATGTAATAAAATATGTAAACAAGCAATTAGGCTAGATAAAATGTCAATGTATTTCCCAAGCATTGCTCAAGTGCATATCTACACCACTGATGGTTCGTAAATGTGTCATAGTGCCAAGAGTAACATTGTAAGTGGATATTACCTTACTCTCTATAGTGTTACATTGACATATCTGATACATTTTGTTATTATCTGTGCACATTTTGTTCTACAATAGTGTGTTATGCCCAATAGAGATCATGCTCTACATAGAGGGTAACGTCCAACTCCATCTGTTTGTATTCACAGGCTTTACTAGTCCCATGAGACACTCCATGTTTGGCACCCATTTTTTTGTTGCTATATCTATAATTTATGGTTTACCCATAAGGGTCATGACTATTTTTATGTTATTTTTATGTGACTTTTATTGACTACAATTTTATATATATTTATGTATTTTCAATAAATTCAAGTTATTTTACTACACTTAGCGGGAATATGTGTGCTGTGCCACCCCTTCCTTTTCTCTGTGTAAGCCTGCTGCTATGCTGGCTAATTCATATTTTAAAAGAGATTTAAAAAAAACCCCAACAACCTATGAATGGTGGTGGTGGACTGCTGTGATTGAGATATATATATATATATATATATATATATATATATATTTTATGTAATTTATATTCATGAATCCTACAGCAATAATTTCCAAACAAGGGAAGCGGGATCACACTGAAGAAAGATGCACGGGTTTATAAACCAGACAATGCCCATTGGGCCTGAGGTCCATTATCTTAAACACATATATATAAAACTTATATTAAGAGAATAAAATAAACATAAATATATAGTTAACAAAATAAGATACACACAGCAGAATCCTTTCGAAATATCACCCACTAGTTGGCAGCAATCACAATGTTGCACACATGAAGAGGCCAACATTCTGATCTTGACCAAGAAAATATCATGATTGTAGTATGCGGCTGTCTTCCTGGAATGCTATGGGCGTGGGCTCAAGGATTTTGCCGCTTATGGTGCTAGTGGTGCACAGTGGCAGTGCAGAAAAAGAGATGCATATTTAGCGGAGTGATGGACCCAGATGCTGGGGAAAGTGATTAATCTATTAATCCTTGAGCCTTATGGTGCTAGTGGTGCACAGCCGCAGTGCAGGAAGAAAGCCGCATACTCAGTGGAGTGATGGACTTGGTAAGAAGGAAATGATGCTGGGGAAAGTGATGACAGGTGTGTGGGGAGGTAATAGAAGGGAGGGTTATGGCAGGAAGGGATACAGTGACATGCTGTTTTGTTGTTTGACATAATACCATCACATTATTTTCTTGGGCAAGATTAGAATGTAGGCCTTTTCATGTATGCAACATTGTGATCTCGCCGTTTTGATTTTTGCCAGCTACAGGGCAATATTTCTATACTAAACTCTACATGTTTAGCAACTACATGTTTAGCAATAGTAGAATCCTTCTGTTTATTCCAAATTTGGCCCAAATGTTCCCTGATCCTATTTTTAAGGTATCTACTGTCATCCACAGAACAAACAACTCCTTTGAAAGTTTGGCAAAGTTGAAACATTTGCAGACGGTGGCATACTGTGTACTGATGAGAAATTGTGTAGCAGGGATGTCATTTTGCTGCTTGGAGGGGTACCGCTATTGGTAACAGATTTTCTTCTAGTTTATTTTTAAGTAGACTTTGGAATTATACTTGGTTGGATACTAAAGACTTTTATCAATATGGTGCCACGGTTTGCAAATATTGCAACTTTGCTAAAGCTTCAAAGGAGTTTGTTCCATGGATGACATGAGAGAACAAATTAGGGGTTATATCAGTTGTAATTATGAGTGTGTTATATGTCTTTTCACATGTCAACTACGTAACATTCATGTGGGTCACACTGTACGTCCCCTTAAAAACAGGATCAAGGAATATTTTAATCAAATTCAGAATAAACCGAATGCTTCTGTTATTGCTAAACATGTAGTGGATTCTCATGCAGGTAACATCAATTGTTTTTCCTTTCAGGGTATTGAATATCTATCTTCAGGGTGCTCCCGCTTCCCTCGTTTTGAAAGATTTGCAGTCATGGCAATGCAGCATCTGTCCTTGCAGCCCTACATGCCAATGAGTTTTTGATTAATCATTTATACATTGTTACAAGCCCTTGCTTTTATAAATCTTCAGAGTGTCAGCAGTATCACAGTTATCATCTACAGCAATTAACCATTATCATATTTGAGTCAAATGTAAGCTATCATTATTTTCAGATTATTGACACACATGATTAATCAATGGTCATAGCAGTGGTTCCAACAGTAGTAGATGGTAGCAATCCTTCACATTCCTCCTCCTCTGTGCTGCTGTTAATAATATATGTACCCTGACTTTCTCTGTCATGTGTGGTTTTCTCCACTTCTGCTACCTGATACTCAGGTGGTATTAGATGTTGGTTCATTTTTAAGAATCTTAGTATCCCAACATGGCTGCTTCATAGCCATGTCCTATGGTCATTTGCAATATAACCCGCTGCACTGGAAACATGCTCAGACTCAATGCTTGTTGGAGGGCAACTAAGGGTTTCCACTGCAGTACGGGTGAGTGTTGGCCACACACATTATTTTACTTTCCAGTAGTGCATGGGGTCATTGTTTGTGCTGAAAATATAGCTAACCTAAAAGTATGCTGAAGCCATTTCATATGCAGTGGGACCACTCCCAGGAACTACACAGTATTACAGTGTATCAGTTACCAACCCATACTCTTGGAGCAATCCCACACAGATATGCCACCACCAGTACCACCAACACCACCACAAATGTTGGATTGTCACCCCTAAATCGACCTGTGTTCAGACATATGTTGGCAATGGGATGTTCTGGTTGATGTTTCTGCTCCTGCTGGTATAAACCCTGCTTCCTTTTCAATGTGGTGTCTAGCAGTTTTTTTTGGCCCTTGCTTCCTCTCATCCTCCACAATGCAACCCTCCACTCAATCTATAAGCATATAATTATATTCTTTGACAGAATTTGATTAATGACTCCTTGTTGTGACAGGTGGTAGTTATTTTGGGTACATATAGGTGTATTTGAACATATTTGATACTTTGGGGTCTTGGGATTGGCTGTGGGTTTGAATTTGTTTGTGTGTCAATCAGGGTTGCTAGCCAACATCGGCCGTTACATATTACAAATTGATTTATCGGGTGATTAGGGCACACTGTGACGTGAAAAAATGCTGGTTTTTGTGATAACGTTTTGGTAGAAATTCTGTAATTTTGTGTTTAAAGCCCCCCAGCAAAGTGCTGTGATACTTCCCTTCCCAGTCCTTCCTCAATTTCACAATGTTTCCTTTGCAGTTGCTGATGACATGACAGTTTCTACCTACTCTCAAGGGAAAAAATAATATTCTAACAAACTCATGAATTTAGAGGAGTTGCAGGAGGAGAAGCATATTTGGTCAACTTCTCTCTAGGTGAACCTAAAGGGGTGTGGGGGTTTCTTGTGGAATTGTCACTTCATCAGCAGCGTCACTAGGACTAGATTCAAGTGGAAGCAACTTTGTAACATTGTCTGTCTTTTATGGAATATACTATGTTTTGAGCACTGTAGGAGTGAATGGAATGGGCACAGATTTTGTGGGTAATAGCCAGAATCTCTCTGAGAGTTTTTGATTCAGCCAGGAATCTGGTCACAAATAAATTTAGTACATGGGCAAAGCAGAGTACATGCACCACATCACCTTTTTACAAGGCAGCCATTATGTTGGAGCCATTTATATGCCAGGGTCCCTGTCGTTGTCGTCTGTCAAACTATTTTTAAAATATATATATTTTTTTTTAAATTAACAGTCTCTATCCCTATCAATGAAACAAAAAAGAAAAAAAAAACAGAACAAAAAAACACACACACCCTATTCAACCTTTTCTTCCTCCAGACTAGTCTAACACAGATCCAGATCAGGAATGAACTTGGATAACAGTAGCCTGTGCCTTCTTGGTCACACCACATTTTGGGGTAAAGCTCTTTTGCTCCTTTCACACACCCCGGACTCCCCTAACAGAGAGAACAGCCAGATTAGGAAGGAACTTGCATAACAGCTACCTGTATCTTCCCAGTCAGACAAAGTTTTAGGGTAAATCTCTTTTGCTCCCTTCTCACACACCCAGACACCCTTAACATAGAGATAACAGTCAGATCAGGAAAGAACATGGGTAACAGCTGTCTGTCTCAGGTAACCAAGATTTTGGGTCAACCCCCTTACACTCTTCACTCTCCTCCAGACTCCCCTGATGCAGAGAACAAATATCCTGCCTACAAGACTCCCTACATTTCACTTTATTTGCCTATTCTAACTTGCTACAAAATTGTGTTGCTTTTATTTTGTCTACCAAACACAAAATGGCATGCTGCAGAAGCCTGACACCCCTTTTATACTGTCTCTGTGGGAAAAGAAGGTACATTTGCCATTTGGCTGTGAAATTCATTTTTACCTTTGAGTTCAATGCAATGAGCTAGTGAGAAAGAGAGACAAATCAGCACAGTTTTGGGAAAAATGTATATTTTTGGTTGGCTTGATTTATTCATAATATTATAATTTAATTTGACTCTATTTGGTTTGTAATATTATACATGTAATTTTATCTATGCATGCACTCAGCCTTATTTGACAACATGTTGTGAGATAGGGCTCCCCGGCGCAATGCAACACACCTGATATGCGGTTGTTGCAGTAATTGCTTTAATTACTTGTTAATTTTTAATATGTAAATGTACGATAACCATTTAAACCATGGTCATTCTTTAATGTGGTTATTGTTATTTGAAATTATTTGGGCATCATGTTCAGATATGCATGTGATCATGCAGGTTTGTGGCGATCCACTTTTGTTTATGGAATGTTATGGTTGTTAGCTCACCATAGCAAATTGGTGTCTACTGACATAAAATCATATTGGGGGAAGGGGATATTTAACCCCTTAATGACCACCCAATCCAGCAAAGTGGGGGGAGGGCGGCCGGTAAGGACCACAACACATTTTGTTCTTTGCAATTAAGTCTGGGTTGGCAGAGTGGCATACATCTGTGCTGCCATCCCAGAATTACATGACAAGCTAGGACGGTCACCGGTTCTTAACCCAAATCCACCAGTGATGGTCCTGGCACATCACCAATCCTTAAAGGGATAGTAATACTTCGTTTTAACTTTATTTTATTTTGTAGGCATTAAAAAAACATGAAGAATGATATAAGTCTTATCTCTCAAACCTTTATGGTTTAAGAGATATTCACAAGCAAAGTGTCCCCCTCCCGCCCCTTTTACTGATGTAACACTTTTCAGCCAGGGCAGAAGGGAACTGCCCAGGTAGACTGCAGAGAGGGACAATCTTCAATTAAGATAACGGAAAAACCTGAAAAGCTTGTCAAGGGGGGCAGGGCTTTCATAGTTTTCAAAGGAATAAGAGTGTCCCCTTCTGTTATCTGTCCAGTCTATGGACTGCATTCCACATCTGAGAAGAGATTGTTTACAGTAGGTAAAAGGGGCGGGAGGGGGAAACTTTGCTTGTGAATATCTCATAAACCATAAAGGTTTGAGAGATAAGACTTATATCATTCTTCGTGTTTTTTTAATGCCTACAAAATAAAATAAAGTTAAAACGAAGTATTACTATCCCTTTAAGGGGTTAAGGATTATACTGGATGCTGTATCTTCCATTACCAGCCAGTTATACACTGCTTTCTCAAAAACCAAATGCCTAACTATGAAACATGTAGAAGTGCTTTAACGATTTAAATACAGTAAAACTTTTGCTTGATTTTAATAAATCAGATGTTTTTTTTTGAAGAGCGTTTGGGAGAGCAATTACATCCATCCATACAGTCCCCCTGAGCAGAGACAGGGAACTATCTTTATAAACCAGTCACATTAATGAGCAGTACATAATCCCTTGTTAACCACGCATGCACGTGAGTGCGTTATATTACTACTTTCACACATTTATTGAGTGAGAAGGCGTGATGACTGTATCTACTGTTTTGTGTTTGTTTAGTTTTTTATTCTCCTTACTCTAGAGTTGTTATTATTACTACTAGATGTAAAGATTGGAGTGCTACTGTGTTGAGGCAGTTTTAAATATCCCTTCTGAGTTCTCTGTAGGTGACACAATGTTATTCTCAGACACTGGTTTTGTAAGTAGCAGTCCTTTAGCTGATGGTAGTGACAGTTTCACTAGCGACAGTACACTAGGAGCACTCTCCCCCTCCCAATGCAATGGGTCATACGTGTGCTGCCTGCCTATAAGCCACTATACCTACACACATAGCTAGTGAAACACTGAAAATGTACTTAATAATCTTATCAGTAATATATGTACTATATGATACAACCCCATTTACTATCAGCACACCTCTTGCTTTCTGTCTATTGAAAATCTTACTTGCCCATCATCTTTGGACATGAAAAGGATGGGGGAAGAGTAACTGAAAAGATCTCAGATTGATTTTTGTCTGCTTTAAGGGCAACATAAACTGCAAATACGCTCAGAACTTTTATAGTCAAGAGTTACTGGTTGTAGATGACAGAGTAGTAGTTCTAATTCTCTAAAACAAGAACATAATTCACAATTCTGGTTTATAAATCCATGACTTCTCCATTTAATGTAATAGTTATGTGAGCTACACTGAATGAACCAAACCAAATTCAGACTGACAGTCCTACAACATGGCTATTACTCTTGGTTTTATATCTTACTCTGTACAAATGTCAAAACACTGAAGAAACTTATTTCATCAGAAGCTTTATGAAACAGGACAGCTGAAGATTCTTGCACCTGTCTAGGAGATGGCTGTATTAAGTTGCCCCAAACACGTATATACATAGCAACTGTGTCAAAGCATTTTAATCTCAGAGGTCCATGTGCGTCTTATCAAAAGCAAAAGCACAAGGGAACTGTTCAGCATTTAATTAGAAGTTTAGCCTTCTCTTCTCATCAGAATTTATTACTTTAAAGGAAAACTATCACTAACCCCCACTTACCATACTATGGCCAAAAAAATCTTAAATGGCCACTGTGAATTTTGACCTTGTGCCTTTATTAAAGATTAAAAAAAAAAAAAAAAGCTTCTTCACTCCGTCCAGGATATCATGTCCATGGAGGCATGACAGTTGCTAGAAGGACCACAAGACCTCACACCCTGCTCACTGAATATGTAATCTTAACCCTTTATAGACAATAGTGGTGTGCATCCGCTGGTCACTGCAGTGTTAAAAGAATTATATAGTGGATATAAAAAGTCTACACACCCCTGTTAAAATGCCAGCTTCTTGTGATGGTAAAGAATGAGACAAAGATAAATCTTGTCAGAACTTTTTCCACCTTTAATGTGACCTATAACGTGAACAATTAAATTGCAAAACAAACAAATCGTTGAGGGGGAAAAATAAAAAACTCACAATAACCTGGTTGCATAGGTGTGCACACCCTCTTATAACTGGGGATATGGCTGTGTTCAGAATTAACCAATCACATTCAATCTCATGTTAAATAGAAGTCATTACACACCTGCCATCATTTAAAGTGACTCAGATTAATCACAAATAAAGTTCAGCAATTCTAGTAGGATTTTCCTGACTTTTGCTTAGTGTCATCTCAGAGCAAAAGCCATGGTCCTCAGAGAGCTTCCAAAGCATCAGAAGGATCTCATTGTTGAAAGATATCAGTCAGGAGAAGGGTACAAAATAATTTCCAAAGCATTAGATATACCATGGAACACCGTGAAGACAGTCATCATCAAGTGGAGAAAATATGGCACAACAGAGACATTACCAAGAACTGGACGTCCCTCCAAAATTGATGAGAAGACGAGAAGAAAAATGGTCCGGGAGCCTTCCAAGAGGCCTACTGCAACATTAAAGGAACTGCAATAATTTCAGGCAAGTACTGTCTGTGTGCTACATGTGACAACAATCTCCCGTATTCTTCATATGAATGGGCTATGGGGTAGGGTGGCAAGACGGAAGCCTTTTCTTACCAAGAAAAACATCCAAGCCCGGCTGAAGTTTGCAATAACAAACATCAAGTCCCCCAAAGCACATGGGAAAATGTGTTATGGTCTGATGAAACTAAGGTTGAACTTTCTGGCCATAATTCCAAAAGGTATGTTTGGCGCAAAAACAACACTGCACATCACCCAAAGAACACCATGCCCACAGTGAAGCATGGTGGTGGCAGCATCATGTTTTGGGCTGTTTTTCCTCAGCTGGAACCAGGGCCTTAGTCAGGGTGGAGGGAATTATGAAGAGTTCCAAATACCAGGCAATTTTGGTACAAAACATTCAGGCGTCTGTTAGAAAGCTGAAGATGAAGTTCACCTTTCAGCACAACAACGACCCAAAGCCAACATCCAAATCCACAAAAGCATGGCTTCACCAGAAGAAGATTAACGTTTTGGAATGGCCCAGCCAGAGCCCACACTTGAATCCAATTGAACATCTGTGGAGTGATCTGAAGAGGGCTGTGCACAGTAGATGTCCTCGCAATCTGACAGAGTTGGAGCGCTTTTGCAAAGAAGAGTGGGCAAATATTGCACACGTCAAGATGTGCCATGCTAATAAGCTCCTACCCAAAAAGACTGATTGCTGGAATAAAATCAAAAGGTGCTTCAACAAAGTATTAGTTTAAGGGTACGCACACCTATGCAACCAGGTTATTGTGAGTTTTTTATTTTTCCCCCTCAACGATTTAATTTTGTTTTGCAATTGAATTGTTTACGTTATAGGTCACATTAAAGGTGGAAGAAGTTCTGACATGATTTATCTTTGTCTCATTCTTTAACATCACAAGAACCTGGCATTTTAACAGGGGTGTGTAGACTTTTTATATCCACTGTAATAACACTTCAAATTACTTTAGCTCAAACTTTTTTTTTTTTATTGGGTGTAGTATTATATTGGCCTTAAAGGTTACCATTTTGCTGTTGCTACACCATCATATTGACACCTCTGGTCAGTTGATCAAAAAACCCTCCACAGGATGGTGTAGCAACAGCTCCACTGTAAATCTTCAGTTCATGCAGATACTGCACCTAAAAGAACTCAAGTTTGAGCTGCTATCACTTTTGAAAACCTCTCTTAGCAGTTGGAGAGCCCTTTTTTCCCTCAGGAGGAAAAACCCTACAATAAATACTTGTTTACATATTGTTACTATCCCTTTAAGGGGCCCATGCACTCTGCCTGCAAAAAATTGCCAACACTCTTTGGTCAGTTTCATTGCACATGACATCCTGGACTGACTGAAGAAAGATTTAAAAAATAGCAAAATGCATAGGTGCTTTTGGAAATTTAAATGTATGGTAAGATGTTTGTGGGGTTATTTGGAGGTGTTAGTTCTCCTTTAAGTAACCTTTCACGTTACTTAAAAATATTCTGTTGAGTAAAAGGCAGGGGAGGGCTGGCCAGGGGGGCAATTGCCCCCTGGGCCAGTCATATGCCTGGGCTGGTGGGCCACTCCCGCTTATTGCTGCAAATGTAGCTACACTAGTGATACCACAGAGCTTACGATTGAAATGGAGCTACAATCCAAGTGGAGCTACACTAGTAGCATAACTCATTTATCTTGTAAGTTCTATGGTATCACTAGTGCAGCGTTACTTACATTGTAAGCTCTGTAGTTGCATCAGTGTAACCCCATTTCAATTGTAATACCCCTCTGGCACTCAAAAGGTAAATGGCAATTTTAAAATTAACAAACGGATGGGGTCTGGGACATTGGGCTGGAACAATTGTAAAATATGGCCACTTGATTGTAGCTGCCCTCCAGGCCACAAGTTGCCAGCCCTCCCCTGGTAAAAGGAAATCTTAAATGCATAGCTTGTATTTATGCTCTTCCATATTCTCAAAGATGTAATACAAGGTTCCATTTTGGCAATTTACTTTTCAAACACCACTCATTATGCTTAATAGTAGTTTCAGTATGATTAATAGATTTTTTTAAATTTTATTTTAAGGGTTCTGAAGTGGTTTAAATTTCTGGCCAATGCCATATATTTTATAGGAATAATTCTCAGCTCCAGTTCTTGGGACAACAATCTGGTTAGGGTTTAAGGATATCCTAAATTAAGCACAGGTAATGAAATCAAAATGGCTGAGGCACCGATTTCCTACCTATGAACAAACTGTGATGTGTTGAAAACGTGATGTGTTTGTGTGTTTCAAAGAATATTGTGGAGAATCATTGTGTTGTAATATGGAGGAGATATATAAAGAAAATTAATCCTTCTATATAATCATATATTATTTAACATATATAGTTACCAACCACTTGAAGTTTTCCTTTAAATTACTCCTCCACACGACAAAAGACTTCAACAGAAATACAGATTTTTGATGGCAGAAAGAACAGTCTACCCATTTCCGTATCTTATTAAAATACAAAGAAAAAGCAGGAAAGAAACAACTGGCCCTTCCAGCCTGGCCATGTTCCTATAAAGATGATAAGCATTCTTGCATACTGCTCAGCATAGACTTGTTTATCCCATTCATTTTTTAAATTCCTTAATGCATTTGGGTTATGCCTTCTGAAGAGTTAATGCTGTTGCAGATTTTTCTAATACGCTACAAAATAGTACACCTTATGTTGAATACTACCAGTAAACTAACTAGTGACGCTATTAAAGAGATCATGCCCTTGCACTAGCCCCAGTGGCACACCACTAGTAACCCATACTTTTTCTGTATAAATATCTATTATGAAATTCTATTTTTGTATAAAAGACACATACTGTTTAACGCCTTAAAGGGATAGTAATACTTCGTTTTAACTTTATTTTATTTTGTAGGCATTAAAAACACATGAAGAATGATATAAGTCTTATCTCTCAAACCTTTATGGTTTAAGAGATATTCACAAACAAAGTATCCCCCCCCTGTTCAACCAGATCAGAAAGGAGGTGTCCAGGTAGACTGCAGAGAGGGACAATCTTCAATTAAGATAATGGAAAAAGCTGAAAAACTTGTCAAGGGGGGAAGGGCTTTCATTGTTTTAATACAAAGAAGACTGTCCCCTTTTGTTATCTGTCTGGTCATACAACCAGACTCACATCTGAGAAGAGATGGCTTACACTAGGAAAAAGGGGCGGGGAGGGGAACTTTGCTTGTGAATATCTCTTAAACCATAAAGGTTTGAGAGATAAGACTTATATCATTCTTCATGTTTTTTTAATGCCTACAAAATAAAATAAAGTTAAAACGAAGTATTACTATCCCTTTAAAGATCAGTGGTGCATACAACATTCTGCAACGCAACAAACTGCACACCCCTATGGTGGACAAGAAATTAAGAACTAGGGCTATTTTACATGTGAAAGACCTGGTCAAATATTACATTCTGTACAACATGTTAACCTTTTAAAGGCCAGAAAGGTGAGTAATGCATTGTTTTGCACATTCCACTGGTCCTTAAAGAGTTAAACAGTAACACCTCAAAATGGTGTTAAATCGTTTTGAATATCATGTACTCCGAAGGAGCGTCCAGCTCTGTATCAGCCGTGGCGCGGGCAGTCTCTGCTGCGCGTGACTGCTCCGTGACCGGGTGGCAGTGGCACTGTGGCCCGTGTAACGGGCTGTTCAACTAGTATATAATATATATATAAATAAATAAAAAAAATATAAATAAAAAACGAAAGTATCTCCAACAATTAAAAAATTTTTATTATACAGAATAATAAAGACATATAATGTCTATACAAAAGTCTCCTCTATAAACACACAATCCCTTATATAGCTATAGGTACCATATAGCAAATATATAATAAAAGAAGGGATATACAAGATGTAAAAGTCAATATCACCCATATCCAGAATAGCTGACCGGGCAGGTTTGAAAGTTGTAAAAGAGATATAATGTCTCAGTCTATAAAGTCTGTAATATCTGTAGGATGATATAACTGCTCTTTTACCTGGCAGACGAATAGCAACAAGATGAACTTTATTTCCTTGTAGCTTCTCTCCTGTCTTTGGCTGTCCTAGCGGAGTAGCATAAATAGACGTGGTGAACTTTTGCACGCCTCCAGCGGGCATATATATTGTATGCCAATATGGTAGCCCTTGCAGTATATATCTAAAATGCAGTTAGAGTGGGCAACTGACGATATTGCTCTCGTCTTGGAATTGCCTTATGTCTGTATTTTGATGGCCGTCGTCTCCTGTGGGCAGAGATATGCTGATCCGCTCAATAGAAAATAAACATTAAAGTGATTGAGAAGGATCTTCAAACCTCCCATCTTAGATGGCTATATAGATAGATGGATTCCGGATAGTCTCCATAACAGCAGAGGGTACAAATATTCCAACGCGTTTCATATCAGGATGATACTTCATCAGGGATAGATAACAAAAACCTTTTATTCTGGTCACTGACAGAATACCAGGAGAGCAGCATACATTTTCCTTTATTTTATCTTTGTATACTTGGTTCTTAAAATTTAGGGCCGCCTTCTTTTTCCCAATATTTGGTGTTTTCTTGAGATAGATGGATATATATATATATATATATATATATATATATATATATATATATGGGAACTTTTAATAGTTGTCTTCCCGGAGGGGAGCTCTCTGCTGCCATAGGGGGTGTGAAAAATGAAGTGAATCACGTCAAAAAGGGTCAGGGCTTAAAGGTGTGACTCGGATGTAAAATAAAGCTGGGGGAAAGAGTTCCTTAGGAGGAAAGAGCAGAAGTGGGCAGAGTTTCAATAGAAACTCCCCACATCAGGAGGAATCAGCCTCTGCTGCGGAGACCTGGTTACGCAGTGTCAAATCCAGAGTTTCCAGGTATGTGTATATTATAATTTTATAATGTTAGAGCCTCAAACAAACTGTGCAGAGATGTTGATGTATTGATATCCGTGCAAACTGCTCTTTTAGTCAAATAGCATACCTCCCAAGTGTCCCTCTTTAGGAGGGATAGTCCCTCTTTGAGCCCCAAATCCCTCTGTCTCTCTTTCACACCCTAGTTTCCCTTTTTTTTTCGTAGGAGATTAGACTGTATGGTGTGGTGTGTGTGTATATATAAGTGTATCACATTGCTCCACATCCGTAAAACTCACGTTAATGTTTGTTTAAACGTCATTAGATTTGTTTATAAATTAGTCTGTGTAAATAAAATACTTTGGTCTTGCTCTAGATAATTTATTCAGTTACACAAAGAGGTGTCAGTAGGTCATGAAATCACATATACATTCTTGGTAAAGTCCCAGCCACACCCCCAGCAACACCCCCTAAAACAAAGTGTCCCCATTTGAAATGTTGGGAGGTATGAAATAGGTTTTTATCATATCTAAGTTCATGTAAAGGTTTTGCAGAATAACAGCTTCTGAGATTCCCTGTACAGATTGCTATTGTAATGGGATCCCTATAGCAAACTTGTTAAGAGTAAATTTTAGGCATCTGTACTTTATAGTATACTTATACTATACTTTTAGCTACTTTTCTTGAGCATGGAAATACCATATTCACCATGAATTTTTGTAAGTTACACTGTCCAAAGCATAAGGTTTGCATGATATTTTCCAAGCTGGATACTATCAGAAATTTATTTGCTGGGCCTAGAACACAAACTATACTGACAAAATGATATATATGGAATTAAATTACACAGCAACCCTTACTATTTCATTAGGAGTAATTTTTGATTCATTATGCATTTTAATCAGCAAATCTATGCCAAAATTAGTAGCAATTTTGGTGCTCTCTTTGCAGAAGCATTACAATTTTGAGGATTTTTCTCACATAATATTCAATTGTTAAGAACGGTCACAAAATCTATTCAGATATTTCTTCCCATTATAGAAAGAACTGCGTATATTTTTGGCAGTACAATGAGAACAATTAAGTTGTAATAAATAGCCCAGGACTGCACTGTGCAGACCCACAAATGGCTCTAGTCAACTGGTTGGGGTAGGGTCCAGAATAACGACCACAGTTAACAGGTTGACTAGGAGTAACCTGGTAGTCACAGCTCTACTATAGAATGCTAATGCTGGGTTCAAAAACACATTCATAGCAGTCGATGTGAACTGAAAGGCAAGGTACCACGTTAACGGATTAGTGACCTTGAAGTTCAGAGGCTATGAAGGGATGAGGGTATATTTTAGACCCGTGGTCTGCTCCTTGAGAAGCAGGCAAATCAATGTGGCAATTATCACATAACTAGTGTAAAAGCCCATGTACACGACCAAGGTCCAGGTGATGTTAAACCTTTGAGTACCAGAGGGGTAAGCAACGCATCGCAAAGCAATGCGTTGTGTACCCCTCTGGTACTCAAAGGGTTAAGATGCCAGTCCTGTTCTGTGACCTGCCACACAGTCATGCACTGTAGAGACTGGCCAAAAACACAGAATGCTCCCAGCACAGAACTCCCAGCATTGTGTGTTCGGGCAGTCTCTACTGCGCATGACGGCTTCTGACAAACATCCTAACGAATTATATAGGATGACTGCCCTTTAATGCTATGATCACATGGGCAATTTGGTTGAGACATGCAAATCCTATCTTTCTTTACCTCTGAAGTGGTGTGTGTGCGTGTAGGTTTTGTCACAAGTGCAGCCACATTGGTGTCAGCCATATATTACTGACCAATTCTGACACTGGTCATTAAGTCCCTGTCAGATGCAAGCATATTCACTTCCTCCACAACCAAGTAAACTATCTGGGTGGCAGCACATAAACTGCCTTCAGATCAGCATGCTGACACATCAATGTGCACAATACAGGGGCACATCCAAGATGCAGCATGTTACATTAAGGTGCATTCTGAAAGACAGAAGTATTTGCTTAAACAGCACCACTGTGGGCAAGCTGTTTTAAGAGAGTGCATTCAGAGCAGTCTTAATCCTTTGGGTGCCAGAGGGTTACGCACCACGTTGTATACCTCTCTGGCACTCAGAGTTAATAATGCTGTGCTAAAAACTAAATATATACCTAAAAAATTCCAAAACTGGATTTTTTCAAAAACTGGTGTGCTGGGCCAAGGTCTAAAAAGGGTAAGCAACTCCATGAAGCAAATTTGCTGAATATGAAAATGTGCAATTGAATATAAGCAGCTTTTAATTCAAGGACCATAGAGAAAACAAAATCACTACTGTTCTTCAACACCAGTTCTGGCTGTTGCTGGGGAAGACAATCTGAATGAAGGTTTACTACAAGGTAAATGATAGAAAGAACTGGATGGTAACACGACTGCAGACCATCCCCCTTTCTCCAACTTTTACCAAATGAGTACTTATTCATGTAATTGATGCTTCTTTGATGTGTGTGTGTGTATATATGTGTGGCAGTGCTTATTGTTATGCACGACACTTACTTAGCAGTCAAGGATCTGATTGGTGTGGTTCAGTCTGTGGCCATACACTATATAATAATTCTAATAAAACTAAGTTTGTCAGAAGCCATCATGCGCAGTAGAGATGGCTGCAGTCATGCTTGGTACAGACTGCTCGTGCTGCAGCTGATACGGAGCGGGGCACTCCGAATTCAGACCGAAGTTCTCTCTTCGCACCGGAAGGTGCGCAGAGAGGACTTTGATCTGAATTCAGAGAGCCCCACTCCGTATCAGCTGCAGGGCAGGCAGACGCTACAGTGCATGACTGCACCACGCTGTTGCTGGGTGGCACTGTGGCCCATGTACACGGCCTCTTCAACTAGTAATATATAGAGTGCAAGGAAATGGCCACAGACTGAACCACACTAATCAGATCCTTGACTGCTAAGTGAAATGGCCCAATATTACTCTTGCTTCTTCCTAGGTATAAATGGCTGTATTACCATTCAATAAGTTGTCTGTTTCATCTGCATGCCTCTTTTCTTCTCTCCCATGTGACCTCCTTAAATACAATAGGAATCAGACTATGTATGTTGGGTTTTCTGACAAAATGATCAGTGAAGCAAGGTTGGTGTTTCAGACTGATTCATGGGACAGAAGGAAAGTGGCACGCAGGGGGAGCGGGGGGGGGGGGGACTTGTTGCAAGGTAATACAGTTTCCTAGACCTAGAGATAAGCAAGGGTAGTTTTGAGATTTCATGGATGTTAAAAGTCAGGACAGAGGTAAAAGGAGGAAAGGTGTGAGAGAGAGGAGGAGGGGGAGAAAGATAACCTACAAGTTTCTTTTTCTCTATGCTATTAGATGGATACAACCTTGACCTGATTGGATCCATGCCTGCCAAGTGCCCTGCATAACAATAAGCACTACCACCCACACACAAATGACAAACACTTTATTGGGAAAGAGGCAGAAAGTTGCAATCCACAGGCTTATTAACATCCAGAAACTATTATTGAGTTCAAGTTTCTAGTATCTGAAGCTGGCTAGTAATTTGCCTGCAGAACACCTCTCTGTCCATTCCCCAGAAGAACATTTACTCATATCATGGCTGCCTTTCTCCTCTCTCCACGTGATACTAACATTTAACTCTGAATGCAAACAACAGTGCTAAGGAAGCAAGATGTTCCGTCCACCACACTACATTCATATTGAGAAAGCCACAAAGCACAGTAAAGAAACATGCTTGGTTTTAATAATTAAGATGTAATTTTCGACTTACACATCTGTCTATGAAGCAAAACGTCTGTTCCAACAATTGTCCTTTCACACAGCTGAGGACATTATGATGCCAATATATTTTTTTTAATTTATATTAATTTGCATTCAACCTGATACTGGTGTGTGTTTGTGGTTTAGAAATATACACAAAGATTTCAATATTACGAATGTTGGAAAGAAAATGTCAGGGATAGAGTTGTTTATGCCACGTAAGACAAAGTGGCTTGGCAACAGATAGAAGAGATCAGAGAACCATTCCCAGAAAGGCCGGTAAGAAATGATTTAGGATTACATGAGCCCACTCCATCCTGACCTTCAATACCCTGGGAATCAGAAGGGAAGGAGGAAACACAGAAGCCAGGGGTAAACATTCCCAGAATGCCCATCACATCCACTGAGACAGCGAGGGGATCTCGGTATCAGTCTCCCTTTGAGGCCTAAGTGATCCTGTGCTCTTACCTCTGTATGACTGCTGGCTACTTCCTCACTGCTAAAGTCATGTTACATGCACTGGCATGGACGCCTGTTCACCATGTAGGCACGCAAAGCTGCAGTGTTGGTTTCTTCCAGTGGAAGGCTGCCACATGGGACTTGGTTATCTATATATCTACATAATGTGAGGGCAATATGGAGATGGGGGGGGGGTAATTGGAGATTCGGAGCATTGTGTAGATGGCCATTGAGGGGGAGGAGTTTCAGATTTCTGTGCCTACAGGCTCCTGAGATGTAAATCCAGCCCTGGTGTCCATGACACTCGGGTCCTGGAACATAAAAGTGAAACCTATGGGTTTGACAAAGATGCCATTAGATACACTGCTGGTAGACGCCACAGTCAAACTATAGATTCTAATACAGTCAGAGTTCCCAATTCCCAGGATCCATATGTTAACTACTGAAAAATACAGCACAATGTTGTCTTCCCCTGGAACGAGAATGGCTGAAATATCTGAAATGTGAGCTTCTGCTCAAGAGAGAAATAGACATTTGCTTTGCTCCTTGTCCGATGGCATAAGCTACTGCCTTTATAATATAGGACAGAAACCTCACTGGCAAACACAGGAGACGCTGGTACCAATGCATTAGAGCAATGGGAATTGCAGAGTTCCAACACTCTGATCAGAAGACTGTGTCAGACAAAAGGCCCTGAGCTGTTTGAGACCTAACAGAGCCTCTCTTGCTCTTCAGGCTGGCATCTTTCATGACTACAGCCCAATTCAGGATGACCAATGGTCGACCCAGAGTCAGATGTGCTACCTGAAGCCACCAACAAAGATCAGACTTTGTTTTGATGGAAAGAGACATGACACAAGAGATTACACTTCCATCTGAACCAGTTCCGAAGAATCTCCAACTGTAGCTCCCTAGGGCAATATTGAGCAATGGGGAATGCCTCCAAGACATAACCCAGATACCAGACCTTCATGTACTACAGTGGCTGATGGGGGCAGTAAGGCGTGTGTTGTCTGTCGAGGAATATATCTTGTCCACTCGCATAAAGACCCAACCCTGAAGAGTGTTTAAGCTCATGAAGAGGAAAAACTAGATAGAACCTGTGACAAAACCATAGAGCAGGGCTGTCCAAGTTCAGTCCACCAGCAGCACAGGATAAGAATTTTTAAAAGTCACTCAGATACTAGCAGAACCTGATCCTGTGAAAGTCTAGCATTGGTTCATTTCCAACTAGGAGGAACTGTGAACACTTGCCTGCTGAATGGGGAATTGAAGAGCCACATATAAGGGTAAAAAAAAAAAAAAAAAAAACAGAACAGGTCTGGTGGGGGTATAGTGGAGTAGGGAGGGAATCTCTGCCTCTAGAGAGCTCTTTTTATGCACATACCCTTCCCTTCTGGGCGAGGACACTTTACCACATGGTTCCTGTGTTCCTCAGTTGATGAAACCGAAATTTACTTATATTGTAATGGCTGTATAATCTACTTACCACTACCAATTAGGATTCAGATATATTTGGTTTAGATATTATGTTTACCCGGTGGATGCTAGAGAGATAAACACATTTCAAAGCAATATAGTGGAGAACTCTCTAGCATCCAAGGGGATACAGTTATAGTAGGATTATTATTATTTCATGGAGATTTTACCTAGGATTCCACCACAGTAATACATTTGAGAATCACTGGTCTGTAAGCCTAAGACGACAACTCAAGATTTTTTACTGTATGAATGCTTTTTACAGCAAAATTTACAGCAGTGTTTTAGTGCATAAAATGTAATTGCAAACAAAAACCTGCACATCATCATCTAATTGTTCAAATTAGAATATCATCCCACATGTGTAGCTTCATCAGTTATTTGGAGAAATAAGCCCTACAATTATGTGTGTGCTAAATATTAAAAGCATGTTGCTGTAATGTGCATATTTCTTAAAGGCTTTGCCTACCAGGTCACAATTGGCAACCCTCACCCCAATTATTTTTGGTACTAACAGCAATTATACAGATAATATTTTGCTTATTACAGGTATAACTGTAGAGAATGAAGGAACTATATTTAGCTACTTCAGATTATGGCAGTATCATAAATGTGTAGGAATCTCAAGTGTTTGGGGAATTATAAGATCCATAATATTGAGACCCAGCTTAAGCAGATATTAATTCAGGTGACTAAGCCGATTCACCTGTACTCAAACTGATAACCTGAAAACCTGCATCATTTCCCTTTGTGACCAGTATTGGTTAACCCCATCTTACTTTGTCTACCAGGGGACAATTCCCTATCATCTCATAAAAATATATATTTTTGGGGAAAAGACAACTTAAGTTTTTCTTTAGAGTGATTTTTCAACAGCCCTAGTTGTATTTTTCCCCACTAAAGCTGCAATGGTGGAAAGTAGAAAAATATCCTAAATGTATTCATATACTCATCAGGTTTATATACATACAATTTGTCTGTAGGATATTTTGTAATAGCTATACTTTTTTTTTTTCTTTTTTAACCAAATTGAATTACAGGACCAATATAAGAAGATGAACCTGAAATGAAAATTAAATGTATATGTGTACAGGTGGAAGGGAGAGTAGAAAGCTTAAAGAGAATAAGTGATACAGCAGACAACAAACATTTTATCTCCAGTCTAAACTGAAGATGAAGCAATGACCGGTACAGAGCATACAGAAAATATCACAGCACATGGCTTACAGAGGACAAGTTCCAAAAGACTGAAGAGGTCAGGGTGAATAAAGCACATGGACCACATGGTTCCAATAATACTTAGCCAAGTAAAAGCAAGGCTGAAACTTTAACTGTATTAGTTCACTCATGAGGCATAGAGAAATGTGTCTGGAGCAAGAGTAGCCAACCTTGATCTGGGAGAGCTACCAACAATGCAGGTTTCCAGCATATCCTAGCTCAAGGACAGGTGGATGAATTAGTAGCTCAATCATTTAAATTAATCCAATAAATCTCTACTTACCCATCTTTACACTTTTGCTGAATTTGTTCAGTTCAGTTCTCCATGAACAAAGACATATACAAACAGGGGAAGCCAAAAGATAAAATAAATAAAATCGGGGAAGGTCTGGAGTGACAGCTAGCTGGAGTCATCAGCCATAAATTCAGCTGCAGATTTATAATTGTAGCCTATGCTAATCTCTCGCCTCTTTGGGTGGCCTAACGTGGCTGTATAATTATTTTCTGTTGTGTTTATCATGGACTTTACTAGTATCCAAAGAGTGTACTATTTTTCTTTTTCTCTGGTTATGCTGTAATTGTTTATTACTGTTCTAACCCCTGAAGGACCAGAGGTGTGCGCAACACATTGTTTCACAGTGGTCTGCACACCCTTATGGGTCCTTAAGAGATTAAATTGATGGCTAAAAACATTTAAAATAGAAAAAAAGGTCCAAAGTTGTAAGCGTGGTCCCTTTGTTTTAATTCCTGGGTCCAATGCACAAACGTTTTTCCATATACACACTACTTGGGGAAAATTCACTAAGGCGTGATAAAGCAGAGAGGACTTCTCCAGTGATATTGTTTCTTCAGTTCCTATGTTGTTCTATGGAGTCTATGTGACTGTGGAGATCTTAGTGCACAGACTCTATAGAACAACAAAGGAACTGGAGAAATGATATCACTGGAGATGTAATTTCTACTTTATCACCTCTTTATCATGTCTCACTGCATAACCCCCCCTAGAGTCTTAAATAGTGACTTCAACATGCATTATCATTCAGATCCTGCAAAGGACAATACAATTCAATCATGTGCAAGTAGAACTACATCTGTCTACCTCTTTATATATTCCTGGTAAGATCTAAAAGCAGTATAATTTATATTACAATTTACATTACTGAACTGTAAAGAGAATAGATATGTAACAAAATACTGATAAGGAGAACAGAAGATTTTGGTAAAAGAAAGAAAAACTAGCCACATTGGGTAGTTTTCTTCAGGGGAATCTGATAACTGTATACAAATAAATTCAAGGCCAATCCAAATTAACTCTCTGGAGAGCATCTTATTCAGTGGGCTAAGCAAAAAACAAAGGGGATAAACTAAGACATGAGGACTGTAGCAAATGTTTTTTGTTTGTCGGTTTTAACAGTAGGGACGTGAAGGCTGCTCTGGAAAACACAGTAGGTATTGCATACATTTTAACAAAAGAACTGTCTATGGGATCATGACAATTTGGTTTCAATGCAGTTAAGATTTTGATCCATAAAGAAATCAGATTCTACACACTTCATGTAAAACTGAAAATGTCTTCAACAGGATTTAGCCTTCCTCTGGATCTGTCAAAAGTTGAACATGGACTGTTTTTTTTTCAACTTCATCCACTATGTAAAGAATTAGAAATGTGCATATAATATGGGGAAGCACTTACAATAATGTTTAAAATTCACCATGCTAAATAATCCGTTTATTTTCCTTAACAAAATCTAAACAAAAAGGCACAGAAAATTGACTAGTACCATCACTGCACAATTATAAATAGCATTCAAGTACAATACAAGCTATTCCAATGTTATTTTATGTAAACACGAACTATTCTCCATACACATGTACATGTGGCCAATGTGCAAGTGAAGAACAGCAGGACTTCTATACATTTGACCACAATGTAAGTGCTCGGTCTGCTATAAATATGGTAAAAAACCTCAAGTACCACTTCCTTCCTGTGAAATTCTCAGACACACCACATACAATAGTGGTCCATTTCAACATTAAGACAGTCACTGATTTACATTTTGCAAGAAGCACCCCTCATACAAAATGGTTCCATACAAACTTCCTATTTTATTCTTTACATTGTAAAATAAATAAATCTGCAAGCTTATTAGTAAAAACGCTATTGGAAAATAAAATGTTTGTGTTTTTACTGTTGTGTCAACAGTCTTAACTATAACTGTGGCTCCCAAACATGCCCTTAAGCCTCCCCAAAAGTTCAGGTTTTCAGACTATCTTCAATCCAGCACAGGGGGCTCTCATAGCACAGCACGATGTGTCAGAATGACTAAGCGACTGACTGATACAGCTTAAATCATGAGAGGACATCTTGAGGGGGGCATTGAAAACAGGTTTGGTAACAACTGGACTATAATAATGTATAGACCAACTCAGCGAAGAGGCTTAACCCTTTGAGTCGAAGGGCTGACCAAAGCATTGGCACTCCAAGGGTTATTAATTATACATTCACCAGTGCTATGTTGCTACAGACTTTCAATAGATATGACATGACAATCTGGTAGTGAAGCAGGTCTAGCTAACATGTGTAATGTCTAGAAGGACTTCCACTACAAAAACCTGTGTCAATAAAGCTGCCATAAGCTAATGAGAAAACCTCATGCATAAAGGAAAAGATAAGCAATTCTGGAGCATAATAATTACATACCATAAGAGGAGGGGATGGGAGATAAACCTGCCATTGATTTAAATGGGACTTTTAATACCTTGAATGCTAGCGAGTTCTTTGACACCTCTATCACTCAAGGTGATTGAAAGTTCCATTTAAATGTGAATTTTGGGACTTTTTAATATCCCCCTAATATAATCCACAATTGCTCATTTTTTTCTTTTTTGCACAGGGTCCTTAATACATTTATTCAGTTTCCATAAGAGACTCTTCACTTTCGTCCACAGTAACTGCAGGCTTAACCTCCTCCTGTTCATCAGATTGGTCTTCTTTTGCTTCACTAGGTACTTCTTCCCAAAGCTGATCAGTGGCTACAGCTTCATCTTCTACTATCTCCTCCGTTTCAAGAGCATCCAGTGTCGTCACTGGCTCTATTAATGGCTCTATAAATATAAAAAAAATCCCAAATCAGAAAGTCACCATTACAAAATACATGGCATTTTCCAGCATACAGTCTGCAAATGCAGCTAAATAAAAACACTATATAATGTAAAGACAATGATTATAAGAATAACGACCACTGGCCTTTTGCTAAAAAAAACTATTAGCTGTACAGAAGGGAAAAAATACAAATTCCCAAAGTTCCCATTGCTTCAAATGGGAGTTTTTAATCCTGTGAATATTAGAGGGCTCTCCAATGAACTGCAAAGCAATACACTGGATAGCTCGAGCATTTAATGTGATAAAAACCCAATATAAATACTTGGGAATTTGTCCCCTACGATGTAGTTGGTTTGCTCAATAATTACTCAATTTTTCTTTTGGCCACAGGGTTAGAAATCTGAAAATATTCAAGAAGAGAAGCTGAAGTTAAAGGGATAGTAAAGTTTCAAAATAAAAGCAGCTCCAATTAATCGTCATAGTATTTGGGCCATGGGGAGTGTTATTTCAATTCTGTCAGAGTTGTAGTTCAAGAGTAATTGAATGATAAAGTATCCTCCACTTGCCCCTTTCACTGATGCAACACTGCTCACCTCAGAGAAGCAAGACTGTCTGGATGGATCACAGAGAGGGACAATCATCAGTGAGCATAAGGAAAAACCTGTCGGGGTGGGGAGGAGGTTTTCCTTATGATCACAGTAAGAATATTGTTCCTTGTTGTGATCTGTTAGGTCAAGAGACCAGATTCCACATCTGAGGGGAGGTGGCATACACTAGGTAAAAAGGGTGGGAGGTGGATACTTTAGCATTCAATTACTCGTGAACTACAACTCTGACAGTAAAGAAATAACACTCATTCTTTGGTTAGATCAGTCATGTTTAATAGAAAAAAAACAAACTGCAAATTCCAGACTAACTGTGCCTGGTCTAGAGCAGCAGTTTCAGAAAAGGCTTTGATCTTTTTAACCTCTTGAGGATAAGAGGGGAGTGTGATGCATTGCATAGCCCTCTGGTCCTCAAAGGATTAAATAGATTCAGCATAGTACTGTTGTTCTTCTGTTACTTATAAATTTGTGCATGACTAGCAATGTGGGACGGCGTTGCCCTTCACGTTATGCAGTGAGTGCGTAATTTGTTTGCAATGAATGTTGGAAAAGATATGACGTTGGATGTAACAGTATCACTATGTAGGGTCATAGATATACACACACGCATGCAACAGACATGCACTGACATACATAAAGAGTGAGAGACACACAAACATAAAGACACAGAGTGATACACACATGTAACATACAGTGAGATGCACACAGGCACAAACATACACAGAGTGACACACAAACACAGTGACACACACGTATATAGACACACAGACGAGTGAGCCGTAAGGGGGTATGTTATGATGGGAGAAGGACTGGTGGATGTAGCAAGGTCAGATATGCATATGATCAATGTCTATATATCCCAGCCTAGCGTCCGTTCACATGTTTGTGGAAAAAAGTATGAAGCGGTGTTGATTGTTGTCCCGGATCCATCCACAGTATATTTAAAAAGATAAAAAAACAGTGCAAGAGTAAAATGCACTAAGTGTAGTATTTAAGATATAAAATATAAATAATTTATTAGAGGTCAAAGACACAACTGGAAATAAGATGAAATAAAATAAGAGAAAAATAAAATAATGTGGCCAGACTTAGTATTGGGTAGGAAATGTCATGAGAAAAAGTATATCCAGGATATACATATATAAAAAGACGTCCCTAATTGTGGGATGCTGTATAAGGCTGAACACGTACAGTATGTGTAAGTGCTGTGCTGATCAAGTTAATAAGTGGCACCAATGTACGTAGGTATTCACAAAATAAAACAAATGGGTATGTGGAAATTGGATGACCCCTTACTTGAGTAAGATTAAAAACTTGCTAGTCACTGGTTAAAGATATATCCAGGGCAGTCCTCCTGGGGAGTCGATGGTCGAGGTGTTGAACTTGGTCTCCGCATGCCTCCTCTTTACCCTGATGGGGGACACATCAGTGCATATTAACCCCCATCCATCATCATGCATTGTATCATTAGTGGAGCAAATGATATGTGCCCTGGATACATTTTTAACCAGTGCTGAGTGTGTTTTTCATATTACTGAAGTAAGGGGCCATCGAATGGCTGGATAGTAGTTTGTTTTATATTGTGTATACATAGTTCATTTGAGTTGTCACAACTTAAGGTTAACCGTTTGAGTGCCAGAGGGGTACGCTACGCATTGCAATGTGTTGTGTACCCCTCTGCCACTCAAAGGGTTAAAGGGGAGGTATGGAACCCAGGGTGGGCACAGTAAGGCTGATGTAGTGGGTATAACAGGGACAATTCACTTACTGTTATACCAGTGAATACCAAGTTTTTCTCCGCTGTGTACAAGTATTGGTGACTTATTAAAGGGATAGTAACACTTAATATGTTAAAAAAAAAAAAAAAAAAATGTATTGTAGTGTTTATCCCCCTGAGTAAAAAAGGGTACTCTCACTGCTGAAAGGTGTTATATTCAAAAGTTATTAAGCTCAAAGTTGATATTTTTTAGGTGCAATATCACAGTGGCCTGAAATTGTACAGTGGCACTTTTGTTACATGATCCTATGGATAACTCTGGTCCATGGATCACAAATCTCCATAGGATGGTGTAGCAACAGCGTCACTGTACAATTTCAAGCCACTGTGATATTGCACCTAAAAAATTCAACTTTGAGCTTAATAACTTTTGAATAAAACACCTTTCAGCAGTGTGAGTCCTCGTTTTACTAAGGGGGATAACATTTTTTTTTTTTTTTTTTTACATTTTAAGTATTACTATACCTTTAAAGAAAAGGGCAGCAAGAGAAGTACTCTTTGTTCTCACTGAAAAAGAAAGTGTTTCAGTTGAGTTTTTGTTTTGATAAATCTGGCAATTTTTTTTGTTTGCATCAGAATTTCTATGCTTTTTGCCTCAAATATGTCCCTATGTGTTTTTGCAGAGAGTGCAGACTGGATGCCAGTGCACAGTCATATAAGCGCTAGTTTGAGTCCGGAAGGAAACCGCTTAGACCCATTGCTGAAAGGGGAGGGTGCTCTTTACCCAGCTTTGGCACAGCTCAGCTGAAAGTTCTGTAAGAGATGCAATGTATACCGCTGCTTTGGTTGTCCGCTTGCCTTCCATATGCCTTGTTGATGGATGCTGCGCATGCTGGGGTCTGGTGGCCGACATGCTTAATGTGGCTTGTAGCTGGATGCTGCACAATGTCATGGAGAGCCAGATTCAATGTATACTTATTTGTAATACGGTGTGTGTTGCATGAGGTGTAGGAGCGAGTGGCAGCCATTTTTTTTTTCACACAGTTGAGATGGATAGTGGGAGCGGGACAACTCCCTGCAGTAAAATTATATATAATAAAGGATTTGGCATTACTCCGATGTAACTCTCTAACAGTGCTGATGATATAATCAGGAACTTGCATTCATGAAAAACAAAATATTTCAAAAGGACTCTTCATACCAAAGGATGGAAACACACCAAATTTACTAGTAAGGAAACAAAAAATGTTAGTAGTCCAATCACTATTAAACAGAGCACTTTTTTTTCCTGTCATCTGCTGGATTTTTTTTTTTTTTTTTTAACTAGTCAGAGACTAGTGGAAATGATCATCTCTCTAAAATTAATGGCAGACCCATGATTCTAAATGTGGTTTTATAAAGACTCATCCAGCTATTCAGACAATACCAGCCTCTACCAGTTTTAGTTAAAGAGGGAGGGGGAGTTATAGCCTGGAAATGAGGGACTAAATTAAAACTCACACACAAACCTTATAGTGTCTGATATAGTACTTTAGCCAATCTGCATTCATCCTTTACTTTAAACTGTTCTGCCACAGCTTCCTTTTTTCTGAACTGTGGACATTAAGTCCAACAAAGAATAATTTTCAATAACATCCAAATATGTAGAATATGATGTGAACTATCTATTCAAAAATAGGTTACTTGTAAGGTAGGGTAGATTTTTAAACTGTGGAGAAAACAGATAAATTATATGATGGGAAATTAATATAGGGAGGGATAATATTCACCTTCTTGTCTTTTATAAAACCTTGAAATTTTATTGCAAGACCTGGGGCTCATATTATGCAAGCTTAAAGAGCATTGACAACATTCAAAAAGATAAATGCTTTGTAGGTTTGAAAAATAAATATTTGAAAGTAGATTACCCAGACCAAGATACTACTTTAAAGTGATAGTATTACTTCAAAATTACTATCCCTCATAATGTAGCCGTTAATAAACTGAGTTAAATGACACCAGCGGCATCTCTCAAACCTTTATGGTTTAAGAGATAGCCGCTTTCAAAGTTTCCTCTCCCCTGCTGTCAGCATTCTGCTGCCAGCAGGGGAATCTGGTCCCGGGACAGGCGGAGGCTCTTCAGCAGAGCGGATATCTCATTATGGAAGGAAAAATGATTCATTGAAACAGTCTTCTACGTGTGCTTGGTTACCAAGCACATGTAGAAGACTGTTTCAATTAATCATTTTTCCTTCCATAACGAGATATCAGCTCTGCTGAAGAGCCTCCTCTTGATTCACAGACCGGATTCTCCTGCTGGCAGCAGAACGCTGACAGCAGGGGAGAGGAAACTTTGAAAGCGGCTATCTCTTAAACCATAAAGGTTTGAGAGATGCCGCTGGTGTCATTTAACTCAGTTTATTAAGGGCTACAATATGAGGGATAGTAATTTTGAAGTAATACTATCCCTTTAAGAATGTCTTCTAATCAGGTGCCAATAATTAAAGCCTTTGAAGCCATGGCTCCACAAGATGAATGAGCCCCAAACATACTGGTGTCTATATTGGCAGATGGCATGACCCATCAAACTTAGAGCAAGAGGAGAAGACATTGAGAGATCGGGTATGCGAAAAGAGGTCAAAAGTTGTGGACTTTTGGAAACAAACATTAGCAGTCTTATCGTCACAAATGCATAAACACTACCACACAAACTTTAGGATTGCCTAATGGGGTACCTAACCACTAGAATGCCTCCTGTAGGCTCATGTCCTGAAATGCAGATCAATAAGTATTAATAGTTCCACTTCCCTTGATCAAAAAGGGAAGAAAGGAAATTCTAATTTCCTTTCCTATTCCAGGCACCAACTACTCAATACATTCCAAGCAGACTTGTGACATGGATTTGGTACCTGATGCCCAAGATTCAAATTGGAGCGAATAAGCGGACTGCAAAATTAAATCTCTAAGTGAGGTATTCCTGATTTCAACCATACCAAGAGCTGTAGGTTATGAGGTTTTCCCTAAAAGGTTCGTCAGTAGTTCTAGGAAGGATAAAACCCGATGTGGATAATCTATTACTAATTCCAGAAGTAGAGGGAACCAAGGCTGAGTTGGCCCAAAGAACGTCAAAGGAACTATTGTTGCTCTGTGTTTTCTGACTTTATAAATTACTTTGGGGATCATAGCAAACAGTGGGAAGGCATAATGATTGTTCTCCCCTCCCAATATTGGTAAAAGGCATCTACTGCTAGTGCCTCTGGATACAGTCTCCAACTGAAAAACTTTGCAAGTTGGCAATTTAGCCAAACTAATCCAGTTACAGATATCCCAAAATGTCTACTAACCATGCAAACATTTCCTTGTGCAGGATCCAGTAGCTGCAATCTACCAAGTACCTGGAAATTTTGGGATCTGTCTACTTCTGCCAATGCTTTTAATTGCCTCAGCTGATTTCTATATCAGACTGCAGATATATTGTCCATCTTCAGTAAAATACAACAGTTTGCCTGTTTGGTAGACTTTTCAGTGCGAAAGATCTCACTCCCCAACCTATGAGGCTGGCATTGGATTTTACTACTATATTGGGGACATCTCGAAAATCGATTTTCCTTTCCAAGCATTCATACGCTTTAGCCATCATACAAATTCTTCCTTTGCATCTATTGATATGGGAACCAAATCTGTTAACCACAGACCCTTGCGAAGATGCTTTCATATGAGTCTCTGAAAAGTACTGTAAAGGAGGGGTCCTGGAAATTTGGTTTGAATAGATGCTGTCAGGAGACTAACTATAAGGGCCAGAACTCTTTTGCAAACATCCAATCTATTTTTTTCCAAATTAATTTTATCTTTTCCTTTGGAAGGCAAAGAATCGATTGATTTGTATCCATTAGAAAATCTACAAATTCAAATAAAAAGTTTTTGAAAGGAGCAACAACAGATTTTGCCCAGAAAGCCTAGGTTATATAGCAGGTCTATCGTTCATTCTATATGGAACCTTGTTGTGTTCTAGTCTTGAGACAGCATTAAGATGTCATATAAATAAATGATCATGTGAACTCCCCTGTTTCTCAGTAAAGTCTCAACCTCTTTCATTAACTTTGTGAAACACCAAGGTACAAACAAGAGACTGAAGGGGAGTAAGGTGAATTGCCATTTTGACCTCTCCAGAGATACTGAAGAAACGGATGGTGAAAGAAAGACATTGGGACTGTCCGATCAGCATATCTTTGAGGTCTATTTTGACCATGCAAGCTGATGAAAGGTGGAGATCCTCTAGGAAATGTATGCCATCCATTTTAAAATGCCTGTAAAGAAACCAGGAATTGAGTACGCATAAGTTGATCACGATGAAAAAAGCCAGATCCTTTCTTAGCTACTAGAAAACTATTACTTATATAGCCTAGAATTTCCATCAAAACTCGCTTCATAGCCCCTTTTTGTAAAAGATTTGATATTTCGTGATTTATCAATGTTCTGTCTGCTTTTGAGAAGAGGAAACAGTGGGTTATTGGAGACTGGTGTGGGAATATGTAGAATTCTATCATACATCCTCAAATTGGTTGTAAAACCCATTTGTCTGATGATAAATGAAATCCCAGTATAGCAGTCTATGTACCAAGCAATAAGGGCACCGTGCATGCTTGGTCCTTACGGCACAGCAACTTAAAAAAAGTAAAAAGGTAAATAAAAGCAATACAAGTTATCAATAGTTGCGAAAAAGCATGAAAAGGTATAAAAACACCACTGCCAAAAACAGACTGTACTCCCCCAAGGAAAAAAAGTCCCACAGAGCATGGAATTCCCATATACAGGTAGTGCAGGGGTTAAAAACTCACTAGTGTTAGAGAAGGAACACAGAATTGCTACATAAGATTTGCTGCTTTTAAATCGAATCAGCAATGGAGTACACTGCACGCTTTCAAACCACATAAAAATGTGGAAGCCAGATAATAAATAGTGACATACTCGCAGGACCTGCAAAACGCACATATGCGCTAAGCTTCAAAACAGTGAAGAGCAAAACTCGCTATGAACATAAGCCATCCTCCACAGAACAGTTCATGAAAATTCTATGCACCGATTAATCGTTACAAAGGAAGCCAGTAAAATTAGCCCCATATAGTACAGGAGCAAAATAATAATAATAATAAAAAAAAAAAAAAAAAAAAAAAAAGGAAATCTATGAGAACTCACCCCTTGCTTCCTACTCCTGGAAGGATCTTTTTCAAATTGAGCATGTGTGGGTGGGGTGAAGTGGTGCAGGATGGGAGTCTCCACTTCACAGGAAACACCAGAAGGGGAACAAACCACCATAACTTTCAGTAGATCACTATCTCAATCGCACTCTAGAGTTCAGAGCCGGTTGTTGGATTCAACAGATCAAGGCAAACAGGGTATTCGCAGCCTCCCTGTTATGGTGAACACTTCCACCAAATGTAAAAAATATACTATAAAATAATACCTGATCCGCTATAATAATAAAAGTTTGATTCTAATATAATACGATGTATAATAGTACAATGATGACTGCCTTATGCTTTATGCGTTTCAAAACAAAGATTCTTCATCAGGACCAACAAAAGGCAAAAGAAATTATATCATTATACCATCAATAATTCTTAAAATATTTAAAAATTATACAAATAAAGCATTCAACGCCTACATGATTAGGAATCACGCCCTTTATGGAAGCCAAACCGTCCAAGTGGAACCGGAACCCGGATTTCAAGTGACCATCCGTGTGGACGCGTCATTGAGCCTCTGAGCGCCAACAGGTGTGCATGCCAGCATGGACCACAAATGGAAAAGACCAAGCATGCCCAAAGCATTGGGCTGTCAAGGTAGCATATCAAGCATGTCAACCTGGAATGAAAGCTATTATATTAGCGCAATAGTGCTTAAAACAGATCCGATCAACAACTGGCCACATGATTTCCACAAGAAAAAGGGGAAAAACAAATCAAAGGATGCCAGAACCTAATACAAATATAAAGACATAAGTTTTTTTGTTTGCTCTGTACCCAGGGTTCTCATCTGGTCCCGGACTGTTTGATGTGGAGCAGCATCCATCTTCCATTGAAGGAGTGAGAGTGGGAACTGTCTTGAATTCCTCACCCATCCATCTGACCACCTCTAGTGGTAATTCACAGTAAGCACAGTGGTGCAATGTGTGTTGGTCCCAACTGAAATATTATTGCACTCTGAGAGCCCCCTTTCTCTTGTCATCCACTTCAGAGAGCTCTTTTCACAAGCATGCTGCCCACTTGAAGGACAGTACTTCACCCCATGGTTCCTCCGTGGTTCCTGTATTCCACACAAGATGTAGAAAAAGCTCAATGTCTATTGTGATGAAGGGTAAACTTACTGCAGGCTAAAATAAAGGAACAGTTAATACAGGGAACTGTATATACAATGAAAAAATTATGAGATGGATTAATAAACATACAAAGGACTCCTACCAACACAAATGTTTGTCAGTACATAAACAGTGAGACCCAGCATACCATAGTAAAGGTCCCCTTTGGAACTTAAACTGCAGTGGACCAAATTAAGCATGCAGAAGAAATGACCTGTGTGTCAATGATGAGGAGCAATCCGTAGACTCCATCAAATGTGATAAAAAGGTAGTATCTGCTTCCTAGTTACATCAATGTTCACAAGATAACAAAAATAATAATACAACTCCTCATCTATTGGGTTTTAAATTATGTGATGTGAATAGTTTTGTTATTCCTCAAACTTTACCTGGGACCGTTTGGTTTTCAGACTGTTCTGTGGCAATTAACTGCACTGTACCAATAGAGCACTGAGAATCCGACCTAGGCCTCCTCTCAAAGCTGATGTCTTGAAGTCGTGGTGCTTGTGGTCGTGTTTTTCTAGCAGGATTCAGGAAATAGCAGTATGCGCATCTAAAAGCTGAATGAAAAAAATGTAGATTACCTCACTGACATTTTCTTATGAAAATCTACAGTTTAGAATAGCATACTAAATAATAGCTTACACAGAAGTTTTAGAAGATTTCCTATAACCTTACATTTTCCCCATGATCATAAATGGGATGATACATCTCAGGAACAAATCTTAGTAAAACTTATGGATGGATGATTAACACAAGCCTCTGCCTCTCAGTGGCAAAGGTAAACGCTGTAATGGATTAATCTGTTAACCCTGAGTGCCAGAGAGGTAAGCAACACATTGCTGTGTTATGTACTTCTCTGGTATTTAAAGGGTTAAGAGGACATCGCGTGTGATTTTTATTGTCTTGGCAGCTCTACAAAACAGTGTTTGATACAGATCTCTATTTGCCCTGACAATGAAGAGACTCCATTCATCCTCCTTTGGTGATGGTTGCTGCCCAAATTCTACCTAGTACTCTCGATTTATGTGATGCTTTTAAATTTATTTTACGGAGGCTGGTTTTGTAGAAAAAAAATATATCAAAAACTAAACTGCGCATTTTAAAAGGCATGTGAGTCCATTAAGTACCAGGAAATGTTTTTGGTCTGGGCGGCACCGCCCATTTAACTCCTTGGATGCTAGATACCTCTCCCAAGCAAAGAAAAGGTGTTAAAGTCATTTCTGTGTCCTCCTTTTTGTGCAGGTCATTTTAGGGCAAGCCAATTGCACCATAGGGGACAAAATATTACATGGGGATTTAAAGCCATTTACTACTGGAAAGGCGTCCAATTCACTGCCAAGATTTGCGTTAGAGATCCCCCTAGGGTTTAAATCAATAGAAATGTTTAAGTTGTCCCCTGGGTGTATACAGCCCCAACTCTGAAGTCTGAATAAGACAGTCTTTACATTATGTAAAACCTGGGTAAAAAGATGAAGGATTTTATGTACCTCATTGATAAAGTAAACCTTTATGCAACAAACATATGATCAATTAAAGGGAGAAAAACACTTAAGAAAAAAAAGTCAAATTTTAGCACTGACCTCTTGCACATCTCTACATTTGGAAAATGTGGAACTAAAGCTATGCCTCCTCTTAAAGGGATAGTAATAGCTGAAAATAGAGGTCCAATTCATCCGTATAGTTTTGTCATCATATAAAGCGGTATGCCAATGCTATCGGTGTTGTAGTTCAAGAGATATCAAGTTAGAAACAATTCCCTTTCCCGCCCCCTTTTATTTACATCTCAGGTGTGGGACCTGGTGGTTTGACCAGACAGCTCATAGCAAGGGACAATCTTCATGTAGTGAGCCTAAGGAAAACCCTGCACTTTTGATGAAGGAGAGCAGGATTTTCCTTATGCTTGATGAAGATTGTCCCTAAATGAGTGCTGTCTGGACTGGCATGAGAGGCAGAGCGATGCAAGTATAGGGGAGGGAGGGGGATCCTTTTTAACTTAACTCTTGAACTACAACTCCGATAGGATTGACATACCGCTCTCATGATGACAAAACTATACTGATGAATCAGACCTCAGTTTATTTTCCACTATTACTATCCCTTTAAATGCAGTCTTCCTCTTCCATATCAAGATGATTGGTGTATAAATGCACAAGTGAATGTGTTTACTACTGAGTATTTCGGATTTACTGCTTCTGCTAATTTGCAATGTCTATCTATCCTCCCACTAGTAAACTAGTCATGCCCAACTCAATGGGCTAATTTTACAGGAGACAGTATAGGAAGTCTAGAAAAAATAAGCGGTGTTATTTTTCTACAATAAATAAAATCAAAGAATGTGACCTTCACCTTTGATGTTCCTCTACTCTCCTGTGGGTGAAAGGTGGCATATTTGCTAGGCTTCCCCACCCCTCTCCAATCCTTGCCACCAACCCCTGGTGTTTCCCCCCTGCTCTCAGCCAGCCCAATTTTAGGCAGCTCAGATCACATCCTTATCTTCATTGGTAGGTGTGAGACCCTTATTGACTGGCATGAGTCAATCTTTAACCATTTCTATTCCTGGAAAGTTTTATTTTCCATAAAATCAATCTTTAAAACATACAAACTTAAATGTGTTATTACTTTATACACAATTTTCTGGCATCTCTCCCCTCCAACAGAAAAACACATACTTGTGTGCATAAAAAAAAAAAAATAAAGAAAAAAAAAATCAAGTTAGAGAAAGCAAGCGAGAAATGGGTGGATTTAAGAAATTTCAGCTAGGAACTTTTAAACACACATGATGAAGTTTAATTTGAGTTTTATTTGAAGGAACTTTAAGGATGCGGTCGTGAAGAATAAAGGTCAAAACAGTGACTGCACACCATGGCCTAGGTTACATTGCAGTTAAGTGTGATCGCAGAGTTTTATCTTACGGCAGAAATTTAATTAAAATTAAAGTGCCCCCCAAAATAGGTATTCCAGTAGCAATACCCATATCAATACTTTTATTATCCTGAATAAGTCTGGCATTATTGAGAAATCCAGCTTGTTCAGCAGGTATCAGTGGGCATCAGAGCAAACATCCTGCTGAAGATGCACCTGTGAGTCTGTGTGGTCTGTCCCGGTCTCCTCTAGGATTGGTGAGGGGGGAGTTGCATTGTACCCTAAAGGTACAGGAAGGGACTGACGGCACAGGTGTACAGTTGCATCTACACCAAGATGCCTGCCGGTAAGTCACCGAAACAAGTTGGATCTCTCAATAATGCAAGACTTATTCAGGGTAATAAAAGTATTGATATGCTTATCGCTATGTGAATAATGACTTGAGGGGCACTTTAATTTTAATGAAAGTTCCTCTTTAAGAAATTTAAGTCTATGGCAAAATTTGAAGATACAACCATTGACAACATTAAATACTGCAATGTAATCTAGACCCAAGTGGCTGGGTCATTTCAGCTCATCCTAATACAACATTCTAAAGATTTCTGCAACTTTGATACAGAGTACCAAGGGTCTGCAGAAGTTAGTCAATTACTTCTCACCAATATATTCAAATTCTTCTTTAAGAGCCATTCCATTATGTGAAAAACACTGCTGACATACCAAGGCGTATCTATAAGTAAAAAAAATAAAATCAATCATCATATACTATCTATCTATCCACACACAACAGAGCACAGCAGTGATGAGCATCCTGTAGGAATCCTGAGGGGATGCACTAAAGTGTGAAAGCTAAACTTTCCTAATTCCCGTGTTACTCTATGAAGTTTAAGCAATAAAATCTTTACAAGTTTACATCTTAGAGCATAGGCTCAATGCAATAAGTTCTGCTCCTTCAACATCTCTCGCGTCTTTATACATATCTCCCCCACCGCCCTACTGTACTGTTACAACGCCCATCATGCTCCACTAGTTGTTCGCTGGTTGAAGATTATGCAAATAGTCCAACAACAGCTGAAACCACAAGCTGCCCACTTTTGGCTTAGGGAGAATACTTGGCTGAGTGGTTCATAAAGCTGGTGGGGCCACGTCCCTGTTGGTCCACTGCTTTCCTCTGCCTATAACTACAACAGTCAAAATAAAGCTCAGGTAATCCCATTATTTCATACCACTGTAATGTAAAATTAAACTACTTCTCATTACCATTTGCACGTCAGAAATCTAAGAAAACGCTTACAATTTCTTCCCATCTCCCAAAAGCACATTTTTAAAGCAATTAAGTCCTACTCAATTTTAAAACCATGATTATATTTCATTCATCTCCCCATTTTAATGATGATCAAATTAATGACCGCTTGACTAACACATCTGCATTTTATTTAATGGGTATAGAAAAGCCATTATAAGTATTAATGATCCATGAAATATAAGTAACTAGTGTAAAAGCCCATGTACACGGGCCAAGGTCTGGGTGATGTTAACCCTTTGAGCGCCAGAGGGATACTCAACGCATTGCTTTGCAATGCGTTGCATACCCCTCTGGCACTCAAAGGGTTAAGAGGACGGTCCTGCTCTGCGTACTGCCTCAGCCTCACTGGCGGAGCACGAGATGCAGTCATGTGCTGTAGAGAATGCACTGGACAAACATTGTAGCATTTTATTATATAGGATGCCATATAGAACTGGTGTTAAAGGGATAGTAATACTTCAAAATTACTATCCCTTATATTGAAGCCCCAGTAAAACTGAATTAATTGCCACCAGCGGCATCTCTCAAACCTTTATGGTTTGGGAGATGGCCGCTTTTAAACTTTGCTCCCCCCTGCCTCTCCGCTGACTACATCGTTTTTGCTGCAGCAGGGGAATCAGGTGCCGGGACCGGCGGAGGCTTTTTAGCACAGCCGCTACAAAACTATAATGGTAGAAGACCGTAGACCGCACACGTAGAAGACCGTTTAAGTGCAGGATGGTTTCTTCAATAACGAGATTTGGCTGTGCTGAAGAGCCTCCGCTTGATTCAAAGAAGGGATTTCCCTTCTGCAGCTAGAACGCTGATGTCAGTGGAGAGTAATTTTGAAGTATTACTATCCCTTTAAAGTGTTGGTAATGTCCCATAAAAACTTTTTATAGTTTTGTAGCGGACAAAAAAACAAGCTTAATGGCGCAAACCCCATCTCTCAAACCACTATGGTTTGAGAGATACAAGCAATGAAAATTCCCCCCTCCCTCTCCTTATGTCAGCTGTAAAGCTGACAGCAGGAGATCCGTGTCAGCCAACAAGAGGAGGCTCTGCAGCAGAGCCGAAATCACGTTATTGCAAAAAGAATTACTTAATTGGAAAGGTCTACAAAGTGTGCTTGCAAACCAGGCACACTTTGTAGACCTTTCCAATGAAGTAATTTCTTTTGCAATAATGTGATTTCGGCTCTGCTGCAGAGTTGCAGGTTGATCCACAGACCGGGATCTCCAGCTGTCAGCTAGACACTGACGTCAGGAGAAGGGGAGGGAGGTGGGAACTTTCAACACGTATATCTCTCAAAACATAGCAGTTTAAAAGATAGGGTTTGTGCTATTAAGCTTACTTTTCATCCTCTACAAAACTATAACAAGTTTTTATGGGACATTACGTTCCTTTTAACCCCTTAGGGTCCGACGATCCCACGGTGTCTGGACCTTTAAGGACCAGATAGACGCGTTCAACGTGCCGTCCCACGTGACTGATCACGTGGGGCGGCACATCGAAAGGAAGACTGAAAGAGATCACTCCGGTCTTGGAGCGATCAATTTCAGTCCACGGTGAGTAACGGTGAGCGGTGAGCAAAAGTACGTGACGTACCAGGACCGTCACTGGTCCTTAAGTGCCGGACCAGCGTGACGGTCTGGGTACGTCACAGGACGCGAAGGAGTTAAACATGCTATTGTGCACAACAATGTTTGAGCTTGCCATTTGTTATAGACAAAACTAGAGAGGAAACATGGGCAAATGTAACATTTTCTTAAAAGCGTAGAAAAAAATAGTGTGTAAATAGTTGTAACACAAACATTGTGGCTAAACCTCCAAAATGAAAGGCTTAGAGAGAAACAACAAATTACAAATAGATCATATAAATTGAATACACCATCACTGCTTCAACATAACAATTCTTTGATTCAGCTTTTTAAATCTCTAAAATCTAACACTAAATTTCTTAGTGTGGGTATAGAGGGCAGATCTCTTTCTATACCTGCCACCAATTACTTTGTTAAGATTATTAGTGAAAAGATCTGAAAGCACTTAAGAGATTAGTAGCCATCACTCTTCTAGTCTGACATTTAATATACATTACTACCCTATCAGTTCTGACACACTTATCAAGATTACTTAAAGGGATAGTAATGTTTCACAAAAACTGCAGCTCCAATTAATCTTCATAGTATTTGAGCCATGGCAAGTGTTATTTCAATACTGTCGGATTTGTAGTTCAAGAGTAATTGAATGATAAAGTATCCCCCTCCCTCCCCTTTTACCTAGTGTAAGCCACCTCCCTTCAGATGTGGAATCAGGTCCACAGACAAGACAGCTCACAGCAAGGGACAATCTTCTTACTGCGAGAACAAGGAAATCCCTGCCCCCACTGACAGGTTTTTCCCTTATGCTAATTGATCATTGTCCCTCTCTGCAAGCCACCTGGACACCACCTTTCTGTTCTGAGGTGAGCAGTGTTACATCATAAAAGGGGCAGAGGGGGATACTTTTTCATTCATTTACTCTTGAACTACAACTCTGACCGTATTGAAATAACACTTGCCATGACCTGAATACTATGAAGATTAATTGGAGCTGCATTTACTATGAAACATTACTATCCCTTTAAAGAGAAAGTCCACTTATACAAAAAGGGGTTCTTAATTTGTTTGAGAGGACTTAGGTGGGAGTCCGTCATTCAACAGTCTTACCTAATTATCTATTTAATGCTTACTATATGCAGTTGTCTGTATTTGCTGATGAACATTTTAGGTCTATATTTAGTTCACATCTCTTCACAATTAACAATACTTTGTCAGTATAAGATTAGCCATAAAGCAGGTTTCAAGATGCTTTCCAAGAGAGTTGAGACTGAAGATGGTAGAGATGTCCGATTTTGAACAGGAGATTAATTCAAAGTCACTGAGCAAATAACGGATACCTGCGCAAATGCAGTGATATCCCTAAAATATCCCCCGTTTCAGACCTCTAAAATTGCAGTTTGATACATCTGCAAGAGAAGAAAGCCCCATCCATGACCCTTTTGCTTCATGTAAACATTCTCAGTGTAGTTAAAACAGGTCAATCCAGCTACAGACTACAACAGAATTATCATAATTTATTATTTTATATTATATATTTAATTCTTGTATTTTGTGATCAGTCCATTGCTCTTCTACAAAGGAATACAGAGACCATGGGCTAAAAGTCCCCACCACCAAGAGGCTGGTAACTTTTAGGGGTTGACATGAAGCTAAGCACTGATCCCTCCTACTCCCCTGCCCACCTTTACCCTTGAGGCGCCAAGTGCTCCTCAATTTACGTATAGCTGAATAGAGAAGGTAAAGTTACCAGTACAGAGAAGCCAACAAATAGCCTGTAATCCAAACCCCCACACGAGATTAAAGTAACCTTGATTATGAGATCTTCAAGATGAATAATGTCTTACTGATACTCTTATCTCAAATGTGCTGTCATTGAAACCAGAATGCTCATGAACACTCTGAACTGTTGTAAGCTCAAAACTGAAAAGCCCCAAACTACAAATGAGGTTTTGGAATGCACACCAAGTTCTGATGATGATCTCACCAGATCTGAATGTGGAAAATGCATTCTTTGTCTGATGAAAAAGAAAGGAATCCTTTCAGTTCTATGGCAACTATGAAAGAAATGTACTTGTTGAGGACCTTTAGGAAACAGCTGTCCTTGAGAACTTCAAAGACAGTGAAGTAGAAATGCTTGAATTTTTGCTTCATCAAACAATTTTGATAGTACCCAATGTGGGGAGAAAAAAAAATGAATATGTGTTGAAAAGGATAATTGGAGATTACCACTAGCAGTAATCCATCTGAAATTGTATACCTCCTCTGTTGGGAAAAGTATCAGGGTCTTCCTTCCAGAGGATGGTCTGGACTGGGACTCATGACCTAACCTTGCTTAGGAAAGATATGTGGAAGCAGATATTTTCATCTGTCTCTTGATCTGCCAGCTTGGCTTTGGTTTACTGGTAAATCTAGGCCCGTAAAAGGTGAGGAAAAAGGATGTCTGAGAACTTTCCTTGAAAATGTAAAAGGGAATAGAAGAATTCTTAAAGATAATTTTGCTGCTCCGGTCATTAAACAGTTCTGCGTGTGGCTATATAGGTTGCAGAGCATCTAGCAGACATTCTATAGACAGCACACATATAGCGAAGCAGCACTTTCTTTTCTTCAGTAAGTAAATCAAAAGGAGTAACTCCAGAAGCACTCTCTTGAACAACTTGTTTTTATGGCACGGTGTTAAAGAGAAGACTGGACTGAGAATTGCCCCAAGTCTGGGAAACACCATCTTTTGCAAACCAGATCTTTGAGCTGCAAATGTATACTGAAAAGAGAAGACTGTCATACCGAAGTGGCAGTTTTAACCAAAAAAGTTTGATTCATCTCTTTTCCACATGCAATACTAAAGAACTGGACAAACGTTAGAAAGATTGGCTTGGGAATACCACTGTTACTTTTTGCTGTATTAATGATTCTTAGAGCAGGGTAATCTAATGGTTGTTGAGGGAATGTGTAGGGTCTCCGTGTCCGATAAGAAGGTAAATTCTAGCAATGTGATAAGGTAGACACCTGTACAATATAAACAGAGTGAAGTGGGCATAACAGTACTATGTGTAAGAATAAGCACACAGACATAATGGGGGTATCTGTGAGAATAATCATACATGAATAGTCTAAGGGAGAGTCTCCCACATTCTTCCACTTTACCAGCTTGCCAGAATCCAAATTTAAAGTATAGCACAGCTAAACAAACAAAAAAAAAAAAATCAAACAAACATACAAATGAAAAAGAAGGAAACACCCTAGACAGAGAACCCAAGAGGGACCTCTTTCCAGGAACTCGAGATACTTTTTTTTTTCTGGGAGAGAGTATGGTGTTCTGCATGAACTAAGAAAAGGATATAATGTTAAGGTCACTAAAATCCTCTGTCATCCAATGTGGAACACAGGAACTATTTGTACTAAATCTACCCACCATATTCCAGGGAGAGATTTAAAAACAAACCCACAGACAAGTACACTCCGGTCAAACTGGTACAATATGATACTCAGGTGTCAATGGACACTGAACATGTACATGAAACAGGAAAATCAACAGGGATCTTATCTCAGAAAAAGCAAGGATTGCATCTATACAGGCACCACAGCCTGAAGGACCTGACCAAAACTGGCTTCAGCTGAAGCCAGCACATTTACACAAGTCATTGTAAAGGTGTACAGAGACGACCATGCTGCCACCTTACAACTGCTCAGCAATAGCCTGATGTCTGCAGGCCTAACACTAACACCAACCTGGTGGACTGCACCATGACCTGAAAGAGAACAGGTTTCTTCCAGAGAAAATACATCTGGCAAATGGTTCCTTAATCCAGGAAACTACATTAACTTTAGATGCAATATGGCCCCTCAGGTATGACAAATAACAAATCAAATCTAAAAAAAAAAAAAAAAAATGAACATAGTATCTGTTGGATGTGGTAAAATGCTTGAAGTTTCCTCTCCTGTCCATTAGAGCACGACAAAAAAGGACAATTTCCTGATTTTTGGGTTTTTTTTCCACAGCAAACAAAAACAAACAAAAAACATAGGTGTTCACAAAGCCACAAGGCCCTAATGACAAAACAAACTGTGGCTTACAGCACAAAACCTGAAGTTTGGCTACCTGTTCAACACAAACACACACACAATAGCCAGAAGAAACATAGCCTTAAGCATCAGCATAAGCAAAGAAACAAAAAAGACAGAGGTTCATAGGGAGGTGCACTCCCAAAGGGTGGAGCACTCCCAAAACCAGGCTCAAATCCCATGTGGTATCACAAAAGGCAGGGTAGACATAAGCCAGACTTGGAAAAAAATTTGCACATCAGGAAGTAAGGTATGTACCTCTGGAAAAGAACAGAAGAGCTGAAATCTGAATCTTGATTGAGCTAAAGCAAAGTCCTTTCATAACACCACCCTGGAGAAGACCAAAACAACTGGAAGCTGAAATGGTTGCAGGCACAAGCCTAGGACTGCACACAACTTGCAGAGGCCTTGGAAGAAACTGGTTTTCCATCCTGGAGCATAGAAGCAAGCTGCTCCACCAGAAGGTGTCAAAGAGCCACAAGTCAGAAAGTCTGGATGCAAGGGCAGGAAAAAAGGTTCCTCCATGGACAGACTGAGTATATCTGAACACCAGGCCGGACAGGCCAGAAAGGCAAAATCAGGGTGATATGACCCGCTCCTTACTTAATTTTTTCAGCAGCCAGGGAATCAAGGGAGTTGGAGGAAACACATGCTCCAGTGGAAGATCCCACAGGATGGTCACTGCATCTACTGCGAGAGCCAGAGAATCTCGGGACTGGTGCATAACTGCGGAATCATGATGTTTAAGAGAGATGCCATGAGATCCATAGTTGGAAGCCCCCAAGAACAGATCACATAGAAGATGTTCTGAGCTTCCAATTTTGGGATAAGAGTGCTGGCAACAGAATCTGGCAGTATGATTCATACTCATGGAACGTGAACTGCTGAGAAGACCGGCAAACGAGCCCTTGCCCACAAGAGGATCACGTGGACCTTGTCCCAAGCAGACACTTCTGGTTCCTCTTTGACGATTGACCTAAGCCACCACCATGATGTTATGGTACTTTGGCAGCCTGTGGCATAGTTGATAACCTTCTCCAGCTCAGTGCAAAACAACTGCCTACAAAGGAATTATAAACCAGATATTTCTGGGAAGATTGGTCAGCTGACCAGATCTTAAGCTGCAGAGTGAGATGCACAGACACTGAAAAAGCAGAGGCTTTGCATATGAACCTGGCATCAAAGATTGCTTCAGCAGCAAAAGCATTCGCCTCAAGGACCTTGGAGAGCAAATCCAGCCACTCATATCCTTTGCAGCATATCCCTTTGGATTGCATCAGAAAATTGATAATCCTAGGTAGTCATAGGTGCAGTAGCCCATGCAGTTATAAAAATAGGACATTAGGCAGCACTTGTGACTGCAAAGTTCCTCTTAAAGGAGGAGTCTAGAAGTTTATCCTTCTGATCCTTTAGGGCCGCAGCATCTGCCGAGGGCAGAGCGGTATTCTTTGCAGGAGGAGAGATCTTACATGTAATAGCAGGTGGAGTAGCCCACTACATTAAACCCTCAGGCATAAAAGATACAAGCTGGAAATGCGCATATTCCGTTTTTCCAGGAGAACCTCGTCTAAGGAATGGTTAGGAGGAGAATGTAAGTGGAAGGGCATCCATAGTCAGAAGTCTAAGATATTAAGAGTCTCCAGGACTGCCCTAATAAATACCTTAGACGAGGGGCTAGAGTTTTCCTCGTAGTAATTCTCCAATGATAGAGGAGTCCAAACCGTCAACATCAGACTCTCTTTTCTCTGCCGAAGAAACCCATAATGTGTGTGTGTGTGTGTGTGCGCAGCCCCCAACCAAATATAGGGCTCAAGTGCCTAGAGGGGAGGCAAGTTGCCCAAGAGACCAAGATCTTATCACCCCCTTAATAGAGGAGGAGATAGAGAGAACTGAAGTAGTAAGAGCCTTAAAGGGTTATTAATGTAAAAAAAAAACGCTATGGTTTAAGAGATACGTCCATTCAAACTTTGATTTGTCCTGCTTTCAGCTGTAAAGCTGTCAGCAGGAGATCCGTGTCGGCCAACATGGAGGCTCTGCAGCAGAGCCACAATTTTTTTTTTGAAACAAAAACAAACAAACAACTTCCTAGGAATGGTCTAAAAAGTGTGCTTGAAAACCAGACACTTTTTAGAGCTTTCCAAGGAAGTCATTTCTTTTAAAAAAAACGTGATTGTGGCTCTGCTGCAGAGCCTCCGTGTTGGCCGACATGGATCTCCTGCTGACAGCAGGACACATCAAAGTTTGAATGCACGTATCTTTCAAACCATAGGGGTTTGAGAGATAAGATTTTTTGCATCCAAGCCAACTTTTTAAGATCTTCAAAATGAAAAAGTTTTATTTTGACATTACTAACCCTTTAACTGAAACTAGTACCTGCTCATTAAATGAAGGCCCCAGAGTACTCCCTAGGAAACACAGTCTGGCATGAGGAGCAATGGATTAAAGGAGTCAGGGAGACCTCAGAATTTTTACCCTTGTCCCTTGGGTTCTGACATGATAAGAAGACCCCCACAGAGAGAAAAAGCCCCCTGCAAAAAGAAGATTTAAAAAAAAAAAAAAAAAAAAAGACAAAATAGTACAAAGATACGATAAAGGGATGCAAAAGGACTTAACTAACTGCAAGGGATTAAAATGGCAAGCAGGCGGTAGAGACGAGTCTCTGTGCAGCATGCAGAATCCAAAAAGAGAGAGTCCCTCATTTGAGAGAAAGCGGTTCTACAAGAATTCACCATGGAAATTAATACCAGTGGATTGGGACACGAATACATGACAACAGCAGTCAATAGGTTAATCTTACCAGTGTCTTTAGCCTACTATTATAATAAGGGAAAGGATCTTTGGAGACTAGTGCTCATACACCCTTCAATTGATGAGGAGACTCTGCCTCAGAGACAATTTTTTTTTACATAGTTCCCTTCCCACTTGGAGAAAGACATCTATTAAGAGATTTAATAGATTTCAGAAGAGATCAGATTTTCACAATGAAATGAATACATATCAAACCCCCCAATTTAAGTCTTAGGCATTAAATGTTCCTTTAATTTTTCAAACACGTGAATAAGCACATTTGCAATTAATTTAAAAGATGTTCACATGGATATGCATATCACCTCATCCTTTTGGCCAACAGAGTTTGTCAACGGATATTCTTAATGTGCCTCCATCATAAGAAACTCTGGTCCAACACAAGAAGAATTAAAGGTACAGACGAGCTTCATAATTCAAGACCTGGACAGTAACCATTTTGTAGTGTGTCAAAAAAAAAAAAAAAAAGTTCTTGCTGCCGTCTGGGATGCAGAGCCAAAATAAATGAAGCAATCTCAAGTTTCGCTTTTGGCAGCACTACTTTAAGACACTGAGTTAATTGTGCTTAGTGAACAGTTTTCTGACCCTCGAACCGCATATTTGTGTGTATGCACTGCATACTCTAGTAAATCAGCAAGTATCAACCTATAGGAGCAGACTTGTAAAGTATTTGCATGTAAGGAGACCCAGATTATAAGAAGATCGATATTATAAGGAGACTCAGAACCAAAGCCCCTCACTCTCCCATCACAACTCTTAGCCACTACACTGATCTCCATTATAGTCCCCAGTTGCTCACCCCATCTGAGCCCTCTTTAACCCTCTGAGTGCCAAGCATGGTATCCAAGGCATTGTGATGCAGTGCACTTGGATACCTACCTGACACTTAAATAAGAAAATATTAGTTTCAATGGAACAAGTGTTGTAAGAGTATAAACATTCTATGGCATTCACAATTATGCAGAGGTTATAATGCAGTCTTTACCTGTTCTGTGGCCCATCACCCACCAAATACTCGACCACCCTGTCCAGTGCTCCCCTTTCCCGTGGAAGAATTGGTCTCGCCAGTGGAGGTCCTGGGGGATGGACAGCTAGAGAGAAAGTAAATGTAGTATTACACACAGTATATTTATTACAAAAGGTGTTCATTTGAACGGTTACTTTCCACTGTTTCTATTGCCTCTAATATTTTACAAAGATACTTCCAACAATTAACCCCTTAGTGACCGGCCCCACGCACACGCGACTGTCAACACCCGGCTAAGAACTTTTTTATTTTTTTAAATTATTCCGGAGTCCCCAAACGGCGTGCAGCCGCACGGGGACCCGGACTTCCGGGACATACATGTACGTCCTCTGTCACTAAGTGACAGTTTTTGCAGGACATATATGTACGTCCATTGTCGGGAAGGGGTTAATATGATCCACAGTTACATTAATGAATGAAAGACACATGACATTACATGGAATTTCAACTGATCTATGGACATTTCACCGAGTCATAAGCACAAAAAATACAGTTGGGTCATACCAACTGTAAATACAGCAAACAAAAGAAATATCTGAATTTAACATTAATTTTCTATTGTGAACAGACTGTAAGAAGTCTGGGGTTGTGAAGCTTCAAAAAGCTACTGGAACACAACCAAAAATTTACAATAAACTGGGTCACATCCCAGGAGTCCCTAGACAAGTCAGTCACTCTAGGTGCCCTTAGCACCACCAATGCCCACATCTCTAGCCATCACAGGTCTCTGACCACAATCCCATCAACGATTACCTGGCTCAGAAATTATACTTTGACTATAACAAGCAAGGACAAACCAAAAAGCCTTAACTTCTTGGTTGCTACAGATATTCAACATATTGCTTCTCAGTGCAATGGGAGATCTCTCTAGCATCCAAGGAAGTTAAATTGTAAACTATAAAAGGAGTATATAAACTGGTGCATGGACACTGAAATTGCTCTGGCCACTCCCACAATTCAGAATGTGGATGCGACAGCACAGATGAGACACCCCTCAATCTTCGGCACTCTTGGTAGCTGCATTAATAGGGAATCGGGCCCTAACAAGATGTGGGCTCAAAGGGGGCATCTCCTGGACCAAATCAAAGTCCCAAGAAGGAATGGTATCCAGAAAATCAGGGACGACATAACTACTGCCTGCACAAATGTTTCCACATCAGGTAAAAAGGCAATAGGCCTCCTGAAAAAGTACAGATAAGAGGATTTTAGCCTTACCTGTTAAATCCTTTTCTCTTAGTCCATACAGGTTACTGGTAACTTTGGGTAGGCGATCTGCCCCTTTAAGTAGGCAGGAGCAATTCTAGAAGTGGAAGCAGGGGGTGGAGCCTACCTTCCCTCCTTGGCTGCAACTAGCCAATCAGGTCCTGTAAGATTTGAGACACTAACTATTGACTAGATAGTAGAAGGGAAAGACTACTCCTGTGAGCATGACCCCAAAAGGACACCCACGGTCTGCCACAGGACAGCCAAGCATGGTCCCTTGATGGGGTGGGAAACCAGTAACCTGTATGGACTAAGAGAAAAGGATTTAACAGGTAAGACTAAAATCCTATTTCCTCTGTCTTAAAATACAGGTTACTGGTAACTTTGGGATGTCCAACCATTGAGTTTCCCCAGAGGCGGGAAAGTAAGGCAAGGACCAGGCGCAAGGCCCCCAAGGTCACCAGAGCATATATGAACCATCAGATCAGAGATAGCCCAACAAAACAAATGAAGTGTCAACAGACACTGAACAGGGGTAACACCACCCCAGGAACTGTTACACAGCACACTAAACTAGAGCCAACAGGGCTCAAAAGTGAAGGAAGCAAAGAACCGAAGAAGATCCTAGACAGGCAAGACTGCTTCCAGGATCTTCCTCCCAAAACTGGCATCAGCCGATGCCAGCACATCAACACAGTAGTACTTCGAAAAGGTGTGCACAGACGACCAAGTGGCAGCCTTGCACAATTGATCAGAGGAAGCCCGATTCTTGTAAGTCCAAGAAGCCCCAATAGATCTAGTAGAATGAGCCGTGACCCGAATGGGAACAGGCTTCTTCCTTAGCTGGTAAGCCTTAAGAATAGGGGGACTTGATCCAAGACGCAATAGTCACTTTGGATGCAGGCCTCCCTGCCCTGGGGCCCTCAGTAATGACAAACAGTGCATCAGACTGTCTAATGGACTCAGCGCGATGTACAAAAAACTTGAGACAAAGCACCACATCTAACAAGCGGAGATCCCTCTCCTTGTCAGCGGTAGGGGTTAGGGCAGAAAGGCGGCACCACAATCTCCTGATTAATGTGGAACTCAGAGACCACCTTCGGGAGAAACTCCTGCAAAGTACCACCTTGTCTTTGTGAAACACCAAAAACGGTGGTCTACAAGACAGAGCCTGTAACTCCGCAACACAGCGAACAGACATGATCACCAGGAGAAAGCTGAAAGACACAGAAAGGAGGCGCTCCTAGTGTAATATGTCAATGATTCACAATAAAATGTAACCAGATAAAATCTACTCACAAGAGTGATGTTAGTGTGAAACATATGTTTCCACTGAGTTTCAAGCTTTGAGGGAACTCGGACCGTCCCAAAGGTCTACTCCAAATCAGAGTGCTTGATTTACTGGCTGCACCTCTTCATCATCCACATCAGGGAAGTACATACAGAAAAAAAAAACACTCAGAAAGAGAGGGCGCCAACTAGTGCCTGTAAATGCCACACAGAATTATAACCAATAATATAAAAGGTTATACTCTCAATTGGAGTTGCTGGTTAAAAGCATATACCCAAAATCAGCTTTTAAGCTTGTGGACAGTTTCAAATCTGTCTCCACTCAGATAAACTTGAAAACTTGTCCAGGTGGTAACCAGTATCCAAGGGTATATTGTGATTTCCAAGGGCAAAAAAAGAGTGGAAAAGTTGAAAAAACTGTAGAAGGCTGCTTGATGTCTAAAATCTTTTTAATTTTATATATATATATATATATATATATATATATATATATATATATATATATATATATATAACAAACCAATTGTAGAAAATAATAAATATGATAAAGTAACGTTTCGCAGCTCAAAGGCTGCTTTTTCAAACCAACTGGATTGTTACACAATAAAATATACATCCAGGAGAAAGGCCATTTTCCACGTCAGCAGGCAGAGAGGAATAGTAGCCAAGGACTCAAAGGGAGGGAGCTGAAGGACATCCAGAACAAAGTTAAGATCCCACTGAGAGGCGGAAGTCTTAAAGGCAGGATGTGTATGAGCAACGCTCTGGAAGAATACCTTGACATCAGGAAGAATAGCTATGCACCTCTGAAAGAAAAGAGAGAGCAGAAGTCTGAACCTTAAGGGAACTCAAATGGAGGCCCTTATCCACACTGTCCTGCAAGAAAGCCAGGACCGTAGGCAGATCAAAATCCTGAGAAAGGTCCCTATCAGCACACCAAGACAGAAAGGTCGACCAGACACGATGGTAGGCCTTAGAAGAAACAGGTTTGCGGGGACTGAGCATAGTAGCCACCACACCAAAAGAAAAACCTTTCCTCAATATTGAAGATTCAATTTCCAAGCCGTCAAAGTTAGCTGATGAACATTCTCCTTCAACAGGTAACCATGCAGAAGAAGATCCGGACGGCAAGGGAAGCGGAACGGTTCCGCCACTGACAGATCCAGAAGCTCAGGAAACAGCCTGTCGAGGCCAGTACGGAGCAATCAGAATGACTGGACAGCACTCCAGTCTCAATTTCTTTAACACCCTGTGCAACATGGTAAGGGGAGGAAAGATGTAAGGAAATAACCAAGGAATGGACGTGGCATCCACTGCTAGAGCATCCCTCCAGTGAAAGCAGAACATGGGAACCTTCTGGTTGTGTCTTGTCACCGTCAGGTCGATGCAAGAAAGACCCCACTTCGGAACAATGAGGGTGAGCACCTCTGGGTGCAGTTCCCACTCTCTGTTGTCCACAGTGTGTCCACTGAGGAAGTCTGCCATGACATTGTCTACACCAGGAAAGTGCACTGCGGATATGGCATGTTCTTCTGCCCAGGACAAAATAGCCTTGACCTCTAACCAAGTGGCAAGACTTCTTGTTCCGCTCTGCTTGTTGATGTAAGCCACGGCTGTGGCGTTGTTGGACTGGACCTGGACTGTGCATTCTTCCAGCTGGGGTGTCCAATGACTAAGGGCATGAAATATCACCCGAAGATCCAACACATTGATGGGAAGGAGAGATTCCTCTGGAGACCACCGACCCCGAGCACTCAGGCGACCCAGGACCGCTCCCCAGCCGGAGAGGCTGGCATCCTTCGTTACCATGGTCCAGAAGGATACCAAGAAGGACTTGCCCTTCAGCAGATTGGAGAGGTCGAGTCACCAAGACCAACTCAGTTCCACATGAAGAGGGAGGAATACTGATGTCTTCAGAAGGTCTGGATGACCCCTGTACACCTGGATCACAAACCTGGGGAGTTCCCTGGTGTGAGCCATGGCAAATGGGACCAGGTTTATGGTGGAGATGAATTTTCCCACTAGAGAGGACAGCTTCTTGGCTGGAACTGGATCGTGAGCCAGAACAGCAGAAAACCTGTGGGTGATCTGGTGAGCCACCTTGTCCGTGAGAAACATCATGCGCGTCTGAGTGTTGAAGAGAAGGCCCAGGAAGACCAGACGCTGGGATAGGACAAGATCTGACTTGTCCATGTTGATGATCCACCCGTGATGGGTGAGAGCATGAATGCAGTCCTGAACCTGCTGATGAAGATGATCCACAGAAGGGGCTTTCAGAAGCAGGTCCTCCATGTATGGAGTAACTCTGATGCCATCCCGAAGGAGACAAATAACAAAGCTCTCAGGACACAGTTGAAGACTTAAGGAGCTGTAGTCAGACCAAAGGGAAGAGCTGAAAACTGAAAGTGCCCTTGGTCTCAGGCAAATCTGAGATACTGCCAACTCTCTGGATGAATCGCGATGTGTAGATACGTGTCCTGAAGATCCAGAGAGGCAAGGAATTCCCCCGGGAACATAGCAGCAATCACCGTCCGTAGGGACTCCTGGTGATAATGAGTCTTGAAAACAAAGGAAGTGAGGTCCTTCAAATCCAAAATGGGAGGACAGCCACCGTCCTCCTTGGAGACCACAAAGAGATTTGAGTAAAAACCCATACATCTGTCCTGAACTGGAACAGGTTCCAGAACATCCTTGTCCAGAAGGCCTGGATAGCGCCATTGAACAGACGGCGTTTCTCTACGAACTGAGGCGTATGTGAGGGGAAAAAATGAAAGGGAGGAAGAGAGGCAGCAAAAGGGATTGTGTACCCTTCTGCCACTACCTGTAAAACCTATGGGTCCACCACTGAATCCTCCAAGACGCTGTGGTAGTGACGCAGACGAGTGGAGACCCGGGTTCGGCTAGTCATGCCGAAGAAGGATTGGAAGCCTTAAGCTTGGAGGAGACCTTGGGCTTCCATTGCTGTTTGGGCTTGGAGGAGGAACAAGGAGCTGAGGGAACAGCCTGGTTCACCGGACGTATCTCAGTCTGGAAGGAAAGAAAAAGCAGATTACGTTAGAGAGGCATCTTCCTCCTGGGGACCATAGGCAGAAGGGTACTCTTGCCCCCTGTGGCCTCACTAATCAGATCCTTAAGATCTGGCTCAAACAATGAAATGCCTTGAAAAGGCAAGGAGAGCAAGGCATTCTTGGAAGCAGTGTTAGCAGACCAGATCTTGAGCCAAAGAGCTCATCTGGCAACCACAGACATGGTGAAAACACTTGCCACCAAGCGGATGGCATCAAATAAGGCAGCAGAAACATAGTGCTGGGCCTCAGAAATGTTGGCAAGAAGCCGCAACATATCAGAAGTAGGAGCACCCTGAGGGACAGCCACGGTGAGCTGTTCAGTCCAGACCGCAATGGCCCGGTTCACCCATGCCGCAGCTAACGCTGGACGCATGGCAGTACCAGCAGTGGCAAAAATGGACTTGAGGGAGACCTCAAGTTTCTTGTCAGTCCAGTCTTTTAGAGCAGACGCATCAGACACTGGCAAGGCAGTAGACTTGGATAGCCTGGAGACAGGAGCATCCACTTTGGGAGGATGACCCAACTGGGTAAGTGTTGCCTCAGAAAAGGGATAAAGCTTAGCAAATTTCTTGGAGACAGAAGGCTTTCTGTCCGGAGACTTCCACTCAGATACAAGGCGGTCAAGAGTGGGGTTAGGTGGAAAAACAAGTATAGGGCCTTTAAGGCTCCTGAAATACATCAAAGGGATCCAAAGAAACCTCCTGAACTAAGGGAATGTTTAGGGTAGTTAAGACGACTGTGATCAAGCCCTCAGCCGAGGGATCAGCCTCAAAGGGGTCCCCAAAAAAAACTGAGAGAAGCCCACAGCAAAACATTCCTCAACACCCGAATCCACCAACAGTTCCTCCTCAGAGAAATCTGATACGTCAGGTATATATTTTTTTTTAAAGTTGAAACTGTGAATTAAAATTACATGAAACATCACTAGAACATGTTAGCAGACCCAAAAAACACTGAACCCAGTAGGAAAAGTGCCAATAAATCCCCGAAAGATGCAAAACCAGCAGCTAAAGGGTTAAGTTACCACAGAAACTTGCTCCAAAACACCCAACATACATACAGATAAACCCAGTGAGTACAGGAGTGTGCAACAGGAACTCCGAAGGAAAACTCCTGTGTGGAGGGGCACTGTGGGACATGTGGAGCTCAGCACTCAAAGGGTTGCTCACCTTTCCTGCAGATCTTCTGTCTTCAGACTACCATGTATTAAGAAGAAGCCTCAGTGAGCAACTCCTGAGGAAAGAACTTGAACCCAAGATTTTCCCCCCAGGGTTTAACGTCCACAAAAAGCACCTGGATATTGAGCTACCCACATCTAAGAGCATTGTCAGATATGGAATACCATCATTAGGTGGATTACCATATCTAACAGAAAAATAAAAAAATTAGCTAAAACTATAGCAGAACTATTCTCTTGCCTGTGTCTTCACCAAGGAACAAATTGTAATGGAGCTGATTGGCTACCTGTAGCCAAGGAGGGAGGGTAGGCTCCACTTCCTGAATTAACTTCTAGAATTGTTCCTGCCTACTTAAAGGGGGGGGGGGGGGAATCGCCTACCCAAAGTTACCAGTAACCTGTTTTGGACGACAGAAAAATTCCATTATGGTCCAGCTTTCTGCTCCAAGAGTAAGCCTTTCCTAAAGCTCATCCTAAAGAAAGGCTAAGATAACCAGTACACGAAAGGGATGTGGCCACTTATAGACAAGATCCATACCATATGATATGAGTCAGATGAAACTGGCTTGCAAGCCTTCATCATAGTGACAATGACAGAATCAGAGAAGCCTTTCATCCTTAGGATGCTGGGCTTCAAGTGCCAAGCCATCAAATCCAACTTCTCCACCCCTTACTAGTTTGCAAGGAACTCTGGACATGTGGAGGAAGGGATATGAAATCTAAACAATAACTATAATTATAATATATTATATTATAATAATTATAAGATCACCAGTAACACCTACTGGTTTGATACAGAAAGAGCCCACATATTATAAAGCAAACAGATGACCTCTGATTGCCCAAGGTGGGTATAGGGTATTGGTGGTGGTCTAATTTTTGGAAAGCTTCTACTTTCCAAATCAATCCATCTTAAACTCATTCATTTCCACATTTTTGTCAAATTAACAAATGAGGCAAGGCAGGCCACTTGGTAACTTTCAGGTTACAATTATTTTTTTTTTTTTTTTTTTTTTTTTTTTTTTTTTTTTTAAATCAAGTGTTATGGGCTTTTCCTGCTGAAAAAAAATGCTTTGAGCACCCCTCTGACACTTAACCCTTTCAATGCCAGAGGCTGTCTGGCACTGAAAGGGTTAAACTGTTAACACTTTGAATGTGAAAGGTCTGCAACACATTGCTTCTTAGGTTATTAGGTATTGTTAATTCTCCTTTAATCCTGCTAATTGTTTCTTAGATTCATGGGTCTCTCCAGCCACGCATCTTGAAATTCACGCTGTTACGGACAACAGTAATTAATATAAACATCAAAAGCAATCATTGTGGGACGAATGGTCATTTCAACAAGCTTGGCATTCTCTCAACTACATGCTGGTTATTAATTTTCCAACATATGGGAGCACAGGAGCAAGGAGTGCTAAAATAGAATTTTCCCACCTTCAAAATTGTCTGAAATATGAATGGCGCTATTTATTAAAGACTGTTCAATCCATTAGTTGTCTGCAAGGGTTCCATTAAATGTTGAAACAGGCAGAGCAAATGGAAAATATAATGATCGACAATGCAGATTTCAAATAAACAGAACAGGCTGAATATTCATATTATATATATATATATATATATATATATATATATATATATATATATATATATATATATATATATATATACATATATACATACATACACATATATATATATACATATATACATACACATATATATATATACATATATACATACACATACATATATATATACACATACATACATATAATGCATGTGTATATATAAATATTGACAGGCCTGAAACGTTGACTATTATACACATGAAAAAAAAAAAAAAAAAAAAAAAATTACAGTTTTTTTCACAGTATTAAGACCCTAGTGTGTGCTTGTAGTTTGGTGTCATCAACCAACATTTTGTTTTTGAACGTATTTGTACAGGCAGCACCGGGCAAGTACACACAGTTTTTTTTTTTTTCTTTTTAAACTCTAAAAATGTTCAGGCGCAATTACTGTGCCACCTCAGGAGATAAAAGTACTCTTAATACTTTGAGTGCCAGGAGGTATCCCGCATATTGCTTTGCAAGGCGTTGGATAACTCCTTCGTACTCAAAAATTAAAAGCATGCAGCTTGGTTAGCTTAGCACTTCAAAGACCGATAGCAAGGTCAAGTAGCTATGTGTGAATGCCACTACCCACCAGTGGACTAGACACTGTCAATCAGTACCACATCTGGGCACAACCGATGTGCTGGGGAGAACCACTACTGGCGGGAGCATAGGTATGAATATTTAAAATCCTTAACACTTTGCAATAATAAAGCCGCAGTCACCTTAGTCATCTTTGGGATTTTTCAGTGGGAGGAGTTTGGGGTCCTAGAGGACATGTAATAAAGTATTCATATCTGCCTCTGTGGACAGGATATCCAGTACTATTTAACCCTTTGAGTGCCAGAGGGGTTCACAACACATTGCAGAGCAAGTTGTGTACCCCTCTGGCACTCAAAGGGTTAAAGTTTTATTTTGGAGAGAATCTACAGAGTGGCTTCCTTTTTGCCAATGTGGCTTCCGCCCACATTAACCCCTTGAGTGCCAGGGAGGTAAGCAATGCATTGCAATATGGAGGAGCTCTCTCTGGAATGAAAAAGATTAAGATACGTGGGCTTCTATTTTGGGGTTTTGTTAGTGTTCCAGTAAAACTGTGTCTCTCCGTCTTTTTGTTCATGGCACCGCTAACTTGCAGCCTAGAACTTCTGATGAACACCTAACATTGTATGTTATTTGCCAAGGGTGTAATGAAGATTACAAATAAATATATTAGTTCTCATTATCAGAGCAACAAAAAGCTACTGTGCATAGTTTCCACAAATTTTCAGCTGCAATTCAAGATAGGGGTACACAAAGTTGTTGTCAGAGGCACACGCAAGTGCCACAACAGCCTGTTTGAGGAACATTGCTTTAACCATTTGCAAGCTAGAGACGTATCCAACACATTGCTTACTCTAGATATCTCTCTGGCACTCAAAGGGCTAAAGGCTGATCAAGACAAAAATTTTGTTTTGAAGGGACAGTACATTCAAAACAGAGCTTTATGATACATGTGCCCCCTTGTGCTTTAAGAGTCCATAACTATACAATTGTACTGGATTCTGCTGCACTTCAGCTCCATCTCTGTCAGAAACTAAAACCAATCGTCTGGGGGGGGGGGGGGGGGATCCCCAAGCTTCTCATCAACTGAAATGGGATTTTTAATTCCTTCAATGCTAGAGTTTTCCCAGCATATTGAGAAGCAATGTGTGAGATTTTGCTAGCATTTAAGGGTTTAGAAGTCTCATTTAAGGTTATAGGAGATTTTAGTTGTAATGGTGCAGATAGGTTTAGTGTATCAGCCTCACAGATGCCCTCATCATTTCTGTTTTGGAACTAAAGATCTGCAAATTATTTCAACGTAATGTTTATTAGGAGTCTTCTGCTTTTGAAAGCCAGCACAATAATCAAATATTCACCTAAACCGACATCTGCTATTCGATGGAGAGACCGAGAAGCTTCCCAGCTGTTCTGCTCACAGCAAGCATCCTAACAGACTGTGACCACGAATGCTTTACTTCTTAGAATATATAGGGAATGAGGAGAGCAAGTCTTAACACAAACGCCAACGCTTCTACCAGACTGATAATGGTTTATCAGATATAGCCACTGAATGTTTCAATCCTTGCATTCATGGTATTAAGAAACAGCTTGTTTACAAGTGAATGCTACCAGTAACAGCCATCACTGTATGAAAGCAACACAACCAAATCTTGTTGCTTTTTGTAGCCACACTGCCACCAAAAGTATAAAACATTTAACAAAAATGGCTAGTACGACATATGGAGATTTTAATAAACAAACAACTTTTTTTTTTTTTTTTTTTAAATGTGATGGGTCCACTTTTAAACAAGTTTTCATAGGTGCAAAAGTGTTTTTGTAGCACCTTAACGTTGCAGCACATAAATGTACGTCATCAATTCCAGGGCTCCCCACGCGGCTGCACGGCGTTCAGGGAGCCCCGAATTGGGATAAAAAATAAAATACGATAAAAATGCTCCGTGATCCTTAAGTATCGGCCTTGTGCATGCGTGCTGGTCCTTAAGGGGTTAATGTGATGTGTCCACTTTAAATAAACACATTTGCACCTATGAAATCATAAATTAACATATAGGATTTTGATTTTTGTACTGGGAGAGGAAATTGCTCAATAGACCACAAATGCGGCCAACCAAGTAATCTCGTGGGCTGCCCATCGTGCTTAACCATTCGCAGGACTCTTTAGTTGGAAAAGTCTACCTGGGAAGTAGAAGATTGACTGGGAATAAGGTAGAATAGTGGGAGTGGTGAAGAAGACAAGTTAGGCAGCACAATTTGCCCCAGGTTGGAAAGCTGTATTGAATGAATACCAAGTCCTAATAAACCCCCTCTAATTTTAATGTGTAGAAAATCCTAATGGCTGATATGAATCAATTCTGCATGGACTGGTTACCATAAATTAATCTTTAATAAGTACTGGAGGAAGACATGATCCAGGCAGTGGAATTCAGGGACCTCAAACTATTGTAACCAAAGTCTTCCAGAAAACCCTTTAGAGAGAGGACTTTAGGATCCTAGAGTTATGCAACTAAAAATCATATCCGCCACCATTTTTGTGATATTCAGTATCAATAAAACTTTTTATTGGACCAATCCATGCACAATTAAAGGGACAGTAATGTCCCAGAAAAAATATTTAGCATTTTGTAGGGCTTAAAAAGTTGAATTAGATGCAAAAAAACCTCTCTCTCAAACCATATTCCATGTCAAAGTTTGACGTTTCCAGCTGTGAAGCTGACAGTAGGAGATCCGTGTTGGCCGACACGAGGAGGCTCTTCAGAAGGGCCGCAGTCTTGTTATTTAAAATGAATTACTTCATTGGAATAGTCTACAAAGTGTGCTTGCAAACCAGGCACACTTTGTAGACCTTTCCAATGAAGTCATTTTTAAATAACGCGATTGTGGCTCTGTTGCAGAGCCACCAGTTGGTTCCAGGACAGGATTCCCCTGCAGTCAGCACAGCACTGACGTCAGGGAAAGGGGACTTTGAATGCACATATATCTCAAACCATAGCGGTTTGGAAGATGGTTTTTTTGCATTCAGTTCAACTTTTTAAGTCTTACAAAATGATAATAGGATTTTAGTCTTACCTGTTAAATCCTTTTCTCTTAGTCCATACAGGTTGCTAGTAACTTTGGGTAGGCAATCAGCCCCTTTAAATAAGCCGGAACAATTCTGAGAAGTGACTGCTGGGTGGAGACTTCCTCCTCTCCTTAGCGTGCAGCTAGCCAATCCACAACCAGTAAGGTTTGCAGACGAACTACTGACTAGGTAGTAAGAAGGTAAAGGAAGACTCCTGTGAGCATGAACCCGAAAGGACCCCCATGGTCTGCCACAGGAGAGCCAAGCATGGTCCCTTGACAGGGTGGGAGACCAATAACTTGTATAGACTAAGAGAAAAGGATTTAGCAGGTAAGACTAAAATCCTCTTTTCTCTGTCATCCAATACAGGTTACTGGTAACTTTGGAATGTCCAACCATTAAGTTCCCTAAGGCAGGAAGAAAGGCAAGGACCAGGTGCAGGCCCCCAAAGTCACCAGAGCACCAATGAACCTACAGATCATGAAAAGCTCAACAATAACCACAGTGTCAATGGACACCGAACAGAGGTAAAACAGACCCCAGGAACTACTATACAGCACACTGAACTAGAGCCAACAGGGCTCAAAAAGTGAGAGTACAGAGAGACTAATGAGATCTTAGAAAGGCAAGGCTGCCTCCAGGATCTTCCTCCCAAAACTGCATATCCACAGGGTAGTGGTTTGAGAAGGTATGCATGGACGACCAAGTAGCTGCCTTGCACAACTGATCAGCTGAGGCCTGGTTCTTCTACGCCCAAGAAGCCCCAATAGACCTTGCAGAATGAGCCGTGACCCTGAAGGGAACAGGCTTCTTCCGAAGTTCGTAAGCCTTACGAATCGTGGACTTGATCCAAGAAGCTATGGTTACCTTGGAAGCAGGCTTCCCTGCCCTAGGACCCTCAGGAATGACAAAGAGTGTCAAACTGTCTCAATGGCTCAGTGCGATGCACACAAAACTTGAGACAAAGCACAACATCCAAATGATGAAGATCCTTCTCTTTGTCAGAAGTAGGGTTAGGACAGAAGGAAGGGACCACAATCTCCTGATTAATGTGGAACTCAGGCACCACTTTAGGGAGAAACTCTTGTGAGGTGCGAAGCACTGCCTTGTCCTTGTGAAAGGCCAAAAAGGGCAGTCTGCAAGAAGGGGCATGCAGCTCCACAACGCGGCGAACAGATACAATTGCCAGGAGAAAGGCCATCTTCCATGGCAGCATACGAAGAGGAAGAGTAGCCAAAGACTCAAAAGCAGGATGCTGAAGAACTGCTAAAACCAAGTTAAGGTCCCACTGAGAAGCAGGGGACTTAAACACCGGACGGGTATGAGCAACCCCCTGGAAGAAAATCTTGACATCAGGAATAATAGCAAGACACCTATGAAAAAAGATAGAGCACAGAAGTCTGAAGCTTAAGAGAACTTAGACTGAGACCCTTATCCACACCATCCTGGAGGAAGGAAAGAACTGTATGAAGGTCAAAATCCTGAGACAGGTCTTGGTCAACACACCAAGATAGAAAGGTAGACCAAACACGATGGTAGGCCTTAGATGAAACAGGCTTACGGGCATTAAGCATAGTAGCCACCACACCATAAGAAAAACCTCTCTTCTTCAAAATTGAGGATTCAATCTCCATGCCGTCAAAGCCAGACGATGAACATCTTCTTTCCAGAGGTACCCTTGTAGAAGACCCGGACGGGGGGGATAGAGAGTCAAAGAGGTTCTGCCACTGAGAGGTCCAGAAGCTCTGGAAACCAAGCTTGTCGAGGCCAGTACGGAGCAATCAGAACGACTGGGCAGTGCTCCAGTCTCAGCTTCCACAGCACCCTGTGCAACAGGGGAATGGGAGGAAAGATGTACTCCAGGTTAAATGTCCACAGGATCGACAAGGCATCCACTGCCAGAGACAGGGGATGCGCCCAGCGAGAGCAGAATGTTGGAACCTTCCTGTTGTGCCTGGTTGCCATCAGGTCTATGCATGGAAGACCCCACTGGTGGGTGATGAGGTTGAACACCTCTGGATGTAGATCCCACTCTCCGCTGTCCACCGTGTGCCGCCTGAGGAAGTCTGCCAGAACGTTGTCTACGCCAGGAATATGAACTGCTGAAATGGCAGGGACATGCTCCTCTGCCCAGGACAAAATAACCTTGACCTCTAGCCAAGCTACGAGGCTTCTTGTGCCGCCTTGCTTGTTGATGTAGGCTACCGCTGTGGCGTTGTCCAACTGTACCGTGACTGGACAATCCTCCCGTTGCTATGTTCAGTGGTGGAGGGTATGAAAGATCGCCTGAAGCTCCAAGACATTGATGGGAAGTAGAGATTCCTCCTGAGACCACCGGCCGTGAGCACTCAAGTGCCCCAGCACTGCTCCCCATCCGGAGGGGGTGGCATCCGTCGTGACTGTGGTCCAGAAGGGCACTAGGAAGGGTCTGCTATTCAGGAGATTGTTCAGGCTGAGCCACCATGACAGCTCTGCTCCACATGAAGAGGGAGAGATAGGGATCTTTCCAGGAGGCCTGGTCGACCCCTGCATGCCAGGATCAGAAACCTCTAAAGTTCTCTGGTGTGAGCCATGACGAACAGGACTGCTTCTATGGTGGAAATGAACTTCCCCACCAAGGATGACAACTTCTTGGCTGGAACCGGATCCTGAGACAGGATAGCCTGGACCTTCAGAGCTATCTGATGAGCCACATCATTCATGAGAAATACCATCCCTCTCTGAGTGTCAAAGAGGAGGCCCAGACAGACCATCCTCTGGGGAGGAGCAAGGTCTGACTTGTCCAAATTGATGATCCACCCGTGATGGTAGAAAGCATGAATGCAGTCCTGCGCCTGCTGATGAAGGAGTTCTGGAGAAGAGGCTTTCAGAAGGAGGTCACCCATATATGGAGTCACCCTGATGCTGTTCCTATGTAGGACAGAGATCAATGCTCTCAGGACTCTGTTGAAGACTTGAGGAGCCGTGGTCAGGCCAAAGGGGAGGACAGAAAACTGGAAATGCCCTTTGTCGCAAGCAAAGTGGCGATATTGCCGACTCTCTGGGTGAATGGTGATGTGCAGATGGGCATCCTGAAGATCCAGAGAGGCTAGAAATTCCCCAGGTGACATGGCCGTTCTCACTGTAAGCAGTATATTGGGACCAGACCACAAAGGAGTTGAGGTCTTTCAGATCCAAAATGGGACGACAGCCGTCATCCTTCTTGGAAACCACAAAGAGGTTGTAGTAGAATCCAAAGCTCCTCTCCTGAGAAGGAACTGGCTCCAGGACCGCCTGGTCTAGAAGGGCCTGAATAGCTTCTTCGAAAAGGCGGTGTTTTCCCGCTCCTAAGGGAGAACAAGAAGAGAAGGTCCTGGGAGGAGGAAGGGAGGTGAAGGGAATCCTGTACCCCGTAGCCACCACCTGTAAAACCCACGGGTCGACCAAAGAGGCCTGCCAAGCCGAGAGGTAGTGGCGTAAGTGGCCACCTACCTGCGGGTTGGGACCCTCTGTTCGGCGAGTCATGCAGAAGGAGGTTTGGAAGCCTTGGGCTTTGCGGAGGACTTGGATCTCCATTGCTGCTTAGGCTTGAATGAGGAGCGTGGAGCCAGAGGGACCGTCTGAGTCGCTTGGCGCGAGTCTGCTTGAAAGTGACGAAAAAGCAGATTCCTTTTGACAGGTGCCTTCTTCCTCAGGACCACTGGCAGGTGAGTACTCTTCCCTCCAGTGGCCTTGATGATAAGATCCTTGAGCTCAGGTCCAAACAGGGAGGAACCCTGAAAAGGCAAAGACAGGAGAGCCTTCTTGGAGGCCATGTCAGAAGACCACATCTTGAGCCAAAGACCAAGTCTGGCCACCACATACATGGTAGATGCCCTGGCTATCATACGCACAGCTTCAAAAAGGGCAGCAGAGACACAATGCTGAGCCTCAGCAATGTTAGCGAGGAGTCGCTCCATGTCAGCAGTAGGGGCCTCCTGACGGACAGCTGAATTGAGATTTCAGTCCAAACAGCCACATCCCGATTCACCCACGCTGCAGCAAAGGCAGGGCGGAGGGCAGCGCCAGCCTTCACAAAAACAGCCTTGAGAGAGGTCTCAAGCTTCTTGTCAGTCCAGTCTTTGAGAGCAGAGGCATCAGCGACCAGCAAAGCAGTGGAAAGCCTGGAAACTGGGGCATCCACTTTGGAAGGATGGACCCACTGTGTGAGGGCCATTTCAGAGAACGGATAAAGCTTAGCGAACTTCCTAGACACAGATGGTTTCCTGTCTGGAAACTTCCACTCCTCAGACACCAAGCGGTCCAGGGTGGGGTTAGGTGGAAAACAAGTATGGGGCACAACAGGCTTCTGAAACACATCAGAGGGGTCAGAACATGCCTCCTGTACCAAGGGAATGTTCAGGGTGGTTAGCACAGCCCTGATCAGGCCCTCAGCCGAGGGAATGGGATCAGCCTCAAAGGGGTCCCCATAAAACTGAGTTGAAGGAACAGCGGAAAAGTCCACCAATAATTCCTCCTCAGAGGAGTCAGGCACATCAGGTACACCCAGCGGTTTAGGCAGGGAAGATCTGATATGGGCTGGGGCCTGCCACGAGCGAAAGAGTCCCTGTAAAGTGGAAGGAAGGAGTCGTAAGGTGGACCAGAGGTCCCTCGTAATAGCCTTAAGCTCTTGCATCCATACTGGCTCTAACGGTGTAGACATTCTCACAGAGTCAAACGGTCAAAGTATCAGAAACACCCACAAAAAAGTGTGTATGATAAACAGAATCACCCCAGGAACGCTAAAATAGAATTATCTGGTAGGAGATGGGTTAAACTGCTGAGGAGAGAAGAAGAGTCCAAACCCTGCGATCTGCGAATACACAAAATGGCTGCCGCGATGGGAGCCAATCAGAAACGAGCTTGCGAAGAGCGCTCTCGTGGGAATCATAGTTTCTCTAACAGAGTACCCCAATAATGCTCAAAGCCCCCTAAGGCCCCCAACATGCCCAGAACGTTGACCGGATGACAGAGCAAGGGCAAACCAACAAAATGAGCCATCTCTGACCTCGCTACATGGAGCGGTTGCAGAGATATGTCCCAAACTGTAAAGTCCCATAGAAGTGAATGGAGCAATGGTGTCTATGCGGTAAACACGCGCCTTAAAGGCACAGAACAAAGTAAACGAGGTAAATACCAAAATGTAAAACCATTCAAAAGCCCACTAGAATTAAACAGTAGACCCAAAACACACTGGTCCCAGTAGGGAAAAAGTGCCTGAATCCCCCCCCCCCCCCAAAGGTGCTAACCAACAGCAAAGTTACCACAGAAACTTGCTCCAAACACCTAACAGACATACAGATAAACCCAATGAGCGCATGAGTATGTAATAGGAACGCCAAAATGAGACCCCTCTGTGGAGGGGAAGAATGGGACATGTGGACCTCAGGTTCAAAGGGTGCTTACCTTTTTTAGCAGATCTTCTGTCTTCAGATTACCATATATGTAGAAGAAGCCTCAGTGGGCAACTCCTGGGGAAAGAACTTGCAGCCAAGATTCCCCCCCCCCCCAGGGCTTAGGTCTACAAAATCACCTGGTAAACTGAGCTATCCACATTTGGGTGATGGGAATTGTCAGTGATGGTAATTCTCCTAATGGTGGTATTCCATATCTAACAGAAAAATAATAAAAAAGCTAACACTATAGCAGAATTGTTCTCTTGCCTTGTGTCGTGACCAAGGAACAACTCTTACTGGTTGGGGATCGGCTAGCTGCAAGCTAAGGAGAGGAGGTCGGCTCCACCCAGCAGTCACTTCTCAGAATTGTTCCTGCCTACTTAAAGGGGATGATCGCCTACCCAAAGTTACCAGTAACCTGTAATTGGACGGCAGAGAAAAATATTTTTTCTGGGACATTACTGTCCCTTTAATAGTGGCCCATTAGAATTTTATGTAAAGATAAAGCTAAGTGGAGGCTTATTGTTTGGAAGGATTAGTTTTCCTTTAAGTGTAACATTATTTCTGTTTCTACCATACCAGAAGTCAGAATGAGGGCCAGAGAAGAAGCCTGCCAAGGCGCTATCTGTGCGGGACAATTTCCATAAACATTTGAAACATTCGCATTTTTTCCCGTCTCCAAAGGAAAAAAAAATGGTAGCAAGCTAAGATGGTAGCCAGAGCACCAAAATGTCACAGCACTGACTGAGAAACACAGAACTCAATTAAGGCTGTTTAAATGCTAAGGATGTCAATGCATAGTAAGTAATGTGTTGCACACCCCTCTGGTTCTTAAAGGTTTAACCATTTGAGTGACAGACAGGCATCCACTGCATTTCAAAACTGACTTTCAAGGGATTAAACGCCAAGCTATGGAACTAGTAAGTAATACATTATTGCAGCATCAATTAGCATGTGTTTTTCAGACTAATTAATATTTTGGCTGGCTCCACAAGCAATTTAACAAGCCAATAAAATAAAGTGTAAATATTACATACCAGAAAACTCCTTATAACATTACAAATCATGCAAGTATTAAATACACATTTCTAGAAACTTAAAATGTCCAGTTACAGGAATCTAAAATATCCAGTTATTCAATACTATACCTAAAACCCTTTCAGTTGTGCAAAGGTGAATAGTGGATTCCACACTTCATATTAGGTTGGTTTAATTAATCTATTCCAATAAAACTAGCTGAAAGATGGTGTGAAAAAATGCCCTTTTTTTTTTTTTTTTTTTTTTATAATAGTGTATATTCTAGAAGTGTTTACCTTTAAAACATATCCATATACGTCTGAAGCTTTCCTAAACCAGGAGCTGTAAAAAAGGTGTTACTTTTTTAATTTATTTACTAGCAACGTGGGACGGCTTTGCCTGTCATGTTATGACCGTTTAGCGTATATGTCTGAAATGCAGACACACTGATAAACACAGACATATACAACACACAGTCAGACATTCACACAGTGACACACTGGAGATGCACACATGTACACATGCAACAGACTACATGCACAGGCACACACGCTTGCGCACGAGCACAGACGGGCAAGCAACAGACTCAGGACACTGACACAGCGATAGCTGCCCCCGTGTGGGGAGGTTCCGTCTCTTGCTGGTCCCCAGGATCTGTACGTTCTACATCAATGTTATTTTTATTTCTCCTTTACTTTGGGCTAGAATTGCACTAGTATGCCAGTGTTTGGGTTGTACAAATGGAAAGCAGAAAATGAAAGGAATGTTATACCAGCATGTTAACCCTTTGAGTGCCAGAGGGGTCTGCAAGGCATTTCTTTGCAATGTGATGTGAACCCCTCTGGCACTCAAAAGGTTAAGATGTAGACTGGCATGCAGTATAAACTATACAGCTAAATAGCAGTGGGAAGCATATTCATACCTGGGAACTGTGTCTCGTGGAGTCCCTGGAGGGGACTCGTGGTGGTAATGGGGAGAGATCAGTGAAGAAATTTGGGTTAAAGGGGGGGGGGGGGGGGGGGGGGGCTTAGCAGAGAAGTGAAAAAGTGTTAGGAATAGGCTGGGGAAGGATGATAAGTGGGAGGGAAATTGAAGTTTACAGTGTGAAAATTTTAAAGTGTTAGTAATGTCCAACAAAAAGTTTTTTGCATTTTGAAGAGCTTAGCTAAATGCAAAAAAACGTATCTCTCAATCCGCTACGGTTTAAGAGATACAGGCGTTTAAAGTTCGCTGTCTCCGTCTGACAGCTGTCAGCAGGAGATACATGTCGGTCGACACGGAGGCACTTGAGAAGTGCCGCAATCTCGTTACTTACAAGGAATCCCTTCATTGCAATGGTCTAAAACGTGTGCTTGAAAACCAGGCACACGTTTTAGACCATTCCAATGAAGGGATTCCTTGTAAGTAACGAGATCTCGGCACTTCTCAAGCGCCTCCGTGTTGACCGACACGAATATCCTGCTGACAGCTTTACAGCTGTCAGTTGGAGACAGCAAACTTTAAACGCCTGTATCTCTTAAACCATAGTGGTTTGAGAGATACGTTTTTTTTTGCATTTAGCTCAGCTTTTTAAACTCTTCTAAATGCCAAAACTTTTTGTTGGACATTACTAACACTTTAAGGACATTTCCCCCATGCTGCTGGTGTGTTCTGATGGTTAAAAGTTGATACACAAAGCTGTGGTAGTAGTCAAGGTGGTTAAGTCTGTACCTGAGAGCTGTCTGTCCTCTGTCTTGCATGGCAAATGTTTAATCCCATGAAATAAGTGAGCAGTGAGGGCCTACCTTAACCCTTTGAGTGCCATTATGTTCCCCTGGTGCTGCAGCTTCCCTTCAGTAGCTGTCCTACAGGGCCAGTTGAGTTCACTGGGAGTCAGAGTGTGACACAGTGTGTGTGTGTGTGTGTGTGTGTGTGTGTGTGTGTGTGTGTGTGTGTGTGTGTGTGTGTGTGTGTGTGTGTGTGTGTGTGTGTGTGTGTGTGTGTGTGTGTGTGTGTGTGTGTGTGTGTGTAGATTCCTCTTATTTTTAGGTATGGCCTGGACAGTTTTCACAGTAAGAAGTTACATAGTTGCACAAAATAGAGAAATATATAAAAAAACAAAAAAAACAAAAAAACTATATACAGTTACTTTTATTGTTTTTTGTTTGTTTTAAGATACCAAGAAGTTATTTTTAGGGATTTTAGACTGGGAGAGGATTTGTTTTTTCACGTATGTTATTTCAGGCTTTTGGTGTACTGTCAGAGAAGGCAGATTAACCAGCTTTTTTTCTTGTAGTGTGGGATACTCAATGAGTTCTTAGCAGTGGTTATAGTTAACTACTTTTAAACGAGCTCTACCAATAGGTCTTGGTATCACAGGCTAACTGAATGAGGATCTTCTGTTTCATCAGATAACTGAGCTATTTCCAGATGAAATGCCATTTCCATATTGCCCAACTTCCCGGTTTATTGGTAAACAGAGAAAACTATATAAACTGTAAATAACATTAAGTGTTTACCCATTCCAGATATTGCAATGGCAGGCGATCCAGGGCGTCTCTGTAAGAGGTTTGACTGCATTGCTGGCTGAGCAGTTCTCTCAGGGGGGCCTCCAGGAGCAGATGTCTCCCTCTGTAGACCTGGAGTTGAAGCCAAAAGCCCTGAAACTTGTGGTGATCCCTGGTTTGCATTTACTGGGGTAGACACACTTAAATTTCTTTGAGCTGCCGTCCTCTGGCGCAGGTCTGAAAGAAAAGTGTACAGTAAGTAAAAAATGTAATGATTCAATTACACCGGGCTGAAAGCAAGTAATAGAGATTATGCAACATTATAAACTTGGTCATAAGGAGAAGAAATGAAGAGGAAAGAAGTATATGAAAAGAGAAACAGCAGACAGTGCAATCCTGAAAGCGTAATAAAGAGAAAGTTACTGATACTTAGAGGTCTTCTGACCCCTACACAACTTGGAACCTACTACCAACAGATTTCCTAGTAAGTGAAAATGAGGTATTACTAAGAACTAGAGTAATTCTGGGGCAAGCCAACTGCAACATAGGGGGCAAGAAAACTTTACTAAAATCCACTTTGATTAAATGGAGCTTTAAAGCTCTGGAAGACCTCTCTGGCATCAAAGAGTTCAAAATCTCCATTTAAATTAATCTGAGTTTGCATTTGTCCATTAGGGTGCAGTAGGTTTGCCTCAGAATTAATTCAATTATTTTTTTGTACATCAGAGTCAGAACTAAGTTTTTTTCTTCGGCCAAGTATTCATCTACAGAGCAAAAGTGTGTTAACCTTTTGGGTGCTAGAGGTCTCAAGCACATTTTGAAGCAAAGCCAAGAGTTTTGAGGCTTAAAGGGATAGTAACACTTAACAGGTTTAAAAAACAAATAAAATTCTCTGTGTACATGGGCTAGCATTCTGTGCATTCAGAAGGATCATGTACACAGGCCAGCATTCCGTGCTTTCGGACAGTCTCTACTGAGCATTACTGCATCGGCAGTCTACTGTACGTGACTGCATCGGAGAAACATTCTCCTATAATATAAAAGGCCAGATGAATATCTATATATATCTATAGACTTCACAGTGGAGCGGTTACACCATCGTATAGAGATATATGGTCAACGGACCAGAGCTGCTCATAGTATGGTGCATTAACAGCACCACTTAAAAAATGCAGGCCACAGATACTGATCCTAAACAAAAACACATACAAACAAGAGCCAGCAGGACTCAGAAACTACTGAACAAGAATTGGCAGGTCCCTTTACCCCTTAGTGACAGCTGCATGCGTACACATCTGTCACCTTAACGCCTGGCTAACTTTTTTTTTTACTAAATGATTCCGGATTCCCCGAATGGCGTGCAGCCGCATGGAGACCTGGACTTTCGGGACTTACCAGGTACGTCCTCTGTCACTAAGTCACAGTTTTTGCGGGACGTACCTGATAAGTCAATTGTCGGGATGGGGTTAAACAGGCAGAACCACCTGCAGGTCCTCCCGGCCAAAGTTGGTCTCAGCCGAGGCAAAGACCTTGACAATGTAGTGTTTTGACAAAGTATGCACGGAGGACCAAGTCATAGCCTTGCACAGCTGTTCATCAGCGGCCTGGTTTTTAAGCACCCACAGACCTGGGGAGTGCGCTGGGATCTTAAAAGGAACATGCTTCTTCCAGATCTCATATGCCTGGCATATGGAAGCCTTGATCTAAGAGGCAACGGTGACTTTTGAGGCAGCCTAACCAGTTCTGAGAACCTCAGGGATGACAGAGTCAGCTTTGCGAAAAGGCCAAGTACAGTGCACTTAAAACTTAAGGCAACACACTGTCAAACAAATGAAGAACCCTCTCCTTATCAGACATAGGGTCAGGACAAAAGAAAGGAACAACAATCTCCTGATTGATGTGAAACTCCAAGACCACCTAGGTAAGATTCCTGAGAGGTACAAAGTACCGCCTTATCCTGATGAAATGCCAGGAAGGGAGGTTTACAAGACAGAGCTTGTTACTCAGCGATTCGCTGCTCTGAGAACACTGCCAAGGGGAAAAAATCCTCTTGCTCGTCAATTGGTGCAAAGAGATGGAAGCAAGAGGTTCAAAAAGCAGGCCTCTGCAAAACACAGAACCTGGTTAAGGTTCCTTGGGGAATGGGATCCTTGAAGGAAGGGAAGGCATGATCCACTCCTTGAAGAAAGACCTTTACATCTTGAATGATGGCAATATATTTCTGAAAAAGCACAGAGAACACTGAGATCTGAACCTTAAGGGGGCTCAAATGGAGTCCTTTGTCCACCCCCATCTTGGAGGAAAGACCACACAAAGGGAAGGTCAAAGGTCTGCAGAGATGCACGCTTGCAGGCTGGCATCCATGGTCACCAGGGTCCACTCCGGGATCACAAAGGGCCTTCCCTGCTCCAGGATCGGTCAATATAACCACCACCTGAGATCCGCCTGACTTCCGGGGAGAGTGAAGTGCTGAAGATTATGTTCTGGATTCCTGGACCAGTTTCTGGGAACATCATTCTGCAGTACCCTAGTGTGGACATGAGTGTAAGGAACAGTATCCATGGTCGACTACAGTCAACCCAACGTGCTCATGAAAACCTTGACTGTGGCAGAGGACCACTCCAGAGCCTGTGACATGCCGTAAGACACCAGCAGAATCTTCTTCTCTGGGAGGAAGATCTTCCCCCTAAAGGGTGTCAATCCTCATCCCCAGGAGAACCAGAACCTGGGAAGGAATTGGAGAGGACTTCTGCAGATTAAGAAACCACCAGTGGTGGATTGGAATGCAGGCTCAGTCTGCACGTAAGCTAGGAGTTCCTCTGAAGGAGCCTTGATAAAGAGGTCATCCAAGTATGGCGTCAGAGAAGCCTTGAGCATTGATGAAGGCCACCATGAGCCTTGTGAAGTGTGGTGCTGAAGCCAGGCCAAACAGCACTAGCATGAACTGGTAATAATTGGAACCGAAATCAAAAAGCATGCATCCTGGAGATCCAGACAGGCCAGATACTCCCCAAAGCACATTGCTGCAATGACAGAATGCAAAGATTCCATCTTGAAGAGATTAGTGACCACATACTTGCTAAGGAACTTGAAGTGCAGAATGGAAGCTGCAGTCCTACTTCGGAGCCACAAACAGGTTAAAATAAAAACTTGAAAAGCGCTTGGGGCTGGGACTTTAACAAGAACCGTGAATCCACTGCCTCTTGGAACAGTCATGCCTTGTCTAGCTCTTTCGGAACCCTTAACAAAAACAAAACAATATGGAGGAAAGCATTTAAAATCTATGCAGTACCCTTCTGAAATTACCTGCAAAACTCCCTGGCTCATTATTGAGACTGCCCAGGAATCTCAAAAAAGGTGGAGAGGACCCTCTACAGGCAACAATAGATCGGGATTTTGTAAGTCATGCGGAAGAGTACTTGTCAGACTTTAGCCTTTGTAGCAGATCACTTGGGCTGCCAGGCTTGTCTGGTTTTTGCAGTGAGGAGAGCATGAGAGGCTTGCAAACTTTGCAGCCTCTGCTCCCTTGTTTGGTGGTGGTATGAAAAAAAAACATGCCTTATTCCCAAGACAGGATCGCTTGGTGGATATCTGAGGTAACAAGGTACTCTTGCCACCAGTGGCATCACTGATTATCTGTTTCAATTCAGGTCCAAAAGATTGCTCTGAAATGGCAAGGAGACCAGTGACTTTTTGGAAGATTGTATCTAGTATATAATCTGGTCAGCACTAGATAATAAATTCATGGACAAAAACAACCAAGGTCTGGAGCACTCAGGGACTGAAAACTGCAAACTGAATTTAAAGGGAAGGAAAGAAGACCACATAAAGCAAAGACCATTAACAAAGGGACTCAACCATGAATAAATGTATCAAAAAATGCACAATCTTTATTATGTTATAACATGGCAAAACATAATATATCAAGTCTAAAAACATGCTTAAAAACACATAAGGAGGAGGACAAATGAGGCTATTGAGTACAAATGTAATAAAATACATAACACCATCATAATGAAAATCATACAAAGCAACATATAGGTAATTACCTGCTGGCTAAATCAAAGCATAAAGTGCAAATAACATATGTTCTAAAGTGTGAATCAAACCCTTGAATAAACCAGACAATACATACTAAAGCCATACTTATCAAAGTGGATAGAGAGAAACCAACAGTAAATTCAATGCCTCAAGGGACCCCTCCTCGCAAACAACCACATAGCCCACATGGAAGATTGGTCTGCAGACTAAATTTTAAGCCACCAGGTGTCACACAGCAGCAGAATGGGGGGCACCATAGCAGAGAATCTTGACAGTGTCAAAGACTGCTTCAGAAACATAAGTGTTGGCCTCCATGATGTTTAGCCACGAATACACATAAGTCCTCCTTGGCCAAATCCTCACAGACAGCAACTGAAAGTTGCTCACCCCATAAGGCAACTGGCATGTTAACCGAGGCAGAGGCAAAAAAAAAAAAAAAAAAAGGAGGATTTTAGTTTTACCTGTTAAATCCGTTTCTCTTAGTCCATACAGGTTACTGGTAACTTTGGGTAGGCGATCCGCCCCTTAGGCAGGAACAATTCTAGAATTTCATGCAGTGGGTGGGTTGGCTGCAGCTAGCCAACCATCTCCAGTAAGATTTGAGACACTAACTATTGACTAGATAGTGGAAATGAAAGAAGACTCCTGTGAGCATGACCCCGAAGGACCCCCATGGTCTGCCACAGGAGAGCCAAGCATGGTCCCTTAACAGGGTGGGAGACCAGTAGCCTGTTTGCACTATGAGAAAAGGATTTAACAGGTAAGACTAAAATCCTCTTTTCTCTGTCGTCCAATACAGGTTACTGGTAACTCTGGGATGTCCAATCATTGAGTTTCCCAGAGCCAGGAAGGCAAGGACCAGGCGCAAGGCCCCCAAAGTCACCAGAGCAGATATTAATCATCACATCAGAGATAGACCAACAAAACAATGAAGTGTCAAAGGACACTGAACAGGGGTAACACCACCCCAGGAACTGTTAAACAGCACACTGAACTAGAGCCAACAGGGCTCAAAAGGGAAGGAAGCACCAAAGAACCGAACAAGATCCTAGACAGGCAAGACTGCCTCCAGGATATTCCTCCCAAAACCGGCATCAGCCGATGCCACCACACCAACAAGGTAGGGCTTCGAAAAGGTGCACACAGACGACCAAGTGGCAGCCTTACACAACTGATCAGCGGAGGCCTGATTCTTGTAAGCCCAAGAAGCCTCAGTAGACCTAGTAGAATGAGCCGTGGCCAGAAAGGGAACAGGCTTCTTCCTGAGCTCGTAAGCCTTACGAATAGTGGACTTTATCCAGGACTCAATAGCCACTTTGGATGCAGGTCTTCCTGCCCTGGGGCCCTCAGGTATGATGAACAGTGCGTCAGATTGTTTGATGAACTCAGCGAGATGTACATAAAACTTGAGACAACGCACCACATCTAACAAGTGGAGATCCCTCTCCTTGTCAGAGGTAGGATCAGGGCAGAAAGAAGGCACCACAATCTCCTGATTAATCTCCTTCAGGAGAAACTCCTGAGAAGTGCGAAGCACTGCCTTGTCTTTGTGAAACACCAAAAAGGGCGGTCTACAAGACATAGCATGCAACTCCACGACACAGCGAACAGACACGATCGCCAGGAGAAGGGCCATTTTCCACGTCAGCAGGCATAGAGGAAAAGTAGCCAAGGGCTAAAAAAAACAAGTTAAGATCCCATTGAGGAGAAGGAGTCTTGAAAACCGGACGAGTATGAGCAACACCCTGGAAGAAAACCTTGACATCAGGAAGAATAGCAATGCAACTCTGAAAGAAAAAAGAGAGACCAGAATTCTGAACCTTAAGGGAACTCAAACCGAGTTCCTTATCCACACCGTCCTGCAAGAAGGCCAGGACCGTAGGCAGATCAAATTCCTGAGACAGGTCCCTATCAGCACACCAAAACAAAGGTCGACCAGACATGATGATATGCCTTAGAAGAAAAAGGTTTGCGGGCACCGAGCATAGTAGCCACCACACCAGAAGAAAAACCCTTTCTTCAACATTGAGGATTCAATTTCCAAGCCATCAAAGCTAGCCGATGAACATCCTCCTTCCACAGGTAACCCTGTAGAAGATCCGGATGGCAAGGGAGCTGGAATGGCTCCGCCACTAACAGATCCAGAAGCTCCAGAAACAAAGCCTGAGAAGGCCAGTACAGAGCAATCAGAATGACTGGACATCGCTCCATTTCAATTTCCGTAACACCCTGTGCAACATGGGGAGGGGAGGAAAGATGTAGGCCAGAGGAAATAACCAAAAAATGCACATGACATCCACCGCTAGAGGTAGAGGATCCCTCCAGCAAGAGCAGAATCTCGGAACCTTCCGGTTGTGTCTTGTCACCATCAGGTCAATGCAAGGAAGACACCACTTCTGAACAATGAGAGTGAACACCTCTGGGTGCAGTTCCCACTCTCTGCTGTCCACCGTGTGTCAACGGAGGAAGTCTGCCATTGTCTACGCCAGGAGTGTGTACTGCGGATATGGCAGGAATGTGTTCTTCTGCCCAGGACAAAATAGCCTAGACCTCTAACCAATTGGCGAAACTTCTTGTTCCGCCCTGCTTGTTGATGGAAGCCACGGCCGTGGTATTGTCGGACTGAACCCGACTGGGCATTCTTCCAGCTGGGGTGTCCAATGACGAAGGGAATGAAATATCGCCCAATGCTCCTACAAGTTGATGGGAAGGAGAGATTCCTCTGGAGACCACCAACCCTGAGCACTCAGGTGACCCAAGACCGCTCCCCAGCCATGATGCTGGCATCCGTTGTCACAGTGGTCCAGAAGGATATCAGGAAGGACAAACATTGCTATGCAATGCGTTGTGTATTCCTCTGCCACTCAAAAGGGTTAAAGAAAAATCAGACCAACATAGGAAGGGAATGTTGTAACAATCATAAAAATATTCCTTCGTCACAGACCAAGATGGAAAAAAGGAGTATAATTAAAAGTTTCATCAAGTTTGGATGATAAACAGCCCATTCTTCTATCCTAAAGGGACCCAATCAACTAAAAATAAATTGGTAATTTTTAAAGAACTTTCAAAATCACGTACATGTTCCATTTGCTAATGAGTGGCGGAGGTAATGTAGGGCCTGGTTTGCAAGCACACATTTTAGACCAAACTTCAGTAAGTACAAGGAAAACCCTGCCCTCCTTGAAGAAGGAGGGCAGGATTTTCCTTTGCATATTGAAGTTTGTCCCTCGCTGAATCAGTCTGGACCAGACAGTGCTGCAGCAATGACGTGGCCAGAAGGGGCGGGAGGCTGATACTTCTACATAGTTTAAGATATTACATGTACAAGGATGTTATTAAATATAGCGCAAACTGTTATATTTACAATAAAGAAGACTCGAAGAACACCTTAATTTAAACCATTACTATACCTTTAAACGTTTTAAACAAGTGTTTTCTGCCACTGTTTCAGAGTTCCTACACTACCTGCCCTCTCATCCTGCTGCTGACAGCAAGCCTGGCTGTGCTTGAGCCAAGTCTCAGCTTTATTCAGCTATCTCACCCGCTGTTGTTCTCAGCAGGTCTCTCTCTTACATTACTAATCCAACCTAAATAATTAACCTTTGCACCTGCTGCTATTGATCTTAGCTTGCCCTGAATATATTCTGCCCACTCCTGCCCCAGTGAAATACATATACAAAAACTTTTCTTCAACCCTTCAACAAAATGTACCTCATTGTTGTTGAGAGCTGCGCCCGGCTCTCTTCCCTTTTCATTTGCACAGAATGACGGGGCAGAGCGCAGCATACAGCGAAGGAGAGGGTGGGTGGGATAGAGAGGGAGGTAGAGAGAGAGGGAGGTAGAGAGAGAGGGGTAGAGAGAGAGGGAGGTAGAGAGAGAGGGAGGTAGAGAGAGGGGGAGGTAGAGAGAGGGGGAGGTAGAGAGAGGGGGAGGTAGAGAGAGGGGGAGGTAGAGAGAGAGAAGGGGTAGAGAGAGAGAAGGGGTAGAGAGAGAGAAGGGGTAGAGAGAGAGAAGGGGTAGAGAGAGAGAGAAGGGGTAGAGAGAGAGAGAAGGGGTAGAGAGAGAGAAGGGGTAGAGAGAGAGAAGGGGTAGAGAGAGAGAAGGGGTAGAGAGAGAGAGGGGGGTTAGAGAGAGAGAAGGGGTAGAGAGAGAAGGGGTAGAGAGAGAAGGGGGTAGAGAGAGAAGGGGGGTAGAGAGAGAAGGGGGTAGAGAGAGAAGGGGGTAGAGAGAGAGAAGGGGGTAGAGAGAGAGAAGGGGGTAGAGAGAGAGAAGGGGGTAGAGAGAGAGAAGGGGGTAGAGAGAGAGAGGGGGGTAGAGAGAGGGGGGTAGAGAGAGGGGGGTAGAGAGAGGGGGGTAGAGAGAGGGGGGTAGAGAGAGGGGGGTAGAGAGAGGGGGTAGAGAGAGGGGGTAGAGAGAGAGGGGGGTAGAGAGAGAGAGGGGGTAGAGAGAGAGGGGGGTAGAGAGAGAGGGGGGTAGAGAGAGAGGGGGGGTAGAGAGAGAGGGGGGGTAGAGAGAGAGGGGGGGTAGAGAGAGAGGGGGGGTAGAGAGAGAGAGGGGGTAGAGAGAGATGATGATTAACGTAAATGTGCTTAAGTGCAGATATCCTGAAAACCTGACTTGCTGGTGTTCTCCAAGGACTGGAGCTGAGAATCAAGGATTAAAAAAAAAAAAAAAAAAAAAAAAAAAATTTACCAGAGTTGCTTTCACAAGAGATGGTCCCTTTAAATTGTAGTAATCTAGACGCATTTATGAACTGTCACCTTAAAACATTTCCGAGGGGAAGGGGGGTGTGCATATGTCTCTACACAATATGAAAAAAATACCCGTGCACATGTGAACGAAGAAGCTGCCATAGCACTGTTTAACACAGGAGATAGTTGTCCTCATTAGATAGCATGGGGGATACCTGCCCTCATCCCATTCCAAATTATCAAAATTACCTCTGCAGACAGCCTTCACTGTAGTTAACACCTTCATTGCCAAAAATATGTGCATGTAGAAATGGGCTTTTTTGCAAGATGCTTTAAAATGGCCTTAGGTATTTTAAATTGACAGTACTACCACATTATTCTCACTTGCAATATGAAAGTGTGTGGTCCCAGGGAAGTTGTACGGTTCAAAAATTACTTGAAGCTTACGCCAACCTATTGCAGCTCAACTGCAACAATACTAGTAGGGAAATTAGCTCCAATACATACCCAAAGCTGGCAATAAGATAAAGTGGCTTTAAGCATGAGACCTGGGGCTTTAGCCTTCACTTCCCTTCCCCCGCCCCCAATTCAAAACCTAAAACTGGCCCTGGTGTGGTCAATTTGCAAACAGAAAAAATATTGCAATTTCACAAAAGAAAAATTGTGGCTGGAGACACCACACATGTCTCAATAGGTGAGTGGAACAAGTTTCCAATCTCTAGCAGCTGTGATACAATTTCCATCACCCTAAACCAGTAGAGAATGTTGGAGGTTGTAATACAACAAACTGGAAGGCAGTATCTTGCCCAACCATGTCTTAAGTAACCTACAGTTATATTTTGTGCCTCAGTTCCCTTTAACCCTGAATACCAGAGGGGTGTCCGGTGCAATTGAAATGTCTTGAACCCCAATATGGCACCCAAAGGGTTAAAATTAAAACAGTAATAAATTGTTAAAAGACAGAACAAGAATTCTGAGATAGCTAGCTTTTGTATTAAACTGAGAGATTAAAAAGATTTTGTACAGTTAAGAACATAAAAATATATTTCTATGTTAACCAATTACATGTTAAAACTCATTTAGAAATCTTAATTGGAACACATTTTAAGCACACACTGAACACACGTGTGCGTATATGGTCGTTATCACTACAGTTAAGCTCAATTTGTTAAATTCAGCAAAATTACATTATGTGACTCAGATCAAAATGTATATATGCCAAGAACATGCCCTTTTATGCAGAACGTAATAAATACTTGTCAAGCATGTACATACATCACATGTTAATCTCAAACAAGTGCAACAGATTACACATCCTATATAATAATTCGCTAAAAAGCTTGTCACAACGCAGTCATGTGCAGTAGAGACTGCCTGTGATGAGGCTGATACAGAGCGGGGCACGCTTAAGTCAGACCATAGGTCTGACTTCGGAGTGTCCAGCTCTGTATCAGTTGCGGCGCAGACAGTCTCTACTGGGCATGACTGCATTGCGACCGGCCGGCACTGTGGCCCGTGTACACGGGCTCTTCAGCTAGTTGTAATATATAAGGGTGCTCCAACAGAAGTTCAATCATTAATTGCAAATGGATATCTTCACATCCTGTTCCTCTAAAACACCCACAAGCATACACAACATTATGTCTGAGCAAGAAAAAGTAATTTTTAATATAACCAGGTCATTCAATGTATGAAATGTTAATTTTTTATTTTTTTTTATGTAAGAAATGTGCCTGGCTATGAATACACCATTTTATCACGTAGTGTGCACGCTCCCATTCAAAGGGATAGTAAAGGGTCAGAGGAAGACAGGGTAATCTGTTGCAAGGATCACTACAATCGATCTGTCTCCGGGATACTCTGGTTCAACATGTGGCAGATCGGGCTGATAGACTGTTGAGAGGTGCTGGGCATGACTTGGCTGTCAAGGTATACATTGGTACCAATGACAAAATCAGTCAGTCAATCTGTTAAGGATTTCAGGGATTTTAAGGTTATAAGCGTTAGCAAAGAAACTCTAAAAGGGGTGGGGGGTTTGAGTTTCTAGAGCACCAGCCTGTCTTTTCCTTGGGGGCAACCTATATAGTTGAGATGGATTGCATCTTAGCGGAATGGGGACTGTGGTGCTAGGGGTTTACGTGGTTAGAGGTCTGGACTAAACGAGCAACACCAAATGAGGAAGGTACTGTGAGGAAATGGGATTAGAAAAAGGACATTAGGTGGAGAGGGGGGTATGGGCTAGTTCATCTTATAGGGAGGTGCCTATGTTACAGCCTGATAAAAAAAACATATCAATATTTCAGAATGCAATTCTTCAGAATGGCAACAACAAAATATATGCATGTACATGCTTGTATTCTGGCTGGTTAGATGGGGGAACTGGAACAGATTGCAATGTATGAGCAGTATGATCTAATTAGTGTTACTGAAACCTGATCGTGACTGGGCAGTCAATCTAGAGGGTTATTCACTTTTTAGGAGGGAAAAGTTTATTAAAAAAGGGTGCGCATGGCTATATGTAAAGCATGCCTTAAAACAACTGAAAAAGAAGATATTAATGAAAAGTACAATGAGAAAGGCAGTGTGGGTTGAAATACACACTGGGGACATACATATTAAAGAAAGATTTTAATGGGAATAGATGGCAGTTTATACATATGTCAAATAACTATATAAATAAATAATAAATCATATCATAGATCATGGAGATAGTCATATGTTTTAACCGTCCAAACAATCGTCCATAAAATCCCGGTCAGCAGATAATTCTCTATTTCCCAGGTGATAGCTCAATTTCTCATCAGGGTAAATGGAAGTCTCAAAACAATATATAAGGGAAAAGGACAAGGTTTTCTTAGTGTAATATTTAGAGCACCATATAATGTGTAACTAAACACATTTAAGTAAGCTTGCTTCTACGTCTTTTGCCACAAAGTAGGAAGTTGTCAATGTACTTCTAGATGGATGTTGTCACATTCTCACATAGAGCCATGTTGTAATTAGTTTGCTTCACTCACATACAATAAACAGAAAATGGCTTTTTCAGTACTCTAGATGTATCACCACATAATGCACAAATATTCACTTACATCAAGGTAAGGAAGATCCCACTTGATCGCATCCCAGTCTGCATGTGTTAAGCCTGTTTATAGTCAATATAAAGAGGGGCAGGAAGAAAATTCCTCTCAAACTGTGTAGCATGCAATCAAATATAAATATAGTAGAGACTTGAATGTAAGTAGCTTTAATTCCACTTCACTGATCTTTCTCTCTTTCCTAAGGAAACATTCCCCAAGATGAATCACGTGAAAGCCTTCCGCTGATGATTCAGGATCTCTCCACTCCCCCCATGGATCGATCACAATGTTTGTTAATGGGAGGTCTTATATGTGTTAATCCAATTAACACATACCTCTTAACAATTTAGATCTTGGGACAGATGATTCGATCTGGTCTTCCAACTCTGATAACCATAAGAGCATAGCGTTATGGAGGCCATGGTTGTAGCGTTTTTTTTTTTATACATTTTTCTACTACTGAATACTGACTTTGTAATGCTCCATGCACTTTTTCCATTGGATCTCGTAAAGATGTGGTGTCTTCCAGCAGGAGTAAGGCCCTTTTAGCAAGATGGTCGATAGCAGCATCTATCTTGTGAGCAGTGACCCAGGATTTAACACTCTTCTTTAAATGGGTACATCTACTGAAATCTCCTGGAGACACTGATTCACCGGTCTCCTAAATTTCATTCTAATTATACCAAATAAAATAAAAAAATTAATTGCTGTATAGGGAAAACAAACTGTTTTCTTACCGAAAAAGGCCACATCATTACATCAAACTCCTGATGGCAATCTCAAAATGCCAAAGTCTCACACAAATTGTTTAATAAGGAATTTCTCATCACTGTTAAATGATCCCATATCTTCAACAATCTCTCCTTCCTCCTCAGATGACATCTCTGAGTCAGGATACAAAAGACTAGGTACACTTTGTAGACTGTTCTCATGAAGATTCTGTTTGTATGCCATGTTATTTTGGCCCTGCAGACAAGCTCTCCGGCCCCGGGACCAGTCCGGGTAAAAGGGGCAACTTTAGATCAATATTCCATGAAAACTATATAAGTTATGAAAACAAGAGCAAGATAATTTGCTTTATTTAATTAGAACAATATTAAAGCTGCTTAAAATAAAGTATTACTATACATTTAATGTCTCTTGCTTGAATTACTTATTCCAGGATAAACACTCCTGGAACATCCTTAGGCAATCTGAACATAACTTGCCTGTCTCTGTAGCCAAAATGATGTTGTCACATTCTACACATGATTTCTGCCTTATCTGGGATTTCTCTTCTTAAGACAAGATATCTGAAACAACCTTATCCTTACAGCTCGGGAATTTTGAAGGAGCTGGCATCCTTAAGAAAGGAAGTTGAGCCTATTTTAGACTGTGGTAAACCACTGAGTGGAGTCTACTACTCCTTTTAATAGTAACCATGTAAAGTAATAAATAGTATAGTACAATTGGTATATGTAAAAGTAGTGTGATTGGGGGGAGTGTGGGGTTATCAACTGTGCCATGGACTCCTAGCAGGAAAGCAGCAGAGCCTACTGAAAAGCTCCAAATGTTTTTGTTGCATGCAGTAGGCATGGAAGGGTTTCCAGAATTACATGATGAGAGGTCATTCATAGAGCGTACGAAGTAGGTGCGAGTTTGGTTGGTTGCATTTAGGGCAATCGCTTGTGGGTGTCAGATCAATGCGGGCGGCTCGTGTATATGTTAAGTACCTGGCCATGTTTTGGTTTTATACAGCCACTGTTTGTTGGATTTTGCATTCTCAAGAATAGAGCAACAGTGTTAAGCAGATAATGGAGTGCCTTATGTACAAAATAAAGTGGATAAATTGTGGGGCCAACCAGCTGAACTATAGCTGCTAAATAAAAATTGCAAATAGATTTAAAATAAGGTTTTTAACCCTTTGAAAAGTGAGCTTTCTCCAAAGTATAGGGACAAATAAACAATCCCACACATTTAAACAGTGCTTTTAACACACAGCATGCTAGAGATGTCTTCAACATATTGCTTTGCAATGTGCTGATACCTCTCTAGCATTTAAGGTATTAAAAGTTGTTTAAATCAATGGGAATTGTTTGTCCCCGATGGTGCAGTTGGTGTGCCCCAGAATTGCTCCATTTCTAATTATGGCATCAGCTGCAGTGTTTTATTAAAGTTGTTCTACAGTACCTTGACCTGGTCGTGGAGTAACAGCTGTACCAGGAACCGGAAGCTCAAGTTCCTGTTAATAACAAAAAACAACTGATAAAGAGAATGTGACTGAACGTCATCCACCCCCACATATTAGATTATATAATATAAAAATATATAAAATATATATATATATCTATATATATATATATCTATAAAAATATATATATATATCTATAAAAAAAAAAATATATATATATATATATATATATATATATATATATCTATAAAAATATATATATATATATATCTATAAAAAAAAAAAAAAAAATTATATATATATATATATATATATATATATATATATATATATATATATATATATATATATATATATATATATATATATATATATATCACAGGACATAAAGAATCCCTAAAGTAAAGTGGAAGTGTGCACTTACATGAGGTCATGCTGTCCATTCTAAGTTCCAATTCAAGGGCCTATTATGCTCACATTTAAATGTTGAATTGTTAGAATGTTATTGGTAGACACTGCACCCATGCAAGTGCATAGAGGGCCATGTGCACAACGAAGAAGTACAATTCTGGGGCAAACAAACTGCACTACCGATAATAAATAAAAATTCTTACATCCCAAATGACTTAAATGGGGCTTTTGAAGGCATCAATACATTGCTTGGCAATGCTGTGCAAACCCAGCAGTTTAAGTTAGTTACAGTAAGGAATAAAAACAGGACATTCTACAAAATAATCTACATGACATTTAGTGCTCATATTAGGCATTTAAAGCTTGGCATGCAACTTTTTTTTTTTTTTTGCAAAACACAAGGTAGCTTACTATCCTAGCTGTGGCTTGCACACAATCCTTAGTACAGTAAAATCCCAGGTGAAATACTTGTGTACCCCATTTCACCTTATGTGAAGTGGGTAGTGAGTATTATAAACAAGTGAAAAAAAAAATGTTTAAACACACTGGTCTCACCTCAGTCCAATCCCCCTCCCCACTTCAACACTAATTTTAGCTTTAAAATGTGTCCTTATGAACCCCCCCCCATTCCCTGCTCTGCTCACCCATATCTCTAGCCACACACATTATAAGCACACCAGGAGGCAGTTGAGAGCTCCATCCTGCTTCCTTTGGTTCTTTGAAAAACTATTATGCTGCCCATTGGAAAGGCTCCCATCTGCCTCATCACGTGCTCATAATGCGTATGTCTAAAGGAATGGGTGTTCAGAGGGAGAGAAAATACGGGCTTGTAGGGAAAAATTTAAAGCTAAAATTTGGGGTGGGGTAGACCAGAATTTTCATTTTTTAAAATTTTTTTTGTGGTAAGAGGAAAAAAGGGGGTGCTTATTATGTACATTTACTTACATTTACGTATTATACACAGGCGCATATTATACCTAAGATTTTATGGTATTAATTCATTTTGAGCATACTTGTCCTGAGTGCCATTATTTGTTTGTGGTTCTCAATTTTTCGCCTGGTCACCCCCTGTCTTAACCCTAGAATACTAGGTAGGCTAAGGGTATTTTCTGAACCAGGAACCAGTGAGGGATCATGATAAGTGTATGAGTGCAGACAATGGAAGGACTAGGGGCACCTGGGAGGGCCTTGCCTAACTCGCAATATAAATCCCTCCCTTCTTGTTCTATCACTATGCCCAATAAGAAGACTGAAAACCTACTTTTATCTTTTTGGAGTCTGGATCGAACCTTTCGAGGATAAGTTTAGCTGCCTTGTAGGTTTCTTTTTCCATAACTTCTTCAAGCTGTACAGAGAAGATAATAAGAATCATTATAGGCAAAATAACTTTTGAAAAGAAAAATATGTTATGCTATAAAGCTTAAGAAATGTTTGTTTAGAACGCAAGAAATATTAACTTCAAGGATGCTATAAATAGAAGTCTCCAGGGGACAAGAACATAATGCAATGAAAACTTCTATTATCCAACCGCTTAAACCCACCAAAGAAGCTTTCATTCTTCAACGTTAATGAAGAGATACCCAATTGTTTTTCTGCTGGTTGATTACAATAGCCAAACAAAAACCAAGAATCAGGAACATTTAACAAAGCAAGTCCTTTGAAGGGTTGTATAAAAGTTAAGTATCCCCTTGTTTATGCCTTTTGGCATTTAGTGTCATTTGGAGTGTGTTTAAAGGTTTTTGGGTCAGTGTTGAAGGTCCATCCAGGTGAGGTTGAGTCTCCCTTGTTTGGCGCTAATTTTTTAGTACTTGATATATTTAACTTACAGTAAAGTTTAAGTAGGTCCATTCGTTGACTAGAAGCATTCCTCTCCACTTCATCATTTTCTTCTCATTCCTCTGACTCTCTTTCTTCAGGTCTCAACTGTTTTTCTTGGCTGCTCTTAATGGGCCTGCCTCGCTTTACTACTACTCTAGGTGATACAACATACTTCCCCCTTTAGGCTACAGAACAGCCTAAGAAACTATACAACAGGCATGTCAAGCATGTGGCCCAAAGAAAGAGATTTATGTTAGAGACTAGATTCTAGTGGGCTAAAGAACATTTGGCAACATCATTCAGTCATATGACTGTAGTGTATAGGGAGGGGAGGTGCAGGCTGTAGAGAGCATAAATGTAAGATGAGGAGGTGCATGTCAGAGCAAATCATTTGGGCCTTTTTATTCTCAAATACTGAGGAACTGGCGAATATGGGTGCTACAGTAAAGAAAGCACTCAAGAGGTTAAAAGAAGAGGAAGTTTTACAAAGTTCTGAATTAAACCAAATGAATACGTTCTCTACTTTCATGCGTGAGCTTGCATTACAATCATGCAGGTTTTAAAGTTCAGAGACAATAGTATGATTTAGCAGTCTAATCTTCCAGATGGTAGGCCAAGTTGTCTTTTTATTCGATTATGGACCAGGTAAATAGCGTAATAATGGGTCTGAAACTCCAAAGGAATAAATAAAAAGTCCCATTGCTTTAAATGTGGATTTTTACCCCATGAATGCTAGAGTTGCCTTTAACAAATTACTATGAATGCACTGGAGACGTTTCTAGCATTTAATGGGTACAATTCATAATTAAAATAATGGGACTCTGCATTAGATACCTGTGGTGCAACTGGTTTGCCCCAGAATTACTCCAGGTCTCTCTTGAAAACAGAGCGAATAATAAGGCTGAACTTCAGAATACAGCAGGTTTTTATAATCTGCCTAATGCATACAACATATTAAATGTGCTAAAGGGTGGAAAAAATAAATAAATAAAAATAGAAATATATAGATATAATTTGTATGTAATACATTTCTTTTAACATCTAGAGGGGGAAAAAAAACAAAACAAAAAAAAAACAAAACAAACAAACAAACAAAAAAACATATGTTCTGTTTGCTCTTCTAAAGAAGAGCCAATCCACACCATTTCCCCTAGGATGCTATAGAGGTTTCCAATGCATTGCTTTTTAACGTTAGGGGAAGTTTAGGGTGAGTGTTAGGCTTTAGTTATATTAATGAAGAAAAAAAAAACAACACAGATGATTAAGTAGGTTAGTAAAGGAGGTGGGTGGTTAGTATTTAGTAGAAATTAGGAATCAAGTTGTTTAGAGTTGGTATTATGTACGTAGTAATACAGCTTACACTGCTAAAGAGGTGTATGAAATTTTGGAGTCATGTTCTGAGGCCACTGAATCTGCTTCCGATTTTGATGCAGCCCAATTTAGTGACTTCTAACAATCACACTGGGCCCCAGTTAATAAATTAATTAAAAAAAAAAAAAAAAAAACCCTAGCCTTGGATCATATTGAAGCAAAAATCCCCATCTGTGCTACCCCCTATTTTCCCCAAACTATGACCAGGGATAGATATGAAATGCTGCTGAGATTCATTGTTTTTGTTTTGTTTTTTTTTCCCCCAGACAAGACAAAATGCAGAAAGCCACTACAGCAGTGTTTCTCAACTTCTGTCCTCAGGACCCACTAACAGGCCAGGACTTAGGGATTTCTCTGATAGAGCACATTGATTAACTCATCTGTGCTCTAACAAGGAAATCATCAAATCCTGGCCTGTTAGTGGGTCCTGAGGACAGGAGTTGAGGACCACTGCACTACAGATACAGAATTAGACAGTGACAACACTGCGGTAGACATAATAGGGGCCTACAAAATGGTCATAAATCAGTACACCTGTCTGCATTTATATAACAAACCCACACATGGGAACATTCACACACGGAGAAGAGTTAGAGCAGGCAGTCAGGAGGGGAGAAAGCAAAAACCAAAAAAATATGGAAGGAGGGAGAGGGAAACAAGAGGGTAGAAAAGGAAAGAAAAGAGCCAAGAAGGAGAAAGAAAGAGAAAAGAATCATAGCCTAGGCATAGGAAGTAGAAACAGAGACAAAGTCAGAGACACCACCTCTGGGTTAGACGAGGGACGTCCCTGAGAATCCAGTTGACCAGTCCGGGGTCCTAAAACTGCAGATGGAGGGGTATCAGAAGCCCTCAATCTCTGCTGAGTCTTTATTCAGCATCTACATACTCCATAGATCATTGTGGCGAGACAGGGAGACATGCAAAATTGAGGTTAATAGTTCCATCAACGAGAGAGAGAGAGAGAGAGAGAGAGAGAGAGAGAGAGAGAGAGAGAGAGAGAGAGAGAGAGAGAGAGAGAGAGAGAGAGAGAGAGAGAGAGAGAGAGAGAGAGAGAGAGAGAGAACGAACCCAAAGCAGGACCACTGGGTCATGAGGTGTAGAAATTGTAGTTATCTGTTGGATAAGGGTCTGGATTCATGAACAGAGGCTTTGATTAACAGGGCAAGACCACCATATACGGAACAGAGTTCCAGTGCCACCGCATCCCCTCCAACAGTCCTTCGACAAAGGTTATAGGAATGGAGTCTGGCAGGTGTGTAATACCAGCAAAACAGAATTTTATAAATATTCCATCTCGTAGCGGTGCAGATGGATGTTCGAGTAGTGGATTCCCAGATTCTAGAACAGGTCTCCTACCCCAGCACCCTAACTAAGTCACTCCTATCTGGAAGCACAATTGTGTTTCAAGTGACCCATAGGGCAAAGTAGCGAATAAAATCGAGAAATGGACCCTTTAGCTACCAGAAACTGAAGACTAAAACGCTCAAAGCTCATTACGCTTGAGTAAAGTTAAAGGTTGGAGAAAGAGTGGATAAAGTGGCAAACCTGAAGATACGGAAAGAAATTCCAGACACAGACCATAGATTGATTGCAGAGGGACTTTAGGTCAAGGAGTTTCTCCAACGGACAAAGTGTCCCGAACCTAAGATACACCCCAGCCTCCACGAGGGAAAAAGCTGGTGGGGGAAGCCTGGGTTGCCAAACAAGGGGGCAAGCTGAGAGGGAGCTCCCAACATCACTGGAGGCTTCTCCGGGACAAGTAAAAAAATGTTTAGTTGGAAGCGTATGGTAGGTGGGGAATCAGGACACAACCAGTCTGCAACTCCAGACAGCCAAAGGAGACACCGGAGGGCTATCGGACCATGGCCTAAGACTTCAAGTCAGCCCAGAGTTTGTCCTGGTGGGAGGAACCAGGCCTGAATTTGCTTGAGATGTGAAGTCAAGTAGTAGCTGTAGATATCATGGACAGCTAATCCACCCCTTGCTTTAGTGAGGAACAAAACATGTCGAGCCACTCTTGGTGTTTTATCGTGTCAAATAAAATTCATGATACTGAGCTGGCACGCCTTCAGTGCCAGTTTAGGAACCCAAATAGGTAGGGTTTAAAAGTAGCATAGGAGTTGACAGGATATTCATTTTCACTGATGTAGATTAATGTATTTTAATGACAACACCCAGTGCCTGCCAAAAGAACATCCACAGTATGACAGACTGTTTAAAATTTGCCCCCTAGTTACTTACAGGCCAAATTTTCAGAAATATACACGCCCCACAAATATCTGCATCGAAAAACCACTCTTGAAGTAAAAGGGAAAAAAGTGTTTCAAACAGTATATCGCCTCCAAGTTTGGAGTTAAATCTTATAAGTTGTGCTACTTGATATACTTATTCTTTCAGAGTATATGAGGGCAATGACAGCCACTGTGATCCACCTGGTTGCACAGAATTTCTGGGAACCAGCGGAAAGTTAGTTTAGGACATTATTAACACCTTGCTAAATAAAGGATATCATACATTGATAACTTTTACACCAGCCCCCTTTATTTATGTTACTTTTCTGTATGGGCACTGTGGCCTAGGGCAGTCAGAAAAAAAAGAACAGCTACCCAGCTGAAATGGGGTGGGAGGAATCTTCAGCTTTTGCAACAAGAGGAGCAGTTAGAGACAAAAAAAAAAAAAAATCCATATTAACAGCACTGTACCAGTCTCAGTCAGTGGCAGAGCTCAGGTGCTTGGAAAACCACTCAGCATCAAGGAATCTAACAGGAACATGGGGACGGGGGAGAAGACCAGATTATGCAGCCTTACTATTATGACGAAAAGGCCTGGTAGAAAAAAGGTGACAATTTATATTTAGGTTTTAAACTGGCAAACCCCACTCCCAAAAGCACATTTTATAGTACCAACGCCAATTATTAGTTTTTCAGTCAATGGGCACCTGGTAGTGCGGCACTGAGAACTGGCCCAGCATGCTTCCCTTTCAAAGTTTCCCCTACACCTATAAAAATGTAAACCCACAAAAACACAGACACTACATTTTACTGTCATGATTGCTCTTCCCAACCTGGCCACCGCACTGGAAACAGGTTTTAGTATCACACATCTGCAACGATGTAGTAGTGATTTAACAGCCACCATTTCATGATGTGGCCACTTTTATCACACACACTAGCAGTGTGGGATGGTGTTATGTTACGGGTAACCTTTGGGTACAACGGTGTTGTGAAGAGTGTGTTACTTGTACTACAGAATTCACACACATATTATTAGAATCTTGAAGCAGGACAGCAGCAGAAAACCTTGTAGAGCTTGAGCTGCAGCTGTAGAGTATAACAGATATTTGGCATGCTGCAGTCAAGGATATACAAAAGCACTAGTAAGGTGTAGAAGCATCTAAAGTTCCCCCCATCCCGCCCCTTTCAAAGACCTCAGCACTCTAGCTGACAGAAGCAGATCCTGGTCCTGGGACCGGCACTTCAGCAAAGCCAAAATAGCACTGTATAGAAAGAAATACTTAAAGAGATAGTAAGACTTCGTTTTAACTTTATATTATTTTGTAGGCATTAAAAAAACATGAAGAATGATATAAGCCTTATCTCTCAAACCTTTATGGTTTAAGAGATATTCACAAGCAAAGTGTCCCCCTCCCGCCCTTTTAACTGATGTAACACTTCTCAGTCATGGCAGAAGGGAGCTGCCCAGGTAGATTGCAGAGAGGGACAATCTTCAATTAAGATAAGGGAAAAACCTGAAAAGCTTGTCAAGGGGGGCAGGGATTTCATTGTTTTCATAGGAATAAGTGTGTCCCCTTCTGTTATCTGTCCAGTCTATGGACTGCATTCCACATCTGAGAAGAGATGGCTTACAGTAGGTAAAAGGGGCGGGAGGGGGAAACTTTGCTTGTGAATATCTCATAAACCATAAAGGTTTGAGAGATAAGACTTATATCATTCTTCATGTTTTTTTAATACCTACAAAATAAAATAAAGTTAAAATGAAGTATTACTATCCCTTTAATTGGAATGGTCTACAAAAAGTGTGCTTGGAAACCAGGCACACACTGTAGACCATTCCAATGAATTATTTTTTTCTATAAAAATGGTATTTTGGCTCTGCTGAAGAGCTGCCAGTCAGTCCCAGGACCAGGATCTGCTTCTGTCCGTTACAGCGCTGATGTCTATGAAAGGGGCAGGAGGGAGGAAACTTTAGATGCTTAGATCTTTCAAACTATACATGTTTGAGAGATGGGACATACCTCATTGTATTAATATTTTAATCATTTTCTCTTAGTCCATATAGCTTACAGGTACCATGAGGAGACGACAGCTCCCCCAGTAGGCTGGAACCTTCCCCTCCTCCATAGCAGGCTACCCAACCACTCCCCTCCCGATAGATTTGTAACGCTAAACCTACTGAACAAGATAGTGAGAAGAAGAAAAATGCCTGTAAGCATAAACTTAAATGGACTCCAACGTCCAGCTATAGAAGACCCAGCATGGACCCTTTCACCGGGTGGCAGACCTGTAAGCTGTATGGACTAAGAAAAGGATTTAACAGGTAAGACTAAAATCCTCTTTTCTCTGTCATCCAATACAGCTTACAGGTACCATGGGTATGTACAAACATTGAGCACCCATGGAAAAAGGACCAAGCGCCGGTCCCCATGATACCGGAGTTCCCATGGACTATCCAGGACACGGAACAACCCAAACTAACAAAAAGTGTAAACGGACACTGATAAAGAATACACAGCACACAAGAACAAGAAGGCACAGGAATGTAAAGTTCTAGACAGGCAAAACTGCCTCCAGGACTTTCCTGCCAAAGCTGGTAGTGTTTGGCAAAGTTGTGCACAGAAAACCAAGTGGCCACCGTGCACAGCTGATCAGCAGGGGCCCAATTCTTGTAGGCCCAGGAGGCCCCAACAGACCTTGTAGAATGCGCAGTGATGCGGAAGAGAACAGGTTTCCCTCTGAGCTCATAAGTCTTGTGGATGGTAGACTTAATCCAAGAAGTAAGTCACCTTGGACACTGCTTACCAGCCCTAAGACCCTCAGGAATGACGAACGACGCATCAGTCTGATGGACTCAGTACAGTGCACATAGAACTTAAGTCAGCGTACCAGATCTAACAAGCGGAGATCGCTCTCCTTGTCAGATTTAGGGTCAGGACAAAAGGAAGGCAAAAGAATCTTCTGATTGATGTGTAACTCAGACTACCTTGTGTAAATTCCTGAGAGGTATGGAGAACAGCCTTATCCTTGTGAAACACCAGGAAAGGCGGCTTGCAGGACAGAACCTGCAGCTCAGAAACTCTGCAGACAGACCACAGACAAAAGAAAAGCCATCTTCCACGTCAGAAGATGTAGAGGAATAGTAGCCAAAACTCCCAAAACCAGATTAAGGCTCCACTGAGGAGTGGGAGCCTTATAGACAGGGAAAGCATGAGCAACCCCCTGAAAGAAGACCTTGACATCTGGCAAGGTGGCACTGCGCCTCTGAAAGAAGACAGAGCAGAGGTCTGCACCTTCAAGGAGCTAAGGCTAAGACCCATGTTTACACCATCCTGGAAAAAGGAGAAGATAACTGGGAGATCAAACTCCTGAGAGGACGATTTCCCCGTCCACACACAAAGAATAGAAAATGGACCAAACCCTTAGGAGAGACTAGTTTCCTAGCCTGGTTCATAGCGGAGACCACTTCCGAAGAATAGCTCTTCTTCCTCAGGATTGAGGCTTGAACCGCTATGCCGTTAAAGCTAGCTGTTCCATATCTTCCTTCAATAGGTAACCCTGAAGGAGTAGAGCCGGTCTGCATGGCAGAGGAAACTGTTCTTGAGTAGACAGAGCCAGCCAGAGCCTGGTCCAGTGAGGAGCTATCAGCATGCCAGACGCCCCGTCCATCCGAATCTTCCGCAGCACCCTGGGCTGGAGAGGAGGAAAGATGTAGGCCAGGTGAAAATTGACAGGGCATCCACCGCAAACGCCAGGGGATCCCTTGAGCTTGAACAAAAAGAACTGAGCTTTCCGGCTGTCCCTGGTGGCCATCAAGTCTATACAAGGAAAACCCCACTTCGGTACCAGAAGGTCGAAAACTTTGGGGTGTAGTTCCCATTCCCCTGGGTCCATTGTGTGGTGACTGAGGAAGTCTGCTAAGACATTTTCTAAGCCTAGGATGTGCACGGCAGACATGGCAGGTACAGGTTCTTCTGCCCAAGCCAAAATAGCATTGACCTCAAACCAGGCAGCAGAGCTTCTGGTGCCGCCTTGCTTGTTGATGTAAGCTACAGCCGTAGCGTTGTCAGACTGGACCCGGACCTGTGAAATGAGAGGACCAATACCTCAGAGCATGAAATATCACTCTTAGCGCCAAGACGTTGATTGGAAGAAGAGTCTCCTCCAAAGACAAACGTCCCTGAACACTCAGGTGACCCAGTATTACACCCCACCTGAACAGGCTGGCATCTGTTGTCAATATGGTCCAGTATGGAATCACAAATGGCCACCCTCGTCCAGGTTGGAGAGGTCCAACCATCAATGGAGACCCAGTCTCATGTCTGCTGGGAGAGACAGGATGATCCAGAAGTTCAGGATACCCCCTGCAAACTCTGATTACAAACCTCTGAAGGTCTCTGGCATGGGCCATCGCATAAGGCACCTCTTCCATCGTGGATATTATCTTCCCCACTAGAGAAGAGAACTTCCTTGCTGGAGCCGATGTACACGTCCGAGCTGAAGACACCTTGGAGGCGTGCTGCTGAATCGAATTCTCCGTCAGATAGACCATACTCCGCAGAGTGTCAGACCAAAGTCTGAGGAAGATTAAGTTCTGAGAAGGAACTGGTGCAGACATGTCCACATTCAGGACCCATCAGTGTTGAAAGGAGGTTCTGAGCACATTCCTGAACCTGGAGGTCCAGATCCCAGGAGGGAGCATTCAAGAGAAGGTCGTCCATGTATGGAGTTACCTGAATCCCTTTGGTGTGCAGGAAGGCAATCCATGCCCCAATACCTGGGCGAACACCTGAGGAGCCATGCTGAGCCCAAATAGAAGAGTGATGAACTGGAAGTGCCCCAGATCACAAGAGAACCTGAGGTACTGCTGACTGTCTGGGTGAATAGGGATATGCAGGTAAGCATCCTGTAGATCCAGAGACGACAGAAATTCCCATGGACACACTGCTGCGCTGACAGAGAGCAAGGACTCATTTTGTAGTGAGATTTGACCACAAACGAATTGAGATCCTTCAGGTCCAGGATAGGGTGGCAGCTGCTGTCCTTCTTGGGAACAACAAAGAGGTTGGAATAAAAGCCGGAGCCTCTCTGGTTGGGGAACCGGAGCCAGAACTCCCTTGTCCTAGAGAGCCTGAACTGCCCCATTGAAAAGTCTTAGCTTTTCTTGTCCCGGAGCAGAGCGAGAAGGGAAGAAACTGGAGGCAGGGATTGAAAGGGAATCCTGTAACCTTCGGAAACCACCTGTAATACTCACTGATCTGCAACAGAGCCTGTCCAAGTACTTAAAAAGTGATGCAGGCGACCCCCCACAGAAGTGTGCGGACCAGGGTTCGCCAAGTCATGCCAAAAGAGGTTTGGAGGGTTTGTGCTTCGTGGAGGTGTGTTTAGACCTCCACTGTGGTTTGGGCTTGGGGGAGGAGCGCGGGGCCTGAGGCACCACCGGGTTCACCCTATGCACTTTGCTTTGGCGGGGAAGGTTGCACTTAGGAACCTGATGCAACAAGGTACTCTTGCCTCCGGTGGCTTCACTGAACAGGGTCTTCAATAGGTACCCTGAAAAAGAAGAGAAATCAGTGATTTATTAGAAATCAAGTCAACCGACCAGATTTTAAGCCACAGCATACGACTAGCATCTACTGAGAAGGCAGAGGCCTTAGCTCCTAGCCTAAGAGCATCAAAGAGAGCATCAGTAATACAGTGCTGTGCCTCAGAAATATTAGCCAGAAGGGACAAAAGGTCAACCTTAAGTGGCCCTCTTATGAACCGAATCAGTTGGCTGTTCACTCCAAACAATAGCCCTACTGACCCAAACAGAAGCCAAGGTAGGCCTCAGGGATGCACCACTGGCAGTGAAAGTAGCTTTTAAGATGGCCTCAAGTTATCTATTAAATCCTTAAAGGGATAGTAATACTTCGTTTTATTTTTATTTTATTTTGTAGGCATTAAAAAAACATGAAGAACAATATGTCTTATCTCTCAAACCTTTATGGTTTAAGAGATATTCACAAGCAAAAGTATCCCCCCCCCCGTTCAGCCAGATAAGAAGGGAGGTGCCCAGGTAGACTGCAGAGAGGGACAATCTTCAATAAAGATAAGGGAAAAAGCTGAAAAGCTTGTCAAGGGGGGGGGGGGAGGGCTTTCATTCTTTTCATACAAAGAAGATTCTTTTCATACAAAGAAGATTGCTGTTATCTGTCTGGTCTTTCAACCAGATTCACATCTGAGAAGAGATGGCTTACACTAGGAAAAAGGGGCGGGAGGGGGAAACTTTGCTTGTGAATATCTCTTAAACCATAAAGGTTTGAGAAATAAGACTTATATCGTTCTTCATGTTTTTTTAATGCCTACAAAATAAAATAAAGTTAAAACGAAGTATTACTATCCCATTTAAGTGCTGAAGCATCCACAACAGGCAAGGCAGAGTATTTAGAAAGCCTGGAAATAGTGGAATCAACCTGAGGAGGTGTAGCCCACTGAGCCAAGGTTGCATCAGAAAAGGGATACAGCTTACAAAAGCTCTTGGAAAGATTAAGATGCTTGTCTGGAGTCTTCCACACATCCAGTATAATCTGATCTAGAGTGGGATTAGGCAGAAAGACAGTACAGAACTTCTTGCGCCTTTGAAAGAAGTCAGGGAATGTTTAAAGTATTTAAAACTGCCGTAATGAGACCCTCAGCAGAGGGTTCAGGGTCTTCTTCAAAGGGGTCACCATAAAAAATTGGGCAGAAGCCCCTTCTGAACACACACCATCCTCAGACTCTGCATCTGAAGCCTCCACAGAGGAATCAGATAAATCAGGAATTCCAGGGGCCTTAGGGGCCACATGCCTGTCGGATCTGACATCCTTACAGGAGAAAATGTTTCTAACAATAGAAGAAAAAAACAAATACTGTTACCCAGATTAAAGAATTCACCCCAGAAAGCCTAAAACTTACTTATCTGGCAACCAAAGAGTTAACCTGATGAGAAGAGGAGACCAAGCCCTGCAATAAGATACTCATGTAAAGGGAAAAGAAAATAGTGACCGAAGAGAGAGCCAATCAGCGAACAGCCAGCAAAATGGGCATTTATGGGAAATGTAGTTTTCCCAATACAGAGTACCAATGACAACCGAATCTCCCCCCCCCCCCCGAAGACCCGCAACACACTAGGGATGTTCACCAGAAGGTTAGGCAAGGGGAGACAAGAAGAATAAGCCTTCTCTCAACTCTGTACACAGAGAGATTGTAGAGATGTCCCAAGCAGTCTGTCCCATAGAGATCAAAGGAGCATTGCAACTATGTGGTAAAGCGTGCCGGAATTCAAATAAACTCAAAAAAAAAAAAAAAAAAAAAAAAGTTACAAAAAGTGTTAAAAAAAACAAAAACACATTATTACCCAAATAAAGCATAGGAAACACAAACTGAAAGGGAAAGTGTGAAAAAAGGTTCCAACTCAATCAAATAAGGCATGGAAAGGATTAAAAACTACCAAACAGCCAAAATGCTTCAGAGACCCAGAACAGACAGCATAGAATTACCCAACATGAGTGCAGGAGTTATAAGGAAAACTCCAGAAAGACCCCTGTGCAGAGGGGAACAGTGAGACAAGTGGACCACAGCACTCGAAGGGTTGCTCACCTTTTTTGCAGATACCATTGAATGGAATAAGCCTCAGAGAGATTCCTCCTGGAGAGAGAGACATGGGTTGCATGGTTCTCTCCCAAGGCTGGAAAGGTCCACAAACAGTGCCTGTAAACTGGGCAGTCCACCAGGGGAAGCCAGTAATGGTAATCCACATAATGGGGGAATACTGAAACCCCATACTAAAAAAACAATAATAAATAACTAAAAAACGAATCAGAACTGTTCACAGCCTATCAAGATGATGGAACAAATCTTATATGGAGGAGAGTATCTAGATAGGCTGCTATGGAGGACAGGGATGCTCCACCCTGCAATTCTTTAAGAATTGTTCCAGCCTACTGGGAGGAGCTATCGCCTCCCCATGGTACCTGTAAGCTATATTGGACAAAAGAGAAATTAAAATTAGTTAAAAACAAGCAGTACTATCCCCTTTAAACCATGATCGTAAAGCATGTGGGTTAGCAGATATGTGATTTTGAGAAGTGGGTTGTTAAGACAAGAGTTTGTAGTTAGCAGTGAGGCTCCAAAAATGAAAATATGCATATGAAATGTAAGAAAAGCATAAAACATACGACAAATAATTAAAACAAACACATGCACAGTCGCCTGACAACCCTGAATGTAATGTACAATGTTTTGATAACCTGAGGCTATGAAGGATCAAATGTTTCCATGCAATTGAACAGCAGGTCTCTTAACCCTTTGAGTGTCAAAAGGGTATGCAACACAATGCTTTGCAATTTGTTGAGGAACTCTGGCACTCAAAGGGTTAATCACAAGTGTGTGGAAATGCCAACATCGTTGAAGACATTTGATTCTGCACAGCCTCTGATAATCACAACATGTTTGTAGATTATATTGTGGGTTGCGAGTCAGTGCATGTGTTTTATGTTGTAACTAGTTGAAGAGCCCGTTACACAGGCCACAGTGCCCCTGCCAGTCGGTCGTGGGGACAGTCATGCAAAGTAGAGAGTGCCCATGCCGCAGCTGATACAGAGCTGGGTGCTCCTTCGGAGCGCCCCGCTCTGTATCAGCCTCGTCACGGGCAGTATCTACTGCACGTGACTGCGTTGTTACAAACTTTCTAGCGAATTATTATATAGGATTATTTGTCATATGTTTTATATGTTTTTTTTTTTTTTTTTAAATGTCATATGCATTTTTTTTTAGCCTCGTTGCTAAATATGGTATTGGTGTGTGCACCCCACATTGTTGTGGAACATGCACGCAGTTAGCTCACACACTGTGCATTTATACATTCTATTTATCATAGCTCTGTCCTTTTGTTTCTTTATGTTTTTTTGCGATTGGAGAACCTTAATACACCACAGAAGTTCTTGGAGCACTCCTTTCCAGAAAACATGCTTTCTCCTCAACAAAGGAAACTGGTCTGTCACATTGTAGTGAGGTTACATTCCATAACTGTACAGGTAGCGGTCCTGTCCTCCTTGCGATACCCACGCTACACAGACATCTAGCGGCTGGGGAGCAGGCAAACAGACCGCTCCACATAGTAAGGACACCTCTTTGAAAATACAATGTCCCACAGGTTTGAACTGTGAGAGGCAGAAGGTATGCAGCGCAACTGTTGCGTACCCCTGTGGCACTCAGAGTTAAGAGGTGTGGAGGATCCTTCTTGGCGAGATGTATTATACTTGTTCAAACGTGTTATATTAACAGTTTGAGTGACAGATGGGTAACCCTCTTGCACTCAAAGGGTTAACTGCTGCAAAAGCGTGGGACAAATATATATTTTTTTATTATTATTAATCAAGACCCTTCTTGATGTGGCTGCACTCATGCTTGCCCCTGACTAACTTCAGTTTCACTCCGGACAAGTCCTGTGTGCGTCCCCACGCCACCACTACTACGATGTCTTCGTACAAACTGTGCCCTTCTCAGAGTATGAAGCAAATCACCTCCGTACCATGGCTCAGACAGACATGGCCACATGGTCAGTTGGCATGGTTTCCGGATGGTCTTCAACACCACTCCCTTGACCTGCGGACAGCAGAATGAACCCTTTGAGTACCAGAGATTTATCTAATGCATTGGATACATTTCTGGCATTCAAAGAGCTAACCCTCATGTACCTCTCGGCTCACACCACATCCGACTGTGCCGCTGATGTGCAATGTGGAGGAGGAAGGACGACTGCTGTTTTGAAGAGGACGAAGGTTGGTATAATAGCAGACTTGAATGAAAAAGGATACAGCAGTGGCCAAAAGTTGGTAGCGGTGTAATTTGGGCATTTTTTTTTGTGTTTTAAGAGGAGGAGGGGCAGTATCTCCAACACATTGCAAAGCATCCTAGGAGTTAATCTATTATATTTTTTCCAATCCCATATTTATACCTATAATGTGTGGCTTCTAACTTCATTGCTGTAGTTGCTAGGATACAGAGGCTGTGGGGGTGTGGCTAGAGAGCAGTTAAACAGGCCACACCCACCTCCTAAACTTCCTGCAGATCTCTCTGTGATTTTGATATAATAAATTCAAGTAAAATGTATAATTTTACTTAGAATTTCATTTAGTAAAAAATCTACATGTATATACCATTTTTTTTTTTTTTTTTTTTATTATAGTGGTATTTAAACTCATTTTTAGATGCAAACCTTTATCAGTCTAGGACCAGAAGGTGTGTAATACATTAAGATCTTAGGGGAGATGCACCAAGGAGTGATTAAAGCAGAGTGAAATCCCCAGTGAAATCACTTCCCCAGCTCCTATGTTATTTAGTCTAAGGAGCCTACGCATTAAGATTTTTGAAGTGAGAAAGATCTTAGTGCATAGGCTACACAGAATAACATAGGAGCTGGAGAAGTGATATCACTGGAGAGGATCTCTCCGCACAGCAATGCCTTGAAGTCCTCTCTAGCATTCAAGGGGTTAAAAACCCAGTTTAAAGCATCGAGATAAATATTTCTGTCCAGTGGTGCAGTTAGTGTGTTACAGAATGGCCCCACTTAAGCAATGTACTCTTTATGAAACAGGGTTATTAGACTGAGCCCAGAATTTTTCAGTTACTTGCAAGTAGTATGTATTGGTGGGAAGCTATGGCTCCACCAGGGCGCTCAGGAGTATTTGGGAGATTTTCTTGGATGCTTTTATTCTATTTCTGGTTGAAAAATCTGACTTTGGAGAGACTAACAGTCTCATGAAGAAGCATGGTGTTAACCGCAGGATGGAGGAGATGGTTCTTCCAGAACCTAAAAAAGATATTGAAACAAACACCTACAGAACTCTGTTCTTTGCATGTCTTTTTGCTGCAGTGATATTCACACCTGGAAGGCGAGAGGAACGCTACCACAAACCACGATCCCGTGGCAACTTCAAACTATTAAGGGGTTGCAAGTCCATCAGCAGCACCTGTAATGTTCCTACGAGCTGTAAGTCCAACAGCAGCACCTGTAGCATATCTACAAGCTACAGTTCCAACAGCAGCACCTGTACAACATTTGAAAGCTGCAAGCCCAGCACAGACCTCTACACAGACTATACAGATTATCAGTCCGGCCCCTGCACAGTCTCTGGAAACCTCAAATCAAAAAACAAGAACTACAAAGCTGATGCAAGCCTAAGTCCAGGCCCATGAGATCCTACAGAGGCTCATATAGTTGCAGACCCAACACAGGGCCCTGAAGAGACCCTTGTAGCTGCAGACCCAACACAGGGCCCTGCAGAGACCCTTGTAGCTGCAGACCCAACACAGGGCCCTGCAGAGACCCTTGTAGCTGCAGACCCAACACAGGGCCTTGCAGAGACCCTTGTAGCTGCAGACCCAACACAGGGCCCTGCAGAGACCCTTGTAGCTGCAGACCCAACACAGGGCCCTGCAGACCCAACATCAGACCTTGCAGAGACCCTTGTAGCTGCAGACCCAACACAGGGACCTGCAGAGACCCTTGCAGCTGCAGACCCAACATCAGACCTTGCAGAGACCCTTGTAGCTGCAGACCCAATATCAGACCTTGCAGAGACCCTTGTAGCTGCAGACCCAACACAGGGACCTGCAGAGACCCTTGCAGCTGCAGACCCAACATCAGACCTTGCAGAGACCCTTGTAGCTGCAGACCCAATATCAGACCTTGCAGAGACCCTTGTAGCTGCAGACCCAATATCAGACCTTGCAGAGACCCTTGTAGCTGCAGACCCAACACAGGGACCTGCAGAGACCCTTGCAGCTGCAGACCCAACATCAGACCTTGCAGAGACACATTAAATCTAAACGGTAAATCCAGCTGGACATCACAAAAAGTAACGGAAATCAATTTTTAACAAAGAAAATAAAGAATACTGTGCAATGTGAAACTTTTGACTCATTTAAGATTTTTTAAATTATTTTCAGAGCGATTTACACGGCCCTGACATTGTGAACCACTCAGATTGGGGGGGGGGGGGAGAGGTTACTTAGGCATAAGGATGAGCACAATGTATTGCAAAGCAAAACACATTGTATACCCATTTAGTCTTCAAGGTGTTAACTTAGGATTGTGTGGGTTTAAAGCTGGCCAGGGATGGGCAATCATAATATGACTGCTCATGCCTGGCCAGCTTTAACCTTTTGAATGCCAATAGATTGGATAGTCATGGGTAGAACAGAAGAAAAATCTAAATTCAAATCAATTTTTGGTCTGACCACCCTTTGCCTTCAAAACAGCATCAATTCTTCTAGGTACACTTACACACAGTTTTTTTTTTTTTTTTGTTTTGTTTTTTTTTGTTTTTTTTATGTTTAAGGAATTCGGCAGGTAGGTTGTTCCTAACATCTTGGAGAACTAACAGTTCTTTTGTGGAATTGGGCAGAATCAGTTGCTTCTCTCTCTTCATGTAATCCCAGGCAGACTCAATGATGTTGAGATCAGGACTCTGTGGAGGCCATACCATCATTTCCAGGACTCCTTGTTCTGCTTTACGCTGAAGATAGTTCTTAATAACTTTGGCTGTGGCGGTTGTCATGCTGCAGAATAAATTTGGGGTCAATCAGATGCCTCCCTGATGGCATAGCATGATGGATAAATATCTGCCTTTACTTCTCAGCATTGAGGAGACCATTCATTCTGACCAAATCCCCAGCTTCATTTGCAGAAATGAAGCTCCACACTTGCAAGGAACATCCACTATGATTCACTGTTGCCTGCAGACATTCTTGTACCACTCTCCAGCCCTTTGGCGAACAAACTGCCATCTGATACAGCCAAATATTTCAAATTTGACTCCTCAGTCCAGAGCACCTACTGCCATTTTTCTGCAACCCCAGTTCCTGTGTTTTCATGCATAATTGAGTCACTTGGCCTTGTTTCCATGTCTGAGGTATGGCTTTTTGGACGCAAGTTTTCCATGGAGACCACTTCTGACCAGACTTCAACGGACAGTAGATGGTTGTACCAGGATCCTTCGGTTTTCTGCCAATTCTGGGCTGACGGCACTTCTGGACATCTTGCAGATTGTGAAGAGAAGTAACACCTAACTATATGCCTACAAAATCCCTGACTTTGTGCAAGTGTACCTAGAAGAAATGATGTGGTTTTGAAGGCAAAAATATTGATGGATTTAGATTTTTCTTCTGTTCACTCACTATACATTGTTAATTGAGTACTATAAAATATTTACATGTCTATTTTTGAAAGCATTCTTACTTTACATATTTTTTAATTGGATAACCTTAAAGGGAAAAGATATACCCACGCACTCTCCCAGTAAACATAAACAAGACCTACCAGTCTATCACAGTCTAACAGGGTGCTGCAGGGAAATAAATTACTAAACACAAACTAAAAGAGAAAGACGAAACCCTGCTTTACTAGCACACCTGCGAAAGCTAATCTCTGCGTTCACTAGGTCCAAAAATACATGGAAATAAAACCTAACTTTTATTAAAACATCTAAAAGGGAATAATCAACAAAATAGTATTAATATACATAAAATATGTCAAATATAAATGACAGGGAATGGATGTTATGTACTACCAGGGCATCATCCAGCTTGCCATCTTAATATGTTTATAGACAAGTGTATATTATATATTAAACTCTTAACAAATATTGGAGGTCTCAACCACCATTAAAGTGGTCATTCAATGTAGAAATAATGGTAATCACTAACCAATTTAATGTCAATTAGTCCCGCTGTTAATTCAAAATACACTTAGATGATTAAATTCCCTTTAAGAGAATTATCCGAGTTAAATAGAGTTGGACTTAAATAAAACAAACTCCTTACAATTCAACCGCTATAACGTATCTCATCATTAATTACAATGTGAGTAGATGATTCAAAACGGTAAACTGAGAACGCCTCAGTCAATGTATATACAAGTCCACTCTAAACACTATAGTTACAATGTATAAATACATGCACTCTCAAAGCTACAAAAATTGGAAAGTGTCCAATCTACGAATAGTAACTTAATATAAGTGCATGGATAAACTCCCTATAACCCAGTCTTGTGATAAAGGAAAATACATCTAATATTAACAGCAAAGCTTAATGATATAAAATACAGGGGCATATCCAGCTTGCCATTATTTCTCACACGCTCATCTCATAGAAAAGAATACCGGGACATATGCCGGTTTGCCAAAAGTTCACTCAAAATACCGGGGCATATCTGGCTTGCCAATAAACTACATTGTTACCTAACGTAACTACTAAAGTTTACTCAAAAATACGTTGGGCATATCCGGCTTGCCAATAAACAACATTATTGTTACCTAACATAACTACTAAAGTTTACTCAAAAATACCGGGGCATATCAGGCTTGCTAATAAACTACCTTATTATTACCTAACGTGATTACTGAAGTTTACTCAAAAGTACCGGAGCATATCCGGCTTGCCAATAAACTATCCAATATCAATGTCTAATTAGATCACTAACGTAAACTCAAATAACTAACAAAGAGTACCGGGGCACATCCGGCTTGCCAGAAACCTCCATCATTCGGGATATACTCCCGCTATCCTAGAGCAAGATCCCGGTCACCAAAATAACAAATTTCATATTAAAAGAAAAGAAAAAGCGCGACGCACGTTTTGTATAATAACTTCTTCACAGCATAGTAAGTCACACTGCGGCTCAACACGAGCCTCTTTTTAAATTAAAAAAATGGGATTATCCCATAAAGAGCCAATCAACAAACCGTCAGCTCAAATCATCATCAATGAATGAATCACATTGATTGACACATGGATAATCCAATCGCAACAGACAAGTGAACTGTTACAGGGCTAGCATCGAATGGACTAACTCCTAAGAATAAATTACTCATGAAATGAATCAATGAGCGACCTTATTTTTTTTCCTGTTTTTTATATATTTTAGTCAGTCAAATTAAATGATGGGTTAGCCATATAAATGTGGTGTCACAAGAAAGCCCTACTTAGGATTTAAAAAAAAAAAAAATTATATAAATTGTGCAAGCGTACTAAATGATTTAGAAGGAAAATATGGTTGAACAATAAGATACAAAAAAAGTCCAAAATTGCTCGTCCTCTAATGTAAAAATAGTTGTATATATAAAGAGAACAGCCGCACTCCAAGACTGAGGGAAACCAAATATCAGTATAAAACGTTCAATGTTACCCATACATTGGACGTTTTATACTGAAACTTGGTTTTGTCAGTCTTGGAGTGCAGCTGTTCTCTTGATATAATATAATTACATATATATCTGTGTAATATTATATATTATAGTGGAAATTTTGAGATATATATATATATATATATATATATATACACACATACATACATACATATACACACACACACACACACACACACACATATATATATTATACATATACACACACATACACCCAGAGGCGGGGAGTCCTATGCATACAGTTTGAGGTTAAGGCTGTTTGTGGATCGTATGAGCATTTATCCTGTTTTTTGCTCTAGTGTAATAATGCCCTTGTCACTAAGGGGTTAATACACAAACTAGCACATGTGACTGCTGCAACTGCTTATACAAAATGGCAGGTTGGATGGATACAATTATTTTCCATCGTTCACTGTAAATTTAAACAGTATGACTCAACACACTTAAAATGTCCAAATTTACATGTTGCTCCTAGCCAAGGGACCACAGCATTGTATTTTAAGGAGTTCATTAATGGCAATTAAAACAGCGCACAAACTTGAAATAAACCAGCCACCATGCCCAGGAGTAGCTGTCTGTAACAGGGACATGGAGTGCTTTGGCAACAACCACAACAACTCAATGTTGTGACTTGTGACTACCTTTTATCTCCAAGTGTGAAATACAGCCCTGAATCTACACCAAGGATAGGCAAGGTTTGATTCTCCAGCTGTTGCTAACTATATCTCCAATCAGCCAACGGAACTTAGAATACGTTACTCTCACTATTGTGAAATATTATAACAAGTTTACTTTCAGAATGGCAACTTTACAGCCATATTAAGCAAAAAAATATTTTGCCTTTGGATCTTCTTTGACTTGAGTATTAAGGAAAGATAGAAATGTATCGCTGGTATTTAACAACTTTATTGCAAGGAAACACCAAATGTTGCTAATTGTTTACATATAATGAGGAGAATAATTACATGCAGCAACTTCAATAATGGAATCTGCAAAAATCTATCAGCCATCATTATTGGAAGTTATTAGACATGACAGCAAATGACAGGCAATTCCTCAGATTTATTTCCTCATAGCATTTAATGCTATTAATTTAAAGAAGGTCGTTAGCCAAGCGCTTTGCTGAATAAAGTCTCTGTGCCAATTAACGGCTGTCAGCATCGATTTCAGATTATTTATTAGCAGAAGCAATTAGCTTGCTCCGAATGCTGTGAAACTCTGAGAGGAAAACACTCCTGAAACTCGACTGTTTGTCTTTAATAAGGTTAACGCTCAATTTTTCTATGTTCGTTGAAAATCTTTTTCTGGATTCAAAGACAAATGTATGCTTATTGCATATAGTGCACTGGAACTGAACTTCATATAAAGAGAGAGAAAACATTATACATTTATTGTCATTCACAAGTGAAGATTGGTCCTACATCCAGAAAACAGACAGCAGCATATACACAAGCTAAAAGTAGAGCAATTCTGAGAAGAAAACTGACCACCCTGGACTGGCAGTGGCGCAAATCATAACCTGGATGTCTCCACATATTCCTACGATTGGGTTAGAAATCCCCTCTCTCTAGCATCTGGGCCTTAAAGATGTATAAATGCAAAGCGGAGAAACTCTGGGACAAAACAACTGCACCATTGGAGAGAAAGAAATAATTCCCCAAGCTCCCATTAATTTAAATAATGCATTCAAATGGTTAAAAACTCAAATTATGGGATTTGTATTTGTACCTTACAGTGCAGTTTGTTTATTCCAGAATTGTCCACTTGTGTTTATGCACAAGGGCTTATGGGTACTGCAGGTCACACCTCACTCACTATACTCAGTGCAACATTCATTCCATTAAGAGTGAAGGTCACAAAGTAGGAACACGTTATGACTTCATTCACAATCTCTACAAATGAACTCTCATGCTTACTAAACTCCATTCTTTACAAGTTAATAGTCATGTACTAGACACAGATCACTCCATGTGTATTACTACTATACACAATAATTTAAAAAAAGGTTGTGCCAAAATACATAAACCTCTGCACATAACAGATCCCTCCTCACTCTCTTTAAAGTGGACATGTCACCTTGATTAAAGTCTACATATCTGAAGAAGAAAAACATTTGCCAGCTGTAGAACCTGTTCAAGTCTCAGGGACACAGGTTCTCTGTTTCCTTCGACTGTTGGCAGCGTTTTACTGACATACAATGAAATGGAGGGGAACTAAAATGCCATAATTTGGAAGCAAAGTCTTGCTTTCATTTTAATATACAAGAGTAGAGGCTTAATTTTATTAGTTCTTTAATTAAAAATGGATATTTTCAGGAGAGCCATCTGAGTGAGGCACACAAAGTAAAAAGGTACCAGGCAAGTGTTGTGTATGCCAATACCTTAAAATGGCCTTGCATAAATATACTCAACAGCACCCTGTAATACAGTTACAAAGGCACAAAATGGTTAAGAAACCAAATTAAAGAGACAGAAAAAAAATGATGAATGTAGCCTGCTCATTAGACAATCTATAGGACAAGAACATCCAAAATAAGGCTCTGAGGCCATTTGTGGTCAAGCTCTTTACAAATTCCAGTTACATGTCACTCACTACAAAATATAATCCTGAGCTGACATTCAATAGGGCAGACATTCAGTGATCAGTACGTTTATGTAGCAAAATGCAATGTAGCTTGAACTGCATATAATAGCTTTAAATATTATATATATATATATGTAGGGCTCTCTTTTGATGCAACATTTATACCTACTGCATCATTTAATTACAAAACAAAAACAAAACAAAAAAAAAAAAAACACATTTTCTTTATAAGTTTTCCTGTAATGGGGGGAGGGAGGGAGAGAGAGAGGGGAGAGAAGAGAGTGGTGGTGGTGGGAGTGACAGAGTGTGTGTGTGTGTGTGTGGGGGGGGGGGGGGGGGGGGAGAGAAAAAATTCCGGCCGCTTTAGTATGCATTTGTTCAACCATATTACTCCTCTAAAATGATGCAACATTTATGGGTATAACCCATTGCATCATTTAACATAAAAAAATGTTTTTTGTGTTTTTTTTTTTTATAAGTTTTCCTGTAATGTTGAGAGAGGTTGAGAGAGAGTGTGAGTGTATGTGTGTCACATTACACCACAGTAATAAAACTCATAAAATGTTTCTGCCCCAGGACCAGCAGACCTTTAGGGGTTAAGTTTACATTACAACCTCAGAGTTCTCTGAAGCAGAGAATAGATTTTTTGTCTTTTTAGGATGACCACTTAAATTCACTGGTTCTCAGTTTTTTTTTTTTTTTTTTTTTATAAAGTGACCCCCCCTAACACTCAGGGGACCCCTAATATTTCTAGGTCACTTGTCAAAGGTGCAATGAAGGAACATACAACACATACACAAAAGTATATACTTAGGTGCTTCAGTCAGTGTTCACATCCCCCCCCCCCCCCCCCAAGAGTTTTCACAGAAAAACAGCACCCGAAACAGGTTCCCATGGCAATGTGTCACAGCACCCTAGTTGAGAAGCATTGGATTCAATTTTATACACTCTTGATAATATCATGAAGAGTAGAAATACATTTGGTACTGAACATTATTCAATGTAAATTATTCATTGAACAACCCACTTACTATTTTCTTCTTTTGTCCTTTTAAATCTTCTAGTGCATCATCTGCAAATATAAGGATTTAAAAAATAAGAATAAAGAATAAGCAAATAAGACTGGTGTAAAGTTGGAGATACGTAAGGGAGGGAAAGTGGGGAAGCATAACAGATGCATGCAGACTTCAGTAAAAAGAGCAATAGAATCCCTCCCTTAACCCTTTGATTGCCATAAGGATGTGCTGCACACCCCAATGGCACAAATGATTTTAAAATACAATGTCTCCTGTCTGACACCTAACAGTTATTTCAAGACAACATAGAACGGGGCAAATGGATAATAATAATAACTCGTATTTATATAGCGCCTTTCTCCCAGTGGGACTCAAAGCGATTTCAGAGCACGCTGGGATTTGAACCTGCAACCTTACGGTTTGAACAGGCTCTATAGTCAGGGAATTTACCACTGAGCTATCTCACCAGCTTGAGGACTGTGGCTGAGTCTTGTGTTTACAAGTAACCTCTGATCTGCCTTGTTCTGTGCTCTCCTGAGTCATTTGTTAAAGTAGCTGCAGCAGGGGAATGTGTAAGTTATAGTCCTTTAAGAGAAACTGGGGTGTGCAGAGCATCCCTCTGGAACGCAAAAGGGTAAGCGCTTTGACTGACAGAACTGTGTATAAAACATTACTCTGCAATGCGCTGCATTTTCCTCTGGCATGCAAAGGGTTAAAATCTAACTGCTGCTGTATGTGCTCTCTGTGGCTGAAATTAAAATGCTATGTGAAGATCACAAATCTGTCATCCTCAGGGAGTAAATTTGGGTCTGTGAACTCCAATAGCACAGCCAGCAATCAGAGCAAATAGCATATGGCGAATAGACACATTAATATATAAACACACCCACAGGAATACAACAAAGGCTCATTAAGCTACATTTCAACATGCAAATAAACCACTGTCAAAGGTGACACGGCAACATCGTAAAGCAGACCAAGACATGGCAAAGTAGGCGTGTTTGACGTTTAATCACAGGGACCTACTGGTGAAGCGAACCTTAGTGCATACCACGAGATGGACTTGGGTCAAGTTTACCAACATATCAACTGGACCCTTCACAGGTCCGTAGGCAAATGCACACTGATCAAATAAAATGCTTATTCAAAAATGTAACCTTCTGTGTGCCAAAGAGGTATCAAATGCATTGCACTGAATACCTCTCTGACACTAAAAAGGAACACCAACTCCTAAAATTAAATCCCCACTTATCTTTAAGTAAAACGTTTTGACTTTTCAGAGAGATATGGTTGATAAGTGAGGATTTTAGTGAATTTACCATTAAAGAGATAGTATTACTTATTTTTTTGAGGCTATAATGTTATAGGTATTAAATAAATAAACCAAAGCATACATTTATTTTCGCAATAACTTTCATAGTTTAAGAGTAATCTGGATCTAAAGTTTATCCCTTCCGCTCCTTCCCCTTTTAGCTACCAGACAGAACACATGGAGAGCCAAAATAGGAGTGGATACAAAGGAAATGTTCATGACAACGATCTACTGCCTCAAACCATGGCCACTTTGAAGACCATAGTCATGAAGATTTCCTTTGTATCCACTCTGATTTTGGTCTGCAGACCAGACGGAGCGCATGAAGCGCCAAAATAAGACTGACAGAGCAGTGACATAGCTAAAAGGGGCTGAAAGGGTAAACTTTAAATCAAAATTACTCAAACTATGAAAGTTATTGCAAAAATAAACAGATGCTTTGGTTTATTCAATACATACAATATTATAGCCTCAAAAAAATGAAGTATTACTATGCCTTTAAATCCTTTTCTATTAGTCCATGTGGAACATGGTGTAAAGTTCCACTCCTGTGAAGGGCAGAGCACAAAAAAAAAAAAAAAAAAAAAAAAAAATTTGCAGGGTCTCTGAAGCGAGAATTCTCCTCTTCCCACCAGCTTTACCTCCTCAGTTTCAACATATAGCAAAGTATAAAGAAAGAAAAATTGAGAGGGAAATCTTCTGAACAAAAACTCTAAGAGGATCCCTCTGCCCAGGGACTTAAACCTTGTCTTTTTTTCCCACTGCATTGCAGTCCAGTGTTCCACAGACTAAAAGAAAAGGATTTAATGGCAACCCCCTTTTCTCTTACATCCAATGAGGAACACAGGAACAATGGGAATATACTAAAAGCATCCACCACAATGCCTTGGAGGTACCCACAAAATGGTGAAGTGTGCCGTGACTTGGAAAGCATCAGATTTCTTTCTGATCGCATATGCCCACCGGATAGTGGCCATGATCCAAGAAGGAATGGTTACTTTGGACTCAGCCTGGCCCACTCTGGGGCCCTCAAGAATGACAAACGAGTAAGATTTCCCGAAGGGCTGAGTGCAATGGACAGATTACCACATCCAGCAGATGGAGCTCCTGCTTGTTAGAAGGATCAGGGCAAAAAGGATGGATGGACAGTTTCCTGGTTGATGTGAGAATCCAAGAAAGCCTTGAGCAAAAGACATCGGAGTATGAAGAACCACCTTGTCCTGGTGAAAAATCAAAATCAAGGCCATCCTAAGAGTCAGGAGGCTCAAAAGGTGGCCTCTGGAGAACTAACTCCAGGTTAAAATCCAACTGAAGAGTGGGATCCTTGAAGGAAAGGCTGGCTTAAACCATCTCCTGTCTTGACGTCAGAAAGAACAGCAATCTGCTTTTGAAAAAGAAAATAGAGCCAAGATACAGCATAGAACTCAGGCTGAGAACCTTGTTGACAACATCTTGGAAGAAATGCCAAAATTGTAGGAAGACTTTTGAGAAAAGTCTCAATCAGCATACCAGTGGTAAAACAGACTAGGTCCTACGATAGGTCTTAAATGAACAGGCTTCCTAGACTGAACCATATTTTGTTTCTTAAAGATGTTGGCTTCAAGGGCCATGCAGTCAAAGACAACCTTAGCGTCTGATGGTAAAACTTGAGCCAGAGTCAAGAGATACGGCCTCAGAGGGAGGCAAAATGGCTCTGTGATGACAGTTTGAGAAGATCCAAGAACCAAGTCTGACAGAGCCAAAAGGGGGCAATGAGAATGACATGAGCCCTATCCTGCTTGAGCTGCCTCAGCACCCTGGGAGTAAGGGGAAACTGTGGAAACATATGCTAGATGTAAATTCAATGTAATGGACATACTATCCATCACAAATGCTAGAGAGAGAATCCCTCTCTTGGTGCCTTCCAGAATCTCTGCCCAAGCAGGCACACTTCCGATTTTCCAGGGTAATTTATGTAGGAGACTATTGTTGCATTGCCCTACTGGACTCTCACCGCTATGCCTGGCAGCACATGGGACCAGCTGCAGAGCACTAGGTGAATGGCCATATATCCAGACTGTTGATTGAAAGAACGCACTCATCCTTGGACCAGCTGCCCTGCACTGTTAAGAGGCCCAGGGTGGCATTGTCCTTGGGAAACAGAGCCCATTCCAGTATGACAAATGGACATGCCACTATTAGGGTAGGATGGTGAAGCCACCAGTGAAAATCCTCCTTCATTTGTGACCAGCTCCTAAGAATGTCCAACTGCAACTGTGTGGAATTGAGCATAAGAAACAGCTTCCAGTGCTGAGACCAGGTGATCTAAGACTCTGACATAATACCTTATGGTCACCGACAGCCAGGATATTGCTTGAGTAACATGAAAAGACAAAGCCTTGACCTTGTCCTCTGGTAGAAATACCCTCCCTTGTATGGTATAGAATCACATGCCAAAGAAGTACAGAACCAGAGACAATACCAGAGGAAGTCTTGAGAATGAGCACCCAACCATGTTGCTCCAAGATGATGACAGTCTTGAATCTGAACCAAGCATGGCTTTTGAAGAAGCCTTGAATAAAAGGTTGTCTAAGGAGTCAATGATATTCCTTGAGAATGGCGAACTGGTAAGGGCTGCTCTTCAAGGCGAAGTGTAGAAAGCAATGACGGTTTGGATGAATCAGGGATGTGAGGGCAGAAGCCCTGGCGTTCAATGAAGGTAATAAATTCTCCCCAATACAAGGTAGTGATGACAGATTCCATTTTGAAGCCTCGAACTAGCACATACTGTTGAGACAACTCTAGTCCAGAACAGGATGGCAGCCGCCATCCTTTTTGGGAACCACAGAAAGACTGGAGTAAAATTCATTAAGCTTTCCTAGGCTGGAACAGGAACCAGCATCTATTTTTCCAACAGGAAGAATATTGCGTGTATAAATAAACATACCTGCACTAGATTTCAAGGAACTCTAAACAAGACAAATCTGTGAGGCAGAAGGGATAGGATTTCTATATGGTACCCTTCCAAAACAATCCATAAAACTAAATGGTCTGTCACAGAATACTCCCACTCATCTTGAAAAGGACTGTTTCAATCCCCTATGAGCAAAGATAGACATGAAATCTGCAAATCATTCAGAGGTGGGGCATGTTTAGGTGCAACGTGAGACAAATACATGCTTTTGTCCCCAGTAGCATCCATAATGTTCTTGCCCAGGTCAGGCATTACCAAAGAGGAGACAGACTTTTTGGAAGATTAGGCAACAAACCGATCTGAAGCCACAAAGTGCAACACAGCTACCGAAAGAGCGGAGGCCTTTCCAGAAAATCTATCTGCATTGAAGGCTGTCTCTCATAACCAGCAGTTCTTAAGGAACATCCCTCCCAACGGCATCTGACAGCTATTCATCCAAGATCACTACAGAGTGGGTCATTAGAGCAGGAGCAAAGATGGTTTGCAGGTAGCCCCAGTGGCCACATAATTCCCCTTCAAAAAGGAAGTTAAGAACTTATCAGTCTGGTTCTTAAAGCAATAATGATGCTAAAATATTAAAGCAAGGTCAGTTCTTCTACATACATTTTTATAACTGTGTTTACCTTTTCGGACAGCCCATAACATTGTAGTCTTTGTTTTAATTTTATATTAAATGTCCCTCTCCTTCCCTTTTCCATACATAATGCTGCCTCCCCTCAGATCTGAAATATAGTCGCTTGACCGAACACATCACAATGAGGAACAATCTTCTATCAGTATAATGAAAACCCTGCATCTCCCTGACAAAGGTTTTTCCCTTATGCTGGCAGAAGACTGTCCCTTGTTGCGATCCTTCCAGACAGGCTTGCTGCTATAAGAGGGGAGGCAGTGTTATGTACGCAAAAGGTGTGGGAGGAGGACACTTTATTATAAACTAAAACGAAGACTACGTTATAAAAAAAAAAAGCTGTTGAAAAATAAAGACAACAGTGCAAGGTTTCCCTTTTGTTCAGGCAGATTACTTGTAACTGAGGGGTGGGGGGGGTAAAGGTGGAAGGAAAGACTGGAGTTTCCACCTCAAAAGGCCTTTTTTTTTTTTTTAAATGCCAGCTAACTACTGAGACAGGACATCCATCAAATATTCTGCCCTGAATGTAAAAGTACAGAAGAATCCTTCACCAGTGGCAAGAGAATGCAGACTATTCTGTGAAAATTTATGTCAAATCTATTATAAGTTTCAGGAATCAAACTTACTGTTTCGTTCAGTTCTTCTGGAAAACCAGAATATAAGAAGTGTTCTGACAAACCATATTCTGTGAAAAGGAAAATGAAATTTAGTAGATAAAAAAAATAATAAAAAAATAAAATTATATATATATATATATATATATATATATAGAAAAAGTCACCAGGCTTTGTAGGAAGAAAAAAAAAAAAAAAAAGGAAGGTCCATAAAACAAAGAACTACTACTTGAACTTAAACAGACTGGTACAAATAAATTAAAGCTAAAGGTTTTAGTACCTGGAGAGATCAAATACATGAAAAAAACAAGAGGCCACTTAAATAGAAACATGAATAATTCTGGCACCACTGGCAAACTTTAGCTGACCTCCCTGTTACTACAGGTCTTTACTTCAAATAAAAACAGCAAAGTTGCATATTTAGAATGGGGACTTTCAGTTCTCATATTTCATATTGAATAATGCAAAGTTACAAATGTGTATCATGTTAAAGTGTTTAAAGATTATATGGAGCTTTTATGAAGAACTATATTAATCCAAGCTAAATCTATCTTGCTCTAGTGTGCACTAACTAAATAAATCAGCTCCTGACTATCTGGACAGCTTGCCTATTTACCAGTTGTGAAAATTAAGACAGAACAGTCCATCGGACAAGTAAACTTCTATTTTTCAAAAGTTACAGGCTTATCCCCTTCAAGAGCAGAATAAGAGTCTGCATCAGTGCCAGGGGAAGCATTTAAAGGGATAGTAATGTCTGCCATAAAGTAGGTCTCAGTCTTCTCTATTGTAAAACGAACACATTGCACTATTTTTAATCACTTTTATGCAGTTCCAAAGATATTACATGTAAAACAATCCCCCTCCTGCCCCTTTTGACCTCCTCCACTTAGAGCTGCAATCTGGTCCCAGGACCAGACGGATGCAGTGACGGACAAACTCCAGTGAGTAAGTGTAAGAAAAACCCTGCCCCACCTTGATGAAGGAGGGCAGGATTTTCCTTTCCTTACGGAAGATGGTCCCTCGCTGCTCTCCATCTGGACCAAAGTAAGAGGAAGCATGACATAGCCAGAAGGGGCAAAAGGGGGATCTTTTTACATTTAATATCTTTGGAACTACATAAAAGTAAGTTCTTAAACATAGTGCAATGTGTTACTTTTGCAATAAAGACTCAAAGCTACTTTATGGCAGACATTAATACCCCTTTTTACTGTCTTCTGCACTAATGATCAGACTCAGGTGAGTGAAAGTAGGGAGGGGCAGAAACCTCAGTCTGGATTCCTTAACTGTCAAATATAGCGACTAACTGTGGAATGGAGCACTAGCCCTCCGTTCTTTCCAAAATATTAAAGTGTACATCAAATTATATCTATACTCTACATTTCACTGTGGCCGTTTATTTTATTTATTATACACACACACACACACACACACACACACACCTGGCTATTCTGCACTAACAAGGTCTTTCCAATGGATAGCAATGTTTTGGAAATACCTGGTGAGTGCATTTTCGCTAAACCAGTGGTTCTCAAGATTTTTTGCCCAAGATACCCCTAACACAGTCTTGCATTTTCGGGGCACCCCTATCATTTAATGTCATTTGTCAAGGGTGTAATGAAGGCTACAAATAAATAAATATAGAGCTATTTTTAGACCTCACAACTAAAACATACTGTGCATAGTAATATCCTTAAATATACAGTTGTAACTCTACAGTCACATTTTTGTCAAAGCTTTATAGATAAAAATGGGGCAGCCCAAGGGGATGTCCATAGCACACACCAAAGTGCCATGGCACCCTGCTCTAAACTATATGGAAAACATTTCACAGGCACCCAAGCATTCGCCCTTTGCGTGCCAGAGATGAATCCAGCACACTTGATCAGTATTAGACCATGGGCTCTATGTTCAAAAGAAAAGTAGAGGAATTCTGGGGCAAACCATCTACAATTTAGTTAACTAAAAATGTCTTCCACTTTTCTTTAAAGGATGGTTTAAATTATTTTTTTTAATATATACAATATCCTATCTTGAGAGAATGAAGTCTTACTCTCCCTTTGACATAGTACCCTTTGAATTAAAGGGCATCCATCATTCCATTGTAAAGAAAGCCACACGTGATCATTGCCTCTAAAGCAGCACTGCTGTACATGTATAACCACCCAGACATGTGGGCCAGGGAGTAAAAGAATAAATTCAGCCCACAGGCCATATTTTGCATGTGTCTGATATAATGCCATAATAACTCCTTAAAATATAATAAGCATTACATGTCTATATTAACTCATATCCAAAAACTGTCTTACATTTTAGCATTCATTAAAACTGAACCCTTTGAGTGACATGTTCTTTAGCAGTCTTAATTTAAGAACTCACACAATTACAACTTATTTTGCCTAGAATCTTCACTCACTCTTCATCTACATTCTCCTCTTTTTTCTATTTTAAATGAAAATGTTCTAACATTTAAACCCAAGAACAAGAGGGATATGAAATGCACTGCCTATCCTTATAAACCTCTAAGAGTTAAAAAGACTGATAATATTGAATGATGAAACTTACAATACTGGAAACAACAAGAATAGAAGTATTATGAGGAGTCTTGCGGTCAATCCATCCGGAAGATACCACGAGTAAACAACAAAACTTGTGAGGATGTAAACAATGAAGGAATAGAGGAACAATCGTCCAACCCAAATCTTGCGTAGTTTCTGATTCTTATCACGGAATTCTTCCAAAGACTGAATATCCTAAAGAGTCAAAAGATAAAGAATTTAGCAGGTGTAAGACATTTAAAGTTATATTAGTTTCCAGAGAGTTGTCAGGGACATTGAAAGAAGCCAAGTAGAATTATAGAATGTAAAAAAAGATCTAAATGGTTTTGTTTTATAACACACCACACACAAAATAAGAAGAGCATAAACAATGTACTACAGAGATAGTGTTACATTGTTCCAGGCTAGCTGACCAGAAAACTCTCTGGAAACAATTCAAGAGAGCTTACCATGTGGGACACAAAAAATGTATACAAAAAAAAAATATTAGGTACAGATGAAAAGAATTGCAATGTTAATAAAGTACAGGTATTTTGGCTTTTCATATTAAAGGGATAGTAATATTTAAAATGTAAAAAAAATGTTGTAGTGTTTATGTCCCCGAATAAAACAAAGGTACTCCCACTGCTGAGAGATACTTTATTAAAAAATTATAACAGCTCAAACTTGAATTTTTCAGGTGGAATATCACAGTGGCCTGAAAATTTACAGTGACGCTGTTGCTACATCATCCTATGGAGATTTATGGTCTATGGACCAGATTATTCCATAGGATGGTGTAGCAACAGTGCCACTGTAAATTTTCAGGCCACTGTGATAGTGCACTGAAAAAAATACAAGTTTGAACAGTTATAATTTTTTTTATAAAATATCTCTCAGCAGTGGGAGTACCCTTGTTTTACTCAGGGGGATAAACCCTACAACATATTTTTTTTTTACATTTTAAGTATTACTATCCCTTTAAGCACTTTCAGAATATGTAAAGTCAAAATACAGGGTAACTACTCCTTTAAAGGGATAGTAATGTTTGTTAAAGTTCACCAAGTTTTGTCTAGCATTCAATGAGTTAAAAGCCATATTTACATCAGTGGGAGATTGATTTTTCTTCTATGGTGCAGTTGGTTTGCTCCAGGATATCAGAATAACAACTTTGCATTCCCAACACATTCCCCAAATAAAATATACATAGGTTTGACCTTAACTGTTTTTATGGAGACTGCATGAAAGGTATGAGTCATACCTACAAAATGGGCAGTTTTAAGTGGGCACAGTCCCAATGGGTGAAAATCCCCATGTCCCTTTTCCCCACTTTATTATTGATTACATTTGGCAGTGTATATAAGTGAATTACATGACTCCACAACAATCACACTTCCAGTAATTGACTTTTTTTTTTTTTTTTTTTTTTTTTTTTTTTAAGATATATATATTTTTTTTTGAAAAAAAATAAAAATAAAAAAATAAATAAATAGTCGATTTGAACAGGTCAAAAATGACCTGCTAACAACCAGCCTCCAGCACAGCAGTGAAGGGGGTAATACCCCCAGCTGCAGATTTTATTTTACACTCCAGTAGGTGTCTCCTCTCTGCTTCTCTGTCCCTTACTTTGCCGGTAAGGGACAGATGTGTTGAGGAGAGACTCAGAGACAGTGTGTAAATCACACTGTCTCATTCATTGAGAATACCAGTACATGTGATCGCTGCTTCAGCGATCACATGACACGGAACAACTGAGAAGGGCCGAGACTGAACACCGGAGCGTTTAGTCTCAGCCTGGAATAAATGATAGCAGCGTGCACAGAGGCATGCTGCTATCATTTATACAATGACGTTCCAGGACTGTCATAGGTCCTTAACGGGTTAAATGGCAAGTCTCACTCAGACTGTCCTTTCATCAAGTCTGCACCCTTGGGAGAATACCTACTAATGAAGACTGCATTGTGAGCCTCTGTGAATCAGCAGAACACAGGAGATCTGCTCCCTTGCCAATTGGTCTGCATGAACAGCCCTCAGAGACATGTGAAGGGCTGACCCTGAGTATATGTAGGCTGCGAGCTCAACCTGTGAAGTTTGTGGCTACAAACTGCCTGGTTGCTTTGCAGCCCAGAGCCAGGAATATCACACTGGCTGACAGGTGCCTTTTGGACTGCACAGTGCAACCCCCAGTGTTCTACCAACTCTGCTAACACAGGAGCACTAAGTAAAACATTATAACAACAATTTTCATTCAATTACTATTGTTACATTTTTATTGATGGAAAAAAAGTACCTTTTCCATTTTCTCCAAAACTTCAACAGTAGAGGGCTTCGTCTGTTGGTCAGAAAGAATTTTTTCATCACTTACAATCACTTTATTTAAAAAAAACAAGAACAGCAGCAATACAATTAAAACAGTCAGTCATTCTCCTTTTTTTTTTTTTTTTTTTTTTTTTTTTTTTTTTTAACCATATGAAACATTTTTTCTGCATTACAATACAAGATTCCCATTTTAAAGGAGAATTAAACTTTTTTTTATGAAAAAAAAATTATATATTGTAGAGATTTTCCTACTGAGTAAAATAAGGGTACTCCCACTGTCAAGAGATTTATATTTCCAGAGTTATTACAGTTTAAACCCATGTTTTATTACATTAGCAGTGCCCACTATTGGTCAAATTCTAATTATTTTTTCTGTTAGATTCTAAATGGAGAGGAAAGTCAGACATACAGTTCTCCATAGAATGTGATAGAAACTGCCTGTCACTTCCTGGCAGTTAGAACTGTCAGGAAGTAAACACACACTAAATTATCTTCCTGATTATTTGAACTGCTATACAATTTTGAATAAAACATATGATAGCAGTGGGAGTGGCCTTGTTTTATTCAGCAGGAAATGCTCTATAAAAGAGGATTTTAGTCTTACCTGTTAAATCCTTTTCTCTTAGTCAATACAGGTTACTGGTAACTTTGGGTAGGCGATCAGCCCCTTTAAGTAGGCAGAAACAAATCTGAGAAGTGGCTGCTGGGTGGAGCCTTCCTCCTCTCCTTAGCTTGCAGCTAGCCAATCCACAACCAGTAAGGTTTGCAGACTAACTATTGACTAGGTAGTAAGAAGGTAAAGGAAGACTCCTGTGAGCATGAACCCGAAAGGACCCCCACGTTCTGCCACAGGAGAGCCAAGCATGGTCCCTTGACAGGGTGGGAGACCAGTAACCTGTATGGACTAAAAAGAATTTAACAGGCAAGACTAAAATCCTCTTTTCTCTGTCGTCCAATACAGGTTACTGGTAACTTTGGGATGTCAATCCATTAAGTTCCCCATTGCTGGAAGAAAGGCAAGGACCAGGCACAGGCCCCCAAAGTCACCAGAGCACCAATGAACCTACAGATCCTGAATAGCTCAACAATAACCACAGTGTCAATGGACACCGAACAGAGGTAAAACAGACCCCAGGAACTGCTATACAGCACACTGAACTAGAGCCAACAGGGCTCAAAAGTGAGAGTACGGAGAGACTAATGAGATCTTAGAAAGGCAAGGCCGCCTCCAGGATCTTCCTCCCAAAACTGGCATCGGCCGATACCAGCACATCCACAGGGTAGTGGTTTGAGAAGGTATGCATGGACGACCAAATGGCCGTCTTGCACAACTGATCAGCTGAGGCCTGATTCTTGTAGGCCCAAGATGTCCCAATAAACCTCGAAGAATGAGCCGTGACCCGAAAGGGAACAGGCTTCTTCCTAAGTTCATAAGCCTTACGAATACTGGACTTGATCCAGGAAGCAATGGTTACCTTGGAAGAAAGCTTTCCTGCCCTGGGACCCTCAGGAATGACAAAAAGAGTGTGAAACTGTCTCAATGGCTTAGTGCGATGCACATAGAACTTGAGACAATGCACAACATCCAATTGATGATGATGATCCCTCTCTTTGTCAGAAGTAGGGTTAGGGCAGAAAGAAGGAACCACAATCTCCTGATTAATGTGGAACTCAGACCACCTTTGGGAGACACTCTTGCGAAGTACGAAGCACTGCCTTGTCCTTGTGAAACACCAAAAAGGGTGGCCTACAAGACAGAGCATGCAGCTACGTAACACGGAGAACAGACACAATCGCAAGGAGAAAGGCCATGTTCCACATCAGCAGACGCAAAGGAATAGTGGCCAAGGACTCAAAGGGAGGGTGCGCTGAAACCAAGTTAAGGTCCCACTGTCGAGTGGGAGTCTTAAACACAGGATGGGTATGAGCAACGCCTTGGAAGAAAACCTTGACATCAGGAAGAATAGCAAGGCTCCTCTGAAAGAAAAAACAGAGAGAGCAGAAGTCTGAACCTTAAGAGAACTCAGACTGAGACCCTTATCCACACCATCCTGGAGGAAGGAAAGGACCGTAGGGAGATCAAAATCCTGAGACAGGTCCCTATCAGCACACCAAGATAGAAAGGTAGACCAAACTTTATGGTAGTCCTTAGAGGAAAATGGCTTATGGGCACAAAGCATAGTAGCCACCACACCAGAAGAAAAACTCTTCTTCAAAATTGAGGATTCAATCTCCATGCCATCAAAGCCAGACGATGAACGTCCTCCTTCCACAGGTAACCCTGTAAAAGAAGATCCGGACGGGAGGGGAGCCTAAGAGGTTCCGCCACAGAGATCCAGAAGCTCCGGAAACCAAGCTTGCCGAGGCCAGTATGGAGCAATCAGAATGACTATGCAGCGCTCCAGTTGCAGTTTCCGTATCACCCTGTGCAACAGGGGAATAGGATGAAAGAGGTATGCCAGAAGGAAATTCCACAGAATCGACAAGGCATCCACTGCTAGAGCCAGAAGATCCACCCAGCGAGAGCAGAACATTGGAACTTTCCTGTTGTGCCTGGTTGCCATCAGGTCGATGTGTGGAAGACCCCACAGCTGGACAATGAAGTTGAACACCTCTGGATGTAGCTCCCACTCTCTGCTGTCCACTGTGTGCCGACTGAGGAAGTCTGCCAGAACATAGTCTATGCCAGAAATATGAACTGCGGAAATGGCAGGGACATGATCCTCTGCCCAGGACAAAACAGCCTCGACCTCAAGCAAGACTCAGACTTCTTGTGCTGCCTTGCTTTTTATGTAGGCTACCGCTGTGGTGTTGTCTGACTGGACCTTGACTGGGCAATCCTCCACTTGAAGTGTCCAGTGGCGCAGGGCATGAAATATCGCCAGAAACTCCAAGATGTTGATGGGAAGGAAAGATTCTTCCTGGGACCACCGGCCCTGGGTATTCAAGTGCCCCAAAAGCGCTCCCCAACTAGAGAGGAATCTGTCGTCACTGTTGTCCAAAACTGCTCTATCTGCCTTTGAGCAGATAGAGCAGGTTGAGCCACCATGAGAGGCTCAGCTCCACGTGAAGAGGGAGAGACAGGGACCTATCCAGGAGATCCGGCCAACCCCTGCATGTCAGGATTAGAAACCTCTGAAGTTCCCTGGTATGAGCCATGGCAAACGGAACCGCTTCTATGGTGGAAATGAACTTCCCCACCAGGGATGACAACTTCTTGGCTGGAACCGGATCCTGATTTAGGACAGCCTGGACCTTCAGTGCTATCTGATGGGCCACTTCGTTCGTGAGGAAAACCACCCCCCTCTGAGTGTTGAAAAGGATTCCCAGAAAGACCATCCTCTGTGAAGGAACAAGGTCTGACTTGTCCAGATTGATGATCCACCCGTGACGGGACAGAGCATGAAGGTAATCCTGCACTTGCTGATGAAAGCGTTCTGGAGAAGAGGCCTTCAGAAGGAGGTCGTCCATGTACGGGGTGACTCTGATGCAGTCTCGATGTAGGATGGAAATAAAGGCTCCCAGGACTCTGTTGAAGACTTGAGGAGCCGTGGTCAGGCCTAAGAGGAGGGCAGAAAACTGGAAATTCCCTCGGTTGCAGGCAAAGCGGAGATACTGCCAACTCTCTGGGCGAATGGTAACGTGCAAATATGCATCCTGAAGTTCCAGAGAAGCTAGAAATTCCCCAGGGGACATGGCAGCTATCACTGTGCGTACCGAGACCTGACCACAAAGGAGTTGAGATCCTTCAAATCCAAAATGGGACGATAGCCTTGGAAACCACGAAGAGGTTGGAGTAGAACCCAACCCCCTTTCCTGAGGAGGAACTGGTTTCAAGACCGCCTTGTCCAGAAGGGCCTGAATGGCTCCCTCGAAAAGGCAACACTTTTCTGCTCCTAGAGGAGAGCGAGAAGAGAAGGTTCGAGAAGGAGGAAGGTAGGTGAAGGGGATCCTGTACCCTACAGACACCACCTGCAAAACCCACAGGTCCGCCACAGATGCTTCCCCAAGTAGAGAGGTAGAGGCATAAGAGGCCACCCACCTGTGGATAGGGACCCGGATTCGATGAGTCATGCAGAAGGAGGTTTGGAAGCCTGGGCTTAGCAGAGGACTTAGGCCTCCATTGCTGGTTAGGCTTGGATGAGGCATGCGTAGCCTGAGGCACCGTCTGGGTTGCCATACGCAAGTCAGCCTGAAAGGAAAGAAAAAAAACGATTCCGCTTGACAGGCATCTTCTTCCTCTGGACCACTGGCATGTGAGTACTTTTCCCTCCAGTGGCTTCTCTGTTCACATCCTTAAGATCAGGACCAAGCAGTGAAGTGCCCTCTTGAAGACAGCGTCAGCAGACCAGATCTTGAGCCAAAGAGCACGTCTGGCTACCACAGACATGGTGGATGCCCTGGCTACCATGTGCAGAGCATCAAACAGGGCAGTAGAAACAATGCTGAGCCTCAGATGTCGACGAGAAGCTGCAACGTCAGCAGTGGGAGCTCTCTGACGGACAGCTGAAGTGAGCTGTTCAGTACAGACAACCACGGCTCTATTCACCCATGCCGCAGCAAATGCGGGGCGCAGAGCAGAACCAGCCATTGCAAAAATGGGCTTGAGAGAGGTCTCAAGCGTCTTGTCAGTCCAGTCTTTCAGAGCAGATGCATCAGCCACAGGCAAGGCAGTGGACTTAGAAAGCCTGGAAACAGGGGCATCCACCTATTGGAGGATGAAATCTCTGAGCTAGGGCCACTTCAGAGAACGGGTAAAGCTTAGTAAACTTCCTAGAGACAGATAGTTTCCTGTCTGGAAACCTCAGACACCAAGCGGTCCAGGGTGGGGTTAGGTGGAAAAGTATGGGGCCTAACAGGCTCCTGGAATACATCAGAGGGATCAGATGAAACGTCCTGTACCAAGGAAATGTTCAGGGTGACCAACACTCACAGTCCACCAACTCCTCCTCCTCAGAGGAGTCAGACACATCAGGTACACCCGGCGGTTTAGGCAGAGAAGATCTGATAGTGATGGGGGCCTGCCACAATGGAATACCCCCTGCAAAGTGGATGGAAGGAGTTTTAAGGTGGACCGGAGTTCCCTGGTAGTAGCCTTAAACTCTTGCATACATACTGACTCAAGTAAATGGATGGAGGTCCCTGCAAGGGACTCAGGGGCAGCAGCGAATGCTGGGCAAACATGACCTAAGTATTCTTTAGGTAACCCTGAGTGACATAAGGAGCAATGGGGGACACAGACACCCCAGTGTCCTTAGTCTTAGGTCTAGCCCCAAGGTCTAAAGGAAGACATACTCACAGTGTAAAACGGTCAAAGTATCAGAAACACCCAAAATACAGTGTGTATGAAAATAAAAATCACCCAGAAATGCCAAAATAGACTTATCTGACAGGCTAAGTGTTAAACTGCTGAGGAGAGAAGGAGAGTCCAAGCCCTGCATAGGATACTCGATCAGAGAAGGCACAAAATGGCTGTTGCAGCTGGAGCCAATCAGAAACGAGAGTGCAAATCAAGTGCTCATGGGAATTGTAGTTTTGCTAAAAGAGTACCACAATAGTGCCCGAAGCCCCCTGAGACCCCCACCACCACCATTAACATGCCCTGAACGTTGACCGGAAAACAGAGCAAGGGCAGACCAATAAAATGAGCCATCCTGGCCCTTGCTACGTAGAGAGGTTGCAGAGAATTGTCCCAAACTGTAAAGTCCCGTAGGAGTGAATGGAACAATGGCGTTTATGCGGTAAACGTGCGCCTTGGATACAAGTTTTACAAGGGGACCTCAGACTCAAAGGGTGCTCCCCTTTTTTAGCTGGCAGTGGGCAACACCTGGGGAAAGAGCTTGCAGCCAAGATTTTCCCCACAGGGCTTAGGTCCACAAAAGCACCTGGTAAACGGAGCTATCCACATTTGGGTGATGGGAAATGTCAGTGATGGTAATCCACCTAATGGTGGTATCCCATATCTAATAGAAAAATAATAAAGAAGCTAAAACTATAGCAGAACTGTTCTCTTGCCTTGTGTTGTGACCAAGGAAAAAAAAAAATCTTACTGGATGGGGCACTGTTGGGGTACTCTGTCAGCGACACAATGTTTCCCATAAGCTCCCGCTTCGAGCGCTCGTTTCCAATTGGCTCCTGTCGAGGCAGCCATTTTGTGTATTCGCAGATCGAGTATCCTACTCAGGGCTTGGACACTCCTTCGCCTACCAGATAAGTATTGTTTTAGCGTTTCTGGAGAGCATTAATTATCATACACACTTTATTGTGGGTGTTTTGATACTTTGACTGTTTTGACTCTGAGAATGTCTACTCCGTTAGACCTTGGGTCTAAACCCAAGACAGAGGATACTGGGGCGTTTGTGTCCCCCATTGCTCCGCATGTCAATCAGGGTTACCTAGAGAATATACCAGTCATATTTGCCCAGCATGTGCTGCTGCCCCCGAATCCCCTGCTGGGGCCTCCAGCCATGCACTAGAGCCAATATGGATGCAAGAGTTTAAGGCTACTACCAGGGACCTCTGGTCCACCTTACAACTCCTTCCATCCACTTTACAGGGGGTCTTCCATTTGTTGCAGAACCCCACCCCTATTAGATCTTCACTGCCTAAAACGACGGGTGTACCTGATGTGTCCGATTCCTCTGAGGAGGAATTGTTGGTGGACTCTGATTATGAGGATGATGACTGTTCAGCTGTTCCTTCATCTCAGTTTTTTGGGGACCCCTTTAAGGCAGACCTCATTCCCTCGGCTGAGGGCCTGATCAGGGCTGTGTTGTCCACCCTGAACATTCCCTTGGTGCAGGTGGTGTCTTCTGATTCCTCTGATGTTTTCCAGGAGCCTGTTAGGCCCCATGTTTGCTTTCCACCCAATACCACCCTTGTCCACTTGGTGTCAGAGGAGTGGAAATTTCCAAACAAGAAACCTTCTGTGTCTAAGAAGTTTGCTCAACTTTACTCATGTTCTGAAATGGCCCTCATTCAGTGAGTTCATCCCCCCCAAAGTGAATGCCCCAGTTTCCAGGCTTTCTAAATCAACTGCCTTGCCAGTGGCTGATGGCTCTGCTCTTAAAGACTGGAGTGACAAGAAGCTTGAGACTTCTCTCAAGGCTATTTTTGAGACAGCAGGCTCTGCCCTTCATCCTACTTTTGCTGCTGAATGAGTAAATAGGGTTGTGGCTGTTTGGACTGAACAGCTCAATTCTGCTGTCCGTCAGGGAGCCCATACATCTGACATGCTGTGACTTGCTAACATTGCGGAGGCTCAGAATTATGTCTCTGCCTCTCTGTTTGATGCTGTGCATATGGTAGCCAGGGCATCTACCATGACTGTGGTAGCCAGAAGGGCTCTTTGGCTTAAGATCTGGCCAGCTGACACGGCCTCTAAGAAGACTCTCCTGTCTTTGCCTTTTCAGGGATCCTCCCTGTTTGGGCCCGAGCTCAAGGATCTCATCAACAAGGCCACTGGAGGGAAGAGTATTCACCTGCCAGTGGTCCTGAGGAAGAAGGTGCCTGTCAAAAGGAATCGGCTTTTTCGTCCCTTTCAGGCAGACTCGAGCCAAGCAACCCAGATAGTCCCTTAGGTTCCGCGCTCCTCATCCAAGCCTAAGCAGCAATGGAGATCCAAGTCCTCCACAAAGCCCAAGGCTTCCAAACTTCCTTCTGCATGACTCACCAAACCCAGGTCCCCACCCGCAGGTAGGTGGCCATCTACGCCACTACCTTTCAGCTTGGCAGGCCTCTGCGGCGGACTCATGGGTTTTACAAGTGGTGGCCTCAGGATACATTATTCCCTTCACCTCTTCCAAGGACCTTTGTTTCTCATTCTCCCTTGGGAACAGAAAAGAGACGCCTTTTCGAGGACACTATTCAGGCCCTGCTAGACAAGGCGGTCCTGGAGCCAGTTCCCTCCCAGGAGAGGGGCTTGGGATTCTATTCCAACCTCTTTGCGGTTTCCGAGAAGGATGAGGGCTGTCACCCCATTTTGGATCTGAAGGCTCTCAACTCCTTTGTGGTCAGGTCCCAGTACCACCAGGAGTCTCTACGCACTGCTATAGCGGCCATGACTCCTGGGGAATTTCTGGCCTCTCTGGATCTTCAAGATGCCTATCTGCACATCACCATTCATCCAGAGAGTCGGCAGTATCTCCGCTTTGCCTGTGACAGAGGACACTTTCAGTTCTCTGCCCTCCCCTTTGTTGAAGGCTTGAGGAGCTGTGGTCAGGCCAGAGTCCTAGGAGCATTGATCTCCGTCCTATATCGGAACAGTATCAGGGTGACTCTATACATGGACGACCTCGTCTCCAGAACTCCTTCACCAGCAGATGCAGGACTGCATTCATGCTCTCTCCCATCATGGGTGGACCAACTTGGACAAGTCAGGCCTTGTTCTCTCTCAGCCTCCTCTTCAACATTCAGAGGGGGATGGTGTTTGACGGACGAAGTGGCTCATCAGATAGCACTAAAAGGTCCAAGCTATCCTGTCTCAGGATCCAGTTCCAGCCAAGAAATGGTCTTCCTTGGTGGGGAAATTCATTTCCACCATAGAAACAGTTCCGTTTGCCATGGCTCACACCAGGGAACTTCAGAGGTTTCTGATCCTGGCCTGCAAGGGCCGTCCAGATCTCCTAAGAAGATCCCGGTCTCTCCCTCTTCAAGTCGTCTTGGAGCTTCGGGCGATATTTCATGCCCTAAAATACTGGACATGGCAACTGAAGGATTGCCCGGTCAGGGTACAGTCGGACACCGCCACAGCGGAAGCCTACATCAACAAGCAAGGCTAGAGGTCAAGGCTATTTTATCTTGGGCAGAGAAGCATGTCTCTGCCATTTTCGCAGTTCATATCCATGGAATAGACAACATTGTGGCCAACTTCCTCAGTCAACACACAGTGGACAGTGAGTGGGAGCTGCATCCAGGTGTACAACCTCATCATCCAGCAGTGGGGTCTTCCACACATCGACCTGATGGCAACCAGGCACAACAGTAAAGTTCCAACGTTCTGCTCTCGCTGGGTGGATTCCATGGCTCTGGCAGTGGATGCCTTTTCAACCCCATGGACGTTTCCTCTGACTTACATCTTTCCTCCTGTTCCTCTGTTGAACAGAGTTCTTCGGAAGCTGAGACTGGAGCGCTGCCCAGTCATTTTGATTGCTCCGTACTGGCCCGACAGACTTGGTTTCCGGAGCTTCTGGACATCTCAGTGGCGGAACCTCTTCGACTTCCCCACCGTCCAGACCTTTTTTTCTATAGGGTTACCTCTGGAAGGAAGACGTTCATCGTCTGGCTTTGACAGCATGGAGATTGAATTGACTGATTTTCTTCTGGAGTGGTGGCTACTATGCTTAGTGCCTGTAAGCCTGTTTGCTCTAAGGCCTACCATCGAGTTTGGTCTACCTTTCTGGCTTGGTGTGTTGACAAGGACATGTCTCCGAATTTTGACCTTCCTACAGTTCTTTCCTTCCTCCTAGATGATGTGGATAAGGGTCTCAGTCTGAGTTCTCTTAAGGTTCAGACTTCTGCGCTCTCTGTCTTTTTTCAGAGGAGTCTTGCTATCGTTCCTGGTGTTAAGGTTTTCTTTCAGGGTGTTGCTCATACTTGTCCGGTGTTTAAGTCCCCTGCTCCTCAGTGGGATCTTAACCTGGTTCTGGGAGTACTCCAGCATCCTTTCTTTGAGTCATTGGCTACCATTCCTCTGTGTCTGCTGGTATGGAAGATGGCCTTTCTTCTATCAATTGTTTCTGTTCGCCGAGTTGAGGAGCTGCATGCCCTGTCTTGTAGACCTCCCTTTTTGGTCTTTCACAAGGACAAGGCAGTGCTTCGCACAGCACAAGAGTTTCTCCCTAAGGTGGTGTCTGAGTTCCACATTAATCAGGAGATTGTGGTCCCTTCCTTCTGTCCTAACCCTACTTCTGACAAAGAATGGGATCTTCATCGATTGGGTGTTGTGTGTTGTCTCAAGTTCTATGTGCAACGCACTGAGCCAATGAGACAGTTTGACACTCTCTCTCATTCCTGAGGGTCCTAGGGAAGGGAAGCCTGCTTCCAAGGTAACCATAGCTTCTTGGATTAAGCCCACGATTCGTAAGGCTTACGAACTTAGGAAGAAGCCTGTTCCCTTTCGGGTCACAGCTCATTCTACAAAGGTCTATTGGGACATCTTAGGCCTACAAGAACCAGGCTTCAGCTGATCAGTTGTGCAAGGAGGCCACTTGGTCGTCCATGCATACCTTCTCAAACCACTACCCTGTGGATGCGCTGGCATCGGCCGATGCCAGTTTTGGGAGGAAGATCCTGGAGGCAGCCTTGCCTTTCTAAGATCTCATTAGTCTCTCCATACTCTCACTTTTGAGCCCTGTTTGCTCTAGTTCAGTGTGCTGTATAGCAGTTCCTGGGGTCTGTTTTACCCCTGTTCAGTGTCCATTGACACTGTGGTTATTGTTAAGCTTTTCATGATCTGTAGGTTCATTGGTGCTCTGGTGACATTGGGGGCCTGCGCCTGGTCCTTGCCTTTCTTCCAGCAATGGGGAACTTAATGGTTGGACATCCCAAAGTTACCAGTAACCTGTACTGGACGACAGAGAAAAGAGGATTTTAGTCTTAACTGTTAAATCCTTTTCTCTTCGTCCATACAGGTTACTGGTCTCCCACCCTGTCAAGGGATCATGCTTGGCTCTCCTGTTGCAGAGCGTGGGGGCCTTTTCGGGTTCATGCTCACGGAGACTTCCTTTACTTTCTTACTACCTAGTCAATAGTTAGTCCGCAAATCTTACTGGTTGGGGATTGGCTAGCTACAAGCTAAGGAGAGGAGGTAGGCTCCACCCAGCAGTCTCTTCTCAGAATTGTTCCTGCTTATTAAAGTTGCTGATCGCCTACCCAAAGTTACCAGTAACCTGTATGGACTAAGAGAAAAGGATTTAACAGGCAAGACTAAAATCCTGTTTTTGCTCATTTGTTAACTAGGGAGTCTGAAAACCATGCATGTACATAAAACTATACATAATTGGCACCAGGAAAGGTGGGGGCGTAAAAAGATACAAATATCCATTTAATCTGCACCCTGCCGTAAGCTACAATAAATTATATATAGCGGGTGAAGAGCCGTGGCCAGATTGAATATTAAGCACTCTTCCAATTATCTATGGTTATAATTAAAAGTATGGTGCCAAGTCCAGCGTCAATATCAATATAGACTATGAGCTACTAACTTGATATGAATCTTATCTGGATGGGAGATATGTTATCCCCAAAATCATTTGAAGGACCACCACCAGCTTCATCAATGTTGCCATTTAGAAACTTATGCCATTGGGTTTTTGTGGACTACAACTGGATATGGTTCTTGTGAATTTGAACTTTGACGCAAGTCATCTATTCATTTCATCTGTCTGAGGGACTCATTTTCTAAAGATTAATTCCATTTCATCCTCATTTTTAATTTATAAACTAACACTGGATACAATTATATCTCACTGTTCCAGCTCTTTATGTCCATGTACTTATTGAATTTGATTTGACATTCTATAGCATTGGTTCAGCTCATCAATTCATTCCGCTTTATCTGTGTTACTCATATCCAAGGATATAGCAGAATAACCATTTCATAGCATTTACTATGTTGTTCATTTTGTATAGTTTTTTTTATAGATTTCTGTTAGCATAGCTCTAGTTTAGGTAGAATTGAGTCTTGCTGGCCCGGTTTAACAGAGCGTAGGGGTCTACTATAATACGTGGTTTGTCCTTGCACTCATTTACAGGACCAGCAAGATTGTCGATGCCATGTACTTTGTTAATATTTTCAAAAGTCTTTTCAGCGCTTGGGTCCATGTCTTTGTGGTCTATTAACTACACTTCACTTTTAGTGTATGTTCGCCTGCTTGTATAGTGCTGTTCCTGCCAGCAGACAACGCTGGATCCCATCGCTCAATGGTGTCTATTTTAATTCTGTTATTTGCTTATTTATGTGGCTGTGACAGCACAAAGCAGTTCTGAGGGAGTCACCAGTGTTCTACATCAGTGGTTCTCAACCCGTGCCCTCAGTGGCTACTAACAGGCCAGGATTTGAGAATTTCCTTTTAAGAGCACAGGTGAGTTAATCAATATAAACAAGTCTCTGATCAACACAGTTGTGTTCTAGCAGGAAAATTCCTAAGTCCTGGCCTGTTAGTGGCCACTGAGGGCACGAGTTGAGAACCTCTGTTCTATATCATAGGTGAAGTCTGTTTTTCACAGTGTTTAGTCCATCTGCTACAGAAATTGGGAAATTCTCTTCATTATTAGCCACTACAATTTAAGTTAGTGTTATACACTGATACCTTGCCGATAGGGGGCCATTCATGGACACGGTGATTTGATAAAAAAATCTAATTATAAAACCTACTTCTTATGTATTTAATGGTATTTAGCTTATTCAGTAAGATTATACATTGATACACATTGGTGTTTTATTTGTTTTTTTTTTTTTTTTTTTGTTGACTTTGTTTTTTTAAGTCAATAAAATCATATTTGGAGATAACCCTAGGTTTATTTTCTCTAGCCGATTATACACATCCTGGTGTAAAAGCCCGTGTACAGGGGTCAAGAGGTCGGGCAGTCTCTACTGCGCGTGACTGTATCAGACAAACATATGTTTGGCTATATAATATATATATATATATATATATATATATCTATATATATAAAAGAAGACTTTGTGCCTGGCAAAACACACCCAGGGGCGGCAGTAAAAAGGATTACTGCTGCCATTGGGTGATTCTGTGGGAGTGTGATTTTTGGCCTGCCCCCACTATCCAGCCCGCCCACCACTATCTAAGGCTGAAAAAAAAAATGGCTGCCACACACTCCTACACCACAGACACATGCACATGCCCTCCCACACACACACTAGCAGACACATACACACACGCACGCTGAGGATGATGGGAACAATGTTCAAGCTACAGCTGGAAGGCCATGGTCCAATCTGTATTATGCAGCTTCTTCATTCCCTGTCTTTGAGCCTACACAGCTCTGCTAATTACTACAAGTGAGCTGATTTCTAAACAATCAGCAGGAGGATACTGGCTTGCTGAGAAAGTGGAAACAACGGCAGAGAGGTGATCAGGCAGTGCAGAGCAAGGCTTCAGCTGAGCTGGTAAATGGCAGAGACATGGATGTGACTGTATTTATATATTGCACAAAGAGAGAGAAAGAGAGCAGGTTGTTTGTCAGTCTGTCTGTAAGTAGAGGTGCCAGTTCCTGCAATCATCTCCATGCTGTACATAGCTCACTGTATAGCATGTATGACAAACTATTTATATATGGTCTGGCATTGTATAGTATACAGTCTGTGTATAAGGACTGGCACTATACAGTATAGGAGGGACAGTCCCTGTTTGACACCCAAATCCCTCTGCTCCTCTATTTAGGAGATCACACGGTGTGGTGTATATACAGTAGGCTGACCAGACCTCCCCTTTAACTGGGGACACATAGGAAATAAGCATATTTCAGGAGTGCACCAAAATCAAAGCAGCCCTGCAGTATGCATTTTTCATATGTGTCACTGGTTAAAGGTGAGGTCTGGTCAGCCTAATGTACAAGTGTATCAGATTGCTTCACATCAGTAAAACCCACGGTAATGTGGGTATAAACTTCTGTATATATCTGTTAAATTAGTCTGTGTAAAAAAATACTTTCATCTTCTTCTAAATCATTCACTTACAGAAAGAGTAACTTAAGCATTTCAGTGCCAGAGGAGATGCAATGCATTGCTTACCCCCTGGCACTCAAAGGGTTAAAAATTCTCTACAATGGTCTGGCACTGTATAGCAGTGGTTCTCAATCTGTGCCCTCAGTGGCTATTAACAGGCCAGGATTTTAGAATTTCCTTTTAAGAGCACAGGTGAGTTAATCAATATGACTGAGCCTCTGATCAACACACTTGTGTTCTAGCAGTGAAATTCCTAAGTCCTGGCCTGTTAGTGGCCACTGAGGGCATGGGCTGAGAACCTCTGCTGTATAGTATACAGTCTGCATGTGTCTGTGTATAAGGACTGGCACTATACAGTATAGGAGGGACAGTCCCTGTTTGACACCCAAATCCCTCTGCTCCTCTATTTAGGAGATCACATTGTGTGGTGTATATACCAGTGTATCAGATTGCTCCACATCAATAAAACCCACAGTAATGTGGGAATAAACTTCTGTATATATCTGTTAAATTAGTCTGTGTAAAAAAAATACTTTCATCTTCTTCTAAATCATTCACTTACAGAAAGAGTAACTTAACCATTTCAATGCCAGAGGGGATGCAATGCATTGCTTACCCCCTGGCACTCAAAGGGTTAAAAATTCTCTAAAATACACCACCAGCCACGCCCCCAGTAACACCACCGAAAACACAAGTGTCCCTCTTTGGCCATATGAAATGTTGGGAGGTATGTTACTTACACTGCTCACACTGTATGTATTTATGTTCTGATTTGCAGCTGTGTGTCACTGTTTGTGTTGTCAGTGCATGTGTGTGTATATGTGTGTGTTGCATGTGTCTCTGTCTATCACTGTGTGTACCTTTCTGACACGTACACCCTACGCTATAATTCACTATCATAACATTTATTTAAAAAAAAAGAAACATTTCCTGCATAACATGACGGGCAACGCCGTCCCAAACTGCTAGTATATATATATATATATATATATATATATATATATATATATATATATATATATTACAGAGGGGTTTAGAACTAGATATATAGCTATATATAGATAGAGCCAGCTAGATATAAATAGATCTAGATAACGGGGGAAAAAAAAAAAAAAAGGGGATAGCAAGAATGTTGAAAGTGTGTCCATCCACCAGATTAGAAAAAAAAACATCCTCCAAGTCTCTGGATCTGAAAGGGTTAAGGACCAGTGGAGCATGCATTGCATTGTTTTAGGACCAAGTACAATAGTAGAACTTGCATATTTTCCAAAAATGGAGATGAAAGAACAGAATGATCATATACCAAATAATGAAATAGAAACATATGATTCTGTCCTCCCCACTAGCTGGCGTGAATTTTTTCCCGGAAATTATTAAAGCCGCACTTCCTCCTCATTCAGTCTTTTTTACGCCAGCTGGCGAAGAAGAAAAACGGGACAGAGCATTCCCACTTATAATATATAGTCGAATAATACCTTATTGAGACCGCAATGTTCTGTCCATGCCGGGGTGAAGCATGTCCAGAAGCGCTAATCCGCTGGAGCAAACCGGTCAGCGAGAGAAGCAGATTAGAGCTGCCAAACTTCCCCTCAGAAGTACGGGCAATGGCAGGCAAGCAGATGTAAGGTAAGACTACTCTTATTTATAACCTGTTCTCATTCCTGCGGAAGGCCTCTGCGTTCCAGCTTGAAACGCAAGCCTTATTATGAATCCCTATTTAAAGTTCTGGTGGGAGAGTTTTTGCTGTTGGTAAGATTTAAGTAGGATAATTTTAAGAATATGTATTAAAAGTTATATTTTAAATACTATGTCTGCTCCAAAAGCATCCTCCTCCTCCTCTAAAGGGAAGGAGAAGTCTGTTACGGATCTTAAAGAGGACAAATCCTCATAGAAATTCAAGAACTGTTTGTCTTGTGATGCAAAAGTACCCATCTCTGACTCTGCCAAGTTATGTCAGGAGTGCACAAAGAAAGATGAAGGGCAGGAAATACTTGGGCCCTTCCAAGAATTTCTGACATGGATGAGGTCATCTATGCAAGATACTTCAATGTCATGCAGCAAGCCACAGCGGTTTGTAAAAGAATGTGCATGGAAGATCCAGATGAGGGTACCACAAGTAGGTTGGAAGATGTAGATTTGGACAGAGCGCAGGATCTCTTATAACACTATTCTTCGGAAGGAGGTTTTTTTTTTTTTTGTTTTTTTTTTTTAACTTAGACAAAATGGAGCCTTTTCTGAAAAATTTGCGAAAAACCCTTGGCCTTTCAGATGAGCAACAGGAGAAAAATATTATGGATGATACATTTCTGGGGAAGAAGAAAGCCAGCTCAGAATTTCCGGCCCACCACGAAGTGTCAGGCATCATAAAGGCTGAATGGACAAAAGGAGACAAAAAAAAAAAGTTTTCCTTTTTGGGTCAAAAAACATCAAGGTAGCGACCACATTAGCATGTGTCTCCAGGATAATGAGAACATGGTTGACGGAGTTGGAAGAAAAGATAGAATCCTCTGTTTTCAGGTCAAAACTATTAAAAAGAAGTTGCTACAATAAAGGAAGCAGTTGCTTTTTCATGTGACACCTCTAAGGATGCCATAAGGTTATCAGCGAGGTCTTCCGCTCTTTCAGTAGCTGCACACAGAGCCTTATGGTTGTGATCTTGGGGTGCTGATTCGTCTTCTAAGAACAAGCTAGTCTCCTTGCCTTTCACAAGTAATTTGTTGTTCAGAGAACAATTGGAAATCCTGACAAAGAAGATATCTTACGGGAAAAGCTTGTTCCTGCCACAGGACCGTAGAAGTAGATCCTCTCCAACACACAATTCCTTCAGGTCAAGAAGACAGCCTTTTCATGAGAACAAGAGGTACCAGCAGAATCAGTCCTATGACTCTAGAAAACAGTCATCTGCTCAAGGATTCAGGACAGGTTTCAGAAAGGAAGGAGTGCGAAAATATCAAGGAAAGAGTTTCTATGAAGATAAGCGGGCCCCATCTCCAGTGCCAGTAGGACGCCTGACAATTTATTTCCAACTGGAGAACAAAGACAAGCTTAGACAACTGGGTAAGTCAAACCTGGAGATGGGGTATCCGCTAGAATTCAACACTGTACCTCAGAGAAGCATCTTCAAACCTCAAGAACACCGCAGAATCAGGAAAAGGAAGCCTTTCTAGACACATCCATTATGAATCTGCTAGAAAACAGCATAGCAGCAGAAGCAAAAATGGACTTGAGGGAGACCTCAAGTTTCTTGTCAATCCAGTCCTTCAGAGCGGACGCATCAGAGACTGGCATGGCAGTAAACTTGGATAGCCTGCAGATAGAAGCATACACTTTGGGAGGATGAACCCACTGAGCAAGCACTGCCTCAGAGAAGGGATAAAGTGTGGCATATTTCTTGGACACAGAAGGTTTCTTGTCCGGAGATTTCCACTCTTCAGACACAAGGTGGTCAAGAGTGGGCTTAGGTGGAAAGCAAGTAAGAGGCTTTTTAGGCTGCTGAAACACATCAGAGGATTAGAAGGAACCTCCTGAACTAAGGGCATGTTAAGGGTATGCAAAACAGCCCTGATCAGACCCTCAGCCGAGGCCTCAGGATCAGCCTCAAAAGGATCCCAAAAAAAAAAAAAAAATGAAAGGAGCCCTCAGCAGAACATTCCTGAACATCTGAAACCACCAGCAGTTCCTACTCAGAGGAATCTGATACGTCAGGTACTCAGAGGTTTTGGCAGGGAAGACTTGATGGAGGAGGGGGTCTGCCAGGAATGGAAGACCCCCTGTAACTGGGATGGAAAGAGTTGCAATGTAGACCTAAGGTCCCTGGTAGCAGCCTTGAACTCTTGCACCCAAACTGGCTCTAATGCATGGCTGGAGGTCTCTCGGAGAGTCAGGGACATCAGAACATGCTGGGCATGAATGACCTAAGAATTCTCTAGGTAATCCTGAATGACAGGAAGAGCAATGCGCAATAGGGGATACAGAGACCCCAGCATCCTTAGTCTTAGGTCTGGCCCCAAGCTCCAACGGTATAGACATTATCATAGTGTCAAATAACCTTACAGTATAAGAAATCACCCAAGTACAGTGTGTAGGATTAAGGTTTCACCCCAGAAATTACCAATTTAGACTTATCTGGCAGGTGAAGGGTTAGTCAGCAGAGGAGAAAAAGAGTCCAAGCCCTGTGTACGATACGTGTTGAGGAAAAGGCACAAAATGGCTGCCTCGGCAGGAGCCAATCGGAAACGAGCTTGCGAAGCAAATGCTCATGGGAAATGTAGTTTTCCCACAAAAAAGTACCAAAACAATGCCCAAAGCCCCCCCAACACACTGGAAACATAAACCAGATCATAGCGCAAGGGCAGAAAAGAAAAAGGAGCCATCTCTGAAGTCGCTAGGTTAAGTGGTTGCAGAGATATGTCCCAAACTGTACAGTCCCACAAGAGTGAATGGAGCAATGGCGACTATGCGGCAAGTTGAAACAGTAAAATAAAAATGCATGAATCACTAGAACATATTAGGATACCCAAGAAACCCTGAACCGGTACGAAAAGTGTCAGGAAACCCCCCAAAAGATGCAAAACCAGCAGCTAAAGGGTTAAAGTACCACATAAACCTGCTCCAAAACACTAAACAGACATACAGATAGACCCAATGAGTGCAGCAGTGTGCAACAGGAATTCCAAATGAAAACACCCCTGTGCGGAGGGGCACTGTGGGACATGTGGACCAGCAGCACTCAAAGGGTTGCTCATTTTCCTGCATATCTTCTATCTTCAGACTACCATGTATTAAGAAGAAGCCTCGGTGGGCAACTCCTGAGGAAAGAACTTTTGGCCAACAGTTTCCCCCCTGGGCTTAAGGTCCACAAAAAGAACCTGGTTACTGAGCTAGCCACATCTAAGGGCATTGTCAGTTATGGTAATCCACCTAATGGTGGTATTCCATTTCTAACAGAAAAATAAAAAAATCTCCAAAAACATAGCAGAACTGTTCTCTTGCCTGTGCCTTCACCAAGGAACAAATCTTTCTGGAGCTGGATGGCTAGCTGCAGCCAAGGAGGGAAGGTAGGCTCTGCCTCCTGCATACAATTCTAGAATTGTTACTGCCAACAATTAGAGGGGTGGATCGCCTACCCAAAGTTACCAGTAACCTGTATTGGACAACAGAGAAATGTATCTTTAATTAATGACTGATTTTGTTACCCTTTACTTTAAGGACATAATGACACACAAACAGCTGTCACATGTAAAGATCAATCAGAAGATTTCAACTTTTGCTAAACAGCGGATAATATTTACCCTTGCGAACATTGATACATATGGACACTGGCATTTGAGAAAAGGAAATTTAACTTGGCAAACTTTTAGTAACACTATATTATATACATATACACACACAACCTAATGTGCAAATTTTAGGCAGGTGTGAAAGTAAAAAAAAAAAAAAAAAAAAAAAAAAAAAAAAAAAAGGTAAAGTAAGAATGCTTTAAAAAAATAGATGGTTAATAGTTCATATTCATCAATTAACAAAATGTATAGTGAGTGAAAAGAAAAATCAAAATCAATATTTGGGGTGACCACCCTTTGCCTTCAAAACAGCAACAGTTCTTCTAGGCACACTTGCACAAAATCAGGGATTTTGTAAGCATATTGTCAGATGTCTGATTAAACAATTATACCAAACATGGGCTAAGTGATCATCAATTTAATATGTGGGTTGAAACACAATCATAAACAAACCGCTGTATAGGAGGAATAAATCTGGGCGAGGAACAGCCAGCCAATCTCAGCAAACAAGATTAGGTTGCTGAAAACCGTTTAAACCAGTGCAAGACTGAGCACAGCAACAAGACACAAGGTAGTTACACTGTATCAGCAAGGTCTCTACCAGGCAGAAATTTCAAGACAGAAAGGGGTTTCCAGATTTGCTGTCAAAGCTCTTTGAAGAAGCACAAAGAAACAGGAAATACGGAGGACTGTAGATGCAGTTGTCGGCCAGATGAAAGACATGTTTACTTCCCTTTGCAACTGGAAGATGTCCAGCAGTGCCATCATCTCAGAATTGGCAGAAAACACTGGGACCCTGGTACACACATCTACTGTCCGGAGAAGTCTGGTCAGAAGTGGTCTTCATGGAAAACCTGCATCCAAAAAGTCATACCTCCTTTGTGGAAACAAGGCCAAGCGATTCAACTAGGCACAAAAACACAGGAAATGGGGTGAAGAAAAATGGCAGCATGGGCTTTGGACTAATAAGTCAAAATGTGAAATATTTGGCTGCAGCAGGTGGTTTGTTTGTGGAGGGATAGAGAGCGGTACAGGAATGAGTGTCTGCAGGCAACAGTGAAGCATGGTGGAGGTTCCTTGCACTTTTGGGTTTGCATTTCTGCAAATGGAGTTGGGGATTTGGTCAGAATTGATGGTCTCCTCAGTGCTGAGAAGTACAGGCAGATAACTATCCATCATGCAGTACCATCAGGGAGGCATCTGATTGTCCCCAAATTTTATCTGCAACATGACAATGACCCCAAACATACAGCCAAAGTCATTACAAATTATCTTCACAAGAAGAACAATAAATCCTGGAAGTGATGGTATGGCCACCACAGAGCTCTGATCTCAACATCACAATGCAGGAAAATAGAATACAAAACAAATATTCCTAACACTCTCCCCTCATTTGGACACCGCCCTCAACATGGCCACACACTCAACCCCTTTCATCGCTCTTTTCAATCCTCTCCATGTCCCCCATGCACTGCATACTCCTAACATACATCTCCACAGTCATTCTGCTGTGCTCTGCAACACGCGGGACAGCCACAAACATTGCAAGACTACTTGGTGCAGGGACCGTCCATTTGGAAACCTCTGTTTCTGACACCAGGACCCTGGCCTGCCACTGTGTATTCAAGTTACCCTCATCTGAGGTGCTGTGCAGTGCAATGGAGACTCACTCCACCTCATATGTCAGCTCATTAGGTGTGCCGTCGAATTGGAGCCGCACAAAATGAGCTAAAGTATGAGGTGGAGAGACTCCTGCACATTATACAGCACCTCAGAGGAGGGGACCATGAATACACAGTACCAGGTCCCAGTGGCAACAGGGCAGCCAATGTCATCCCATATTGCTACATGCTTTATACTCATTAGGTGAAAGATGAAACTGATGCCAACGTCCTCCAACACAATGTCCCACAACTGTTAAGCGGTGCAGTGCTGTCCTGAGCAAAATGGGAGGACAAGAAAAAGAGCATGAGCAGTGACTGGCTGTAGGGTTACAAACTGAGGGCCAGTGGTAGTAGAATGGGGACAAAAAACATTGCCCATACTCCTATAAAAGCTGCTTTTCACCAGTCATCCTCTTCATTTCAGACATGAATGGAAGTTCACAATAAGGACAACTTAAACCACCTTTGCTGGCACCGACTGGGGTCAATCACCACTCCAACTCCTGAGTCCACCCCCCCCCCCCAACATCTCACATGGACAAAGAGGGACACTTGTTTTACTATCAACCGTCTGCCCTACATATTCGTCATCCCACACTGCTATTATATATACACACATACATTATGTAAACCCAAATGCTGCTGCTGCTGTCATAAAGCCTCCCTCATGGATGTGAAAGGGTTTCCCGATCCCGCCCACTCCTACCCAGTACTTTGGGTAGGATGGAAGAAATGGAGCCCTCTTGCTCCCCTGCACTGCCTCTATTTTCCTTGAGCTGGGGGGCATTCACAGGGATCATGATGCCTTACCACAAGGTCTCACTTAATACAAGTTTACTGTTTCTGTGCCACAATCAGTAGGCATTGTATACGTCTCTTGCGCTCAAAGGGTTAAAACCTTATCAAAAACATTAAAGCGCACGAGCTTATATATATCACACACACACACACACACACACACCCCTCTACATTTTGGGATACACGTTAGTAAGTGTGCTCTTTGAAAACACTTGTCTCAAGATTATACTAAACCTTTAAGAATTTCTCTCCAACTGTTGGATCACTTATGAAAGAGCACATTTGGATATTTTCTGTCAAACTTCCTCCTCCCAGATAGACTCTGCTTGTGATAATGATAAACAAAGAGCACAACAAAAATCAGGAAGTAAGGAGGTGGTATATGACAAAATGCAAAAGCCTGCTCAAAACTCGCTCATACTGTATCCCAGAAGCACAGGGCTTAGACACATGGATCCTTCTCTCCTAAGCTGCTCCAACTACAGCATGACATACAGTTTTTCAGTTCTTGCTTGGTATTAACTATTTGCGCTTTATAATAAGATGTACTTACCCTCCACCTGGAGAGGAGAGCCCCCATCTTTCAGAGCGAAGTACTGTACAATTTAAGATGTTAGACTAGACGATTGTTTTTTTGTTTTTTTAAGTTTCACACCTACAAGTAAAAAAAGAAAGAAACATGTTAAAAAACATTTCAATGATTTTTCAGATTGTTTCATCTAAATGAATTGTGTACATTCCTTAGTGTGCTTTGGTAAAACACAAACAGGATATATGCACAGTGAAAATGTATTTATGTGCAATTATGTAAATGACCAATATTTAAAAAACACACAATAAGAGATTAGTTGTACTATGTGAATGTTATAAATGTCTATTTCAAGTACATGTTTCCATAAAGGGAAAGTGAAACAGGGAACTGTGTTATTCAGCAGGTTGAGGAAACATTTCTTATGTTCCTGTTCTGATTATAAAGAATGCTCTTTGAGTACAGAGTGGATTATTTCCGCTCCTTCCGTATCTTGTTTATATTATGCTGGTCAATTATGGGATTGGGTAATTCTGAATTGAGTACTCAGAGGAAACACCGAACTGATTTGACAGAGGATCAGGTTAAGAGGTGCTTGAGAATGGTTGGTAGGTAGATGGTTCATTGATTAGCACATATTGTCCCACTGGGATCCGATTTGAGGTTACCGAATGGAATTACACTGTGGTCTAAATGGACAATCAGTAATGTCCATAAGATGGACCTTCAAGGTATTTTTATTAGTGTACTTTGTACGGAACTTATGGATGATTACTAAAATGCTGTGCAATGCGTGGGAGTCGTACAAACTCGAATCGCTAATTTATCTACGATTGTAGTCATAGTTCTAATTTTTCTCTGGAAACTCATACAAATCTGTTGCAAGATCATGTTTTTCGTATTATCTTAGTTTATTCATTATGTATAGGACATAGACGTAGATGACCTCTTGTGGTTGCACGTATTAGGGTCTAAGGGGTTAAAGGTCAGTGAAGGGCAGGGTTGCCAATGTGAGTCCACTTATCTGCAAAGGCCAGATGCTCAGCGCCAGTCCTCAGGGAAAATTAACAGGTCAGGTTTTCAAGAAACCCTCGATTAAGCACAGGCAGCTCAACCACAACTGCCATTGATTACTCACCCTAGATTAAACAGAAGTGTTGGTGTTCTGAGAACAAATGTTAAAGAGGAACTACCACCCCACCTAAAGTTGCCCCCAAAGAATTACCCATCTGGCGACTAGCTGCTCAATAGTACTAGTTGCCAGAACTATTACATCATTATACAGAATTCCTACTGGTCCCGGGACTGACAACCAGGTAACACAGCAGACATCTTTGCATAGTGCCGTCTGTGTGCCTGCCTACTCTGCTCTAGGAGGCATTGCTAGGTACCGGCAGCGACTGACAGCGCAGGCGTCACTATGCAAAGATGTCTTCGCCGTTTCCTGGCTGTCAGTCACGGGAGCAGTAGGAATTCTCTATAAGAAGGCAATAGTTCTGGCAACTACTACTAACGAGCAGCTAGTCGCCAGATGGGTAATTGTTTGGGGGCAACTTTAGGCGGGGTGATAGTTCAGCTTTAAGAAATACTGACACCGTAACATATCTCATGAGGTTGAAAGACATGAGTCTGTCAAGTAGACATTCTAGCCTATACAATAGCCAACTCAGGACAAGCACAAAAGGTCTTGCGTTCAAAACAGTGATGGAATTCTGGGACAAATGTACCTACCTACAGCTGCACTATATTCTCCAGCATTCAGATTGTGAATAATGACTACAGAAGAAAGCGATGGAGTATAGGACACTAGACCAATTAACTCAGGGGAGGACTGTCTGTGTGTGAGTGCATGTATGGAACAGTCATTATTCAGTTCTTACTAGTCAGTAAGTGTAGCCCATTCTGGTACCCCCTGCAGTAAGCCATATCAATGTGGTGCCATTTTTCTTTTAAGTGCAGTAACCAATGATTACAATAGGAAATTCCATAGATTTTAGTATCTCTGGAGGGGTGGATAGGTTGAAAAGCCATATTTTTTTTTTCTCTTATCACAACCTTCTGGAAATATTTGTGCACACCAGGCTAGGGGTAAAAAGGTAAGTGACTCCTCCTTTGATGCAGTGGTATATCTATCAACTTCCAGGAAATATTATATATATATATATATATATATATATATATATATATATATATATATATATATATATATATATATATATATTAGTTATTGAGCTGTTTAAGGATAGTTTTACCAAATGGCCACTAGAATATGCATTTTAGCTCAATGTTGAAAATACCAATTTTCACTCATGTTAATTAGGGGTTTTAGGTAGCTTTGTACTCAGTGGTTCAGGGATATTAAAAATAATTGAAATTTTAATACAAACATAAATGTCTGGTTTATACAGTTTAAGGTCGTGGCAAGCTTTTTTTTTTTTCGGTTTTGAACACCACACAGCGATTTATAGGTTTTCATATAGAACTAGAAAATTAGCAGAGAAAATCATACCTGAACATACCGATAAAAAAAAATGCTGAAAATGTGTCTGGCCAGCAGGGTACAAAAAAAATTACCCAAGCCTCTAGCACTAGAGGAATTAACCTGTTCAATGCCAAGCATGCAGGGAAGCAAGGAAGGAACATGGAATTGTCACAAAATTGGCAAAGTCACCAATGACATGGGTGGCATTCCCACTCAAGCAAGAAGTTAGGGTAGGATGAAGGTAAGAAAGTCACACTCCTACGCAGGTCCCATTTACTGATCTCCCAACTATTGGCTAATCAATAAACAGCTTCATGAGATGCCTTCCCCTAAAAGACATCTGAATTAAGAGGGGAGAAAAAAAACATTATATGCCAGAGGGGTATCCAAAGAACTATTTTACAAGGAGATGGACACCCCCCTGTAACTCATGTACATCATTTGCTTCCCCAGCCTTGTTTCACTGTTTCCATGGTTGGCACAGAACCACACATACACTGTCTGCATCCCCAGCCTTGTCCTACCAGTAGCCACAGAATCGCACACACTGACACCTCGTTCTTGTTCCAATGCATCTAAAACAGTAGGAAATTCCATGGCGATTCAAGATTTTAGCATCTTTGGGAGTGATTAAACTATATTTTTTCCTAAAGCTCCACATTCTGGAAGTAGGTGTTCACCTGTGTAATAAGGGGTACCAGGCTTTTAAAAATAATTCAAACTTTCAAAGCAAACATTTTTTTCCAGAACTATATAGTGTATAGTAATGTTTTTTCTCTCAACTTATTTCAAATGGAAATGATACGGAAACAATGTAGAAGTTTTTAAAATACATAGAGATGCCAAATGCGTATATTTTAGAACGGGGGTAAAAAAAATCTCCGCCGAAATTAAGCTGTAGGAGTATGGGTGTACGTGGCCTCAAATATTAGGTTTCTAATAGTCATACAAGCTTCAGCAAGACTAAACAACATCTACACAGGCGGCCATGGCATGTGCCACAGAACCTTTTATCATCACTACAGTGATATGAATAAAAATCCAGAGACTCCAAGACAGGTGTGTGTGCGCTCCAGTGTTTCAAGATGACACAAGAAATGTTTTGTATTTGTACTAGCAAATGTTAATATTTATTAATGGGTGAAGAGGAAAAAAAAAAAAAAAAAAAAAAAAAAAAGCACACAAACATGTTAAAACTGTAAAGTTTACACTGAACACACAAAAGCAGAGACATACAAGTTACATTTTCCTATTTTAACAGCCTAATTTTTTCTCCTTTTTTGCCATTTCTAAAGTTTTTTTCCCCTTATATTCAAACCTTGCGAAAACCAACTGCCCCATAGGGATAGAGTTGTATATACATTTTGCAGTGGACACATTGTTGGAACTGAAATGATTAAGTATTGAAAAATTCAAAAAGCCAGTCATTATAAACATTGCCTCCTTTCTGGATTCATCTGGAAGTCAAGGGAAACTAGTCCTACATGTAAAGCCACTTAATATTTTAACTCTTTTAGTGCCAGACATGTATCCAATGCATTGGGTTGCAATGCAGTGGATAATACATAATGGCTACTCTTGTTTAGGACATCTGCTGTAGTGTGCCTCCATAGCATACTTCATCAGGGAGAGAGAAAAAAAAAATTATATTATATATATTCTATGTTTATTTATTCATAAAACAAGTCACGTGCAAATTGTATGTATCAACCACATAGGCAAAGCTGTGACAATATCCTATATAATAATTCGCTAAAACGTGTGTAACGACACAGTCATGCACAGTAGAGACTGCTGCGAGTGCTGCAGTCATGTGCAGTAGAGACTCCCCGCGCTGAGCATCCAGCTCTGTATCAGCCGCGCTGCTGGCAGTCACTATTGCGCATGACTGCCCCGCGACCGGCTGGCAGTGGCACTGTGGCCCGTGTAACGGGCTCTTCAACTAGTTGCCAATAGAAGAGGTAAGTTCTGCTTGGTCCACAATGGTTAAAGATCTATTAGGCTCTCAAATCCTAATGTTGCATTTGAACTCCATGTTCTGTCTTGTCTAACAATTAATTTCTCACTGGGAGCCAGAATTAGCTAGAAACAGCCCTGCCTACAATTTTATTGGATTGCTCCAGCATTGCTCTCATTTTCATTTAAGGACCTTTGTTTTCTACCTTATAATTTACATGAGTGATATAGCTACATTTCAAAGGCTACCTTGTGTTGCTGCAACACTGTCCTCCTTGTTATGCAACCTAGCTCTTATGGGTAAGGTTGCAGCACTTTAACCACGTTGGGTTAAGCATGTTTTCACAGTTTTGTTGCAATTTAATCAAATGAAAATGTTGGTTTGTTTCTGTGAACAATCTATAAATATCATCAAATATGTAGAACTGGGATATCTGTGGATATTCCGGAATGCAAAGGGGGGGGGTGTTTTGTTTTGTTATAGATAGTATATTATTATTTTATATATATTATATACACATACACACAAAACAAGATGGTGGACAGCACTCTCTCTGGTATTTGGTGTGTAGAATTAAAAGATTGGGCAGCACCTGTGGGTCTTATATACAAAACTTTTATTTGTCATACAAAGCAAAGTACATGGTCAACGTTTCGGTCCATCCATTTCCGTAACCACAGTCTGTCACTCTGCCTCTTCTTCCCTCCCTCTATCCAGCCTCCTCCGATGACGGAGGCTGTCTGTCTGAAGCTGGAGTGATCTCATTGGTAGAAATTAATATCTAGCCAGTGAGATCGCTCCAGCTTCAGACAGAAAGCCTCAGTCATCAGAGGAGGCTAGATAGAGGGAGGGGAGCAGAGGCAGAGTGACGGACTGCGGTTACAGAGCAGGTAACCGCACTCTGTCAGAAAGTAGTTGCAACACACATTAGAACTTCAATTTAGACAGGAGCTTAAAAAAAAAAAAAAAAAAAAAAAAAAAAAAAAAAAATTTGCACATTTACTTATATTTGCGCTATAAATGAACGATTAATGCTAACTTGTATAGGGGTGATAAATCACCTTTAATATGGCTTTCCCTGCTGAGTAAAACAAGTACTCCTAATGCTGTGAGATTTTTTATTTAAAAGTTACTACAGCTCAAACTTCTCTCATTAGCAATGCCAGCTGGTATAAATCCCTTTAAAGAATTCAGCCAATGTGAGTGGTCATCGACTAAAGCTCCCTATAGTAAGTTGTAGGAACAGCACCAATCAGACGGCTAGAATAGAAAGCTGAAGTTTAAAAAAAATAAATATAAATAAAATAAAATCTCTTATCAGCGGGAGTGCTTTTGTATTACACAAAAGAAGTATAATATAGGTTTTCCTAGAAGAGATTACGACCACTTTAGGAGGAACAGAGATGTTGTCCCCTTTACTTGAATTTAATGCATTTGGTTTCACCTGTGGTAACCTCCCAGCACAACATGGCCTATGCTTAATTGTACAGAAAGCAGGAAATGCTGATGGGGTAGTTGGTGCCTAATAATCACTTATGTTTCCAGAACCTCTTCATGGCATTTTATATTCACTGTATATATTAACAAGTCTACACACTCCTGTTAAAACGCCAGGTTCTTGTGATGTTAAAGAATGAGACAAAGACAAATCATGTCAGAACTTTTTCCACCTTTAATGTGACCTATAACGTGAACAATTCAATTGCAAAACAAACTGAAATTGTTGTGGGGGAAAAAAAAACAAAAAACTCACAACCTGGTTGCATAGGTGTGCACACCCTTAAACTAATACTTTGTTGAAGCACCTTTTGATTTTATTGTCACTGCTTTTAGAGAATGTGTGGGTTTCTGAACAAGCACAGATTTCAATTTTAAAGTCTTAAAAGGGACAGCAATATTTGATATGTAAAAAATATATATTGTAGTGTTTATCCCCATGAATAAAAACAAGGATAGTCCCACTGCTTTAAAGGTGGTTTATTGAAAGGTTATTACAGTTCAAGCTTAAAGGGATAGTAATGTTTCATAATAAAGGCAGCTTTAATTAATCTTCATAGTATTTGGGCCTTGGAGAGTGTTATTTCAATTATGTCAGAGTTGTAGTTCAAGAGTAATTCAATGATAAAGTATTACCCTCCCGCCCCTTTTACTGATGTAACATTGCTCACCTCAGAGAAGCAGAGAGGTGCCCAGGTAGATTGCAGAGAGGGACAATCTTCAATTAAGAAGAGGGAAAAGCTGAAAAACCTGTCAAGGGGGCAGGGTTTTCATTGTTCTCACAATAAGAAGAGTTATTGTTGTCTGTCTGGTCAAGCAACCAGATTTCACATATGAGGTGAGCAGTGTTACACTAGGTAAAATGGGCAGGAGGGGATACTTTATCATTCAATTACTCTTGAACTACAGGAGCTGCTGTTTGTGAAACATTACTATCCTTTTAATTTAGGTGCAGTAACAGTGGCCTAAAATTTTTTTTTTTTTACAGTGGAACGGTTTTTAAACCATCCTATGAACAGATCAGTTCGCCACAGGTTGGTGTAGCAATACCATCACTGTACAACTTCAGGCCACTGAAACTGCACCTAGCAAAAAAAAAAAAAAAAAGGGAGACATTTTTTAACTTACCAATATTTCCTTTTCTTCTGTGTCCCTCCACGACCATAGAAACAAACTGGTATTTGTCTCCTCCTTCTAGCTGGTGTAGGACCAAATCAAAAATACTTAAAGGCGGTTCTCCAACTCTCCTATCAGTCATCTTTTGTCAGAGCTAAATAATTAGAATATAGACAGGTTAGGAGGGCAGGGTGTGCCATGGAGGGACAAAGAAGAAAAGGAAATATTGGCAAGATAAAAATGTCTCCTTTTCTACTGTGTCCCTATCCAAGGTCATAGAAACAAATGGAATATACCAAAGTTGTGATTTATAGGGTGGGAACATAGTATAGGAGAATGTCACGGTATCCAGTACAAACGAAGATCAAACACAGATATAGTTAATTAAAACCACCTTTATTAATGATATACAATAATAGTAATACCCCACAGCATCCCCCAGAACATAAAACAGACACCCAACAGTCCACTACCCAGACAGACACTGAGCGTTGGCCTGTACTACTCATAGGAGTAGATATGCAGCCTATTGTTCTCTCCCCCAAGGATGTACTAGGCGCCCAACAGAATGGAATACTATTGAGCGGTACAGAATGGGGACAGTGGCAAACGAAGTGGAAGACAGCACAAGCCATAGTACCGCTAATGAGAATAACCCAATGAGTCTAGGATAAATGGAGCAAGTAGACAGCCAGAGCCACAGTTCACAACCAGAGTGGATAGTTAGATAATCCAGGGTCATACACGGAGCGATAACGGAAGCCAAACCAGGGTCACAACGAGGAGCAAACGTAACGAGTAATCCATACCTCCCAACATTTCAAATTGCCAAAGAGGGACACTTGTGTTTTAGGGGGTGTTGGTGGGGGCGTGGCTGGTGGGCAGGGCATTACCAGGGATTTTTAGGCTATTTATCCTCTTTGTATAACCTAATAAAGGACTTATAACAAGACCAAAGTATTTTATTTACACAGACTAATTTATAAACACATATTCTGACATTTAAACAAACAATGATGCAAGTTATATTGCTGTAGAACAATATGATACACTTATCTACACACTACTCAATCTGATCTCCTAAAAAGAGGGACATCAGAGTGGGAAAGAGGGATTTGGGTCTAAAAGAGGGACACTTGGGAGGTATGAGTAATCACAGGACCACCACGTAAGGGCAACTGGCCTTAAGCCCCAGGAAGTTCATATAGACCCACACGGAGGCAGGAATCAATTAGTCAAATTGAATACATAATTTTATAACCAAGCGCCGCGTTCAGAGACAGAAACACACCTACACCTTGACCACTAGACAGTGCAGCGAAATAGCATGAGGGTAACTGGCAGCACGGATGCCCAGGCAGATGTGCATTTCATGGTGTCTGTATCTCTAACTGTGCACTCAAAAAAAATATAGTAGAACATCCAGAGGAAGCAGCTTTAAGGATTTTTCATCCAAATTCTTCAGTTCTGTAGTATTTGACAAAGGCAGAGATAGGGGACCAGGTTGGAGCCTTGCAAAGATCCTCTGCGGCCCATGAGGATGCAGTTGCGCTAGTAGAATGGGCTTTGATAGTTTTAGGTGGATCTTTTCCTGCTAGAAGATGGGCTTCTTTGATACATTTTGTAATCCACCTTGCTATTTTGATGCAGAGAGACCCTTAAACATCCCCACAAAGTGAATAAACAAAGAGTCTGACTTCCAAAAAGACTTTGTCCTCTCCAAATATTTGAAAACACATCTTACTAGGTCTAAATTATATAAGTGAAGTTCCTTTTCACTCCAATTAGGATTGGGGAAGAAGGATGGTAAAATTTCCTGATTCAGGTGGAAAGAAGAGACTAGCAGACCAGAAATCTGGTCCAAGGTACATAGAGCCACCTTATCTTGATGAAATACAATAGGGTTCCTTGGAAGATAAGGCCTGAAGTTTGCTAACACTTCTACAAGATGATGGCTGTCAGAATAGTTAAGGTTACAATAAAAAAAAAAAAATGTAAGTCCCAGTGAGCAATACTTTTTATCCTAGTCCTTGCTTTACTTACTGCTCTTAAATATTTTTTGACAAGATAGTCATCCACAATTTGTCTTGCCAAACATGCAGAGATAGTGGATAAGTGGACGTTAGAGATGCTGACTGCAAGCCCTCTTTATAGCCTTTTTGTAGAAAATTTAAAGGTACAAAATTCTTAAGAGCTGTATATAAAAGTGCACTATTAGTATACCCAATTCACTCAATTGAGTCCCTAATTCTGCCCAAGTGATATCTAACTCTTAGAGATATGTAGCAAGATAACTTTACATAAACCAAAACACAGGCGAATCAGTATGAATCAAATATTAACCCTTTATAGGGCCAATATATAAATATACTCGTAAAGTGGCTTGAGTTCTATGTAGGCTGTAATTCCCATCTTTTTGCTAGTAATTTCCCTATCTTTGGAGAATCTTCATGGTGGACACATGGTGAAAGGATTGAAAGAATTTTCACTGGATTGTCCTCTCTAATATTGTGAGTGGATACTTCTTCATATAATTTCATATTGAATATTATCATTGACATAAGTTTCTGTTTTGGTAGAGATATTACACTGAAATACAGAAGTGGGAAATTACGCGTAAAAGAGGAAGGAATTACAGCCTACATAGAACTCAAGTCACTTTAAGAGTAAGTGGGTATTGGGGGTGGTAACTCCTGACATATCACTGCTCGTTTAATTGAGGACTTCTCTTTTAACATCCGAGAGACATATAACCCGGGAGGCAGAGGTGAGAGGACGGGGAACTGCGGAAACAAGCTGCTTACGAGTAAGTGGCTATTGCTCGGTGGTTAATGGTTAAACTAACACCATTCTGGTTGAATATTTCCTTCTTTTATTCCTATGGAATTTGGAACATAATTAGAAGAGGAGGCTTTTCTTTGAAGGATTTTGAAAGAGAAATTCCAAGGACTATATTTATATATTGGCCACATGTAGGGTTAATATATGATTCATACAGATTCGCCTGTGTTTTAGTTTATGTAAAGTTACCTTTTTTGTAGAAAGTTGAGTACCTGAGGTGAAGAGATGCAGGATCTTCCTATGCTGTTTCTGCAGCATGAGGCAATTATTCTCCAAACTCTATGGTACATTTTAAAATGTAGAGGCATTTCTACCAGATACTATGGTTTGGATAACTGAATCTGACAGACTCAATTTTCTTAGAGAGTTCCTTTCAGCTTCCAGGCCATGAGCTTCAAAAACCCAGGGTACTGATGCCAAACTGGTTCTTGAAATAGGTCTGGAGAGATCGTAAGGGACATGGTTGTTCTATGGCCAGATTCACTAGCTCCAAAAACCAGCTGCTTCTGGGCAAGTAAGGAGCTATTAGAATCACTCTGGCTCTGTCCTGTCTGAACTTTAAGACTCTTTAAGTCATCAGTATTGGAGGGAAAATGTAAGCCAGAGTGAAGTTCCATCGCAAGCTCATGGCATCTATCTCTAGTGCATCTGGAGGTTTTGTCCTGGAAAAGAACTGATGACACTACTTGGATTGTTGATGTCCTGGAACCCAACACCTCATATAACGTTGAGCTGTGTGAACTGCTAGTTTTCTGAAGTCAATCACTTTCTTGATTACACACGCTTGATCCTTTCTGATGATAGAGAGACTAGATTCCTCTGTGTCTATAGATCGACACAGAAGTTGATATTTCTGGGTCTGACTGAGCTGACTCTTTGAGGCATTTGTTATCCATCCCAGACTTTGAAGATGATACAGGAATAAAGATAAATGATTTGGTGTCTGTTGTCTGGAGTCTATTAATAGCAGGTTTTCCAAATTGGAAGCAAGGAGTATTGATCCTACCCTGAGAGGTTCCAGTGCTACTGCTAACACTTCAGAAAGTTCTTGGAACTGAGGTCAGACCTAAATGCAGCGCCCTGATCTGCCAGTGTTGACCCTCGAAGGAGAATCTGAGAGGTTTCCTGTGATTTGTTTCCATAGGCATATTTTGAAGATCTATCTTTGCTAGATATGATCCTTGCTGGATTGCCTGGATGCCCGAGGACTCCATCTTGAATAATTTTGATTTTAGGAGTACATTGAGAAGTTTCAAGTCCATGATAGTTCTGGACACCCCTGTTGATTTTGGAACATTGAATATAATTGAATACCAACTCTGTTTTCTTAATTCTGCAAGTACCTGTGTTCTATTACTTTCTTTGAGGCTAGATCTTGAAAGGACTGTTAGTTCCAAAGCCCTCACAGAATTTGCCAGTATTTTTGATCTGAATAGGTTCCTGCGATGAAAAAAAGGTTGGATTCCAGCAGGCACCCTGCTTCCAAGATTTGAATGACTTTTCTGTCTGGAGTGGTCAACGTTTTCCCAAGCTTGCTGAAAATGTTTCAGTAGACCTCCCACTGGAACAGGAAACACAGTTTGCAGATCTTCATGGACATTCCTGTGAACTCCCATTTTTTCTGAAAGTTCCTCTGGAAGGTTGAAAGGAAGACTCTTTTCTGGAGTCATAGGCTCTGGATGACTGGGTACGTCTGGAATCTCAAAATTATTTATATCTGCTCCAAAAGGAAGAGCGTGAAGGTGAGGCCCTGGATCATTTATCTTGGGGGGGATGAATGAACTCTTGCCTCCAGTTACCTTTTTAATAATTTCTTCTATATGTTTGCCGTAGAGTAAGGATCCTGAAAAATGGGTGGGGAAACAAGCTTGCTCTTAGGAGCTGGTGTCTGCTTCCAATGATTTTAGTCACAAGGCTCTTCTGGCAATGACTGAAAGAGAAAAAGACCTAGCCGCTAGACATAGATTGTCTAATGAGGAATCACATGGGAAAGCTACCACTTCCTTTATGGTAGAAACCCCTTTCAGTTGTTTCGATCTGGATACTGAAGACTTAAATTTTTCTTCTAATCCAGCCAGCCATATCTTAATTGTTCTAGATGTGCATGCTTGGACAGTTGCAGACTTCATATTCTGGAGCAAGAGAGAAAACTTTCTTCAGAGAGAGATTTCCATTCTACTCTTCATTGCATCTTTTAATGAGGAGCCATCTTACATTAGAATTGTTGTTCTTCTGGCTATTTGGCCAATGGTTGAGTCGATCTTTGGAGGTGAAACCCATGGACCAGCATCTTCCTCTTTAAAAGGGATACATTCTATTGAACCTTCTTGAAGTTGAAATTCTTTTACCCCCTTTGGTCCATTCAGCTTTAACCAAATCTGCTAATAAATGATGCACCGGGAAAACAGGAGATTCCTTCTTGTTGCCAAGGAAGGCAGTATCCAGTAATCCCTGTTCCTTTGTCTCTTCTACTAAACCAAGGATCTTTCTCAGCAATTTTAAAAGGGCTCTGTTCTCTCAATGCTATAGGTACCTTCTTCTTCTTCCGTGATTTCTTCTCCCTCTGAGGAATATTGGGACAAAATATCCAGGAAACTGGATTCTTCTACTTCTTCCAATCTATTAGAACTACGCTCTTCTGGATCTTCTATTATCTGCCTCTTTTTGGCATTTGTGGTCTGCATGGATGAAAACATTTCCTGCATAGACGTTTTCATCCCAGATAAAAACTCTGACAATGTATTTGGAATAGCATTACCAGCAGCATTTTCTTAAACACTCTGTACATAGCTTTGCAGGATCTGAGGTGGACAGTTTTGTATCACAACCAGCACAATATTTGCTTTTTTGAAGAGCTTTGTCCTCCTTAGGATCTGGAGGATGCTTCTTTTTGGAGTAACTAGCCTTAGGGGTGGTAGCCATGACCACATAGACTGATTAAAATTGTCTTATTAAATGTTTATAGTTTAAGCATAATACTGCTTCCCTAGGCCCAGTGAGCTCCATAAATAACTTCTGTAAATGGCGTGCATTCCAAAGTGAAACACAGAGGCCAACCGGATATAGACAAAATGGCAAGGTATAAAGACATAGGTACTTACCAGCCACCGGCTCTAGAACTCATATGAAGTGTCAGAAGCTGAGGGATCATGGCTTCACTGGGTGCAAGACATGCATGTCAGCAAAGCCCATGGAACTCAACACTGTGGAACACAACACTCCCAGGCCTGGATTCGGTTGCTGCTCTGTATCCTTTGGTGATCTGAAATGGCAGCATTGAAGAAAGAGCACGTCCCCCATTTGGGAGGCAATAAATGCGACCACACTTCCAGGACAGATAAAAATGGTGAGCAGCTTTCATCCGCTCCTACTTTCAGCTAGGTGTAGGACCAAAAGACTGATGGGAGATTTGGAGAACCGCTTTAAGTATTTTTGATTGGTCCTACACCTGCTAGGAGGAGGAGGATTTGGCAGGCAATTTAATGACAGTTTCGCTTTAATACTTCCACAGGGGTATGCAACGTACATCCCTATGGTACGGAAAGGGTTAGAGAGCATTGCTGTTTGAGCAGATCCTCTCCACTCCCCCCAGTGGAAAAGGGGAGAGGGAGAGAATGTGCTCAGACTTCATGGTTGTCAAACTGTCTGCAATGTGTAAGGGACAGCATCTTTTCCTCATTGGCAACAGTTCGACAGCCCTCCATAATAATAGTTAACTTCTCCTTCCCCTTTCATTCCTAATTCTTAGGGCATATGGCTGTGTGTGTGTGTGTCTGTCGCTAAGTTTGGTTTCATTTTGTGCTGATGGGTTTTCACAGAATTATTTCTTTTTAGTGTATAATGCCCAGTGAATTCTATTCTGTGAAACTCAAAAAATAGACAGAAAGGAGGGAAAACACAAGCCATCTGAGACTAGCCTATGTATATTGAATTCCAATAGTCTTAATTGAATATAATATATAGTAATTCTTGTAAGGAGTGCCCAAATCAAACCATGAGGAACAATGTTGAGTGGGAGTCCAACACCTTCAGTACGGGCTTGAATGCAGGTACAATTGCATTATACACCAGAGGTCTCAGTCAGCCCTCAGAGAGTGGTCATTAGTAGGGGGAAATACATACTCTCTCTAAAGGTAACTCTGTGGATACCAATTACCCAAAATAACCCCCCCCCCCAATATTAGCTACTCACTGGCTTAAAAATAGCCCAACTGGCTTAAAAATAGGATGCCAACAGAAATCAGATAAATATTAGTATATTATATATTTTCCCTATGTGTTTCGTGAACAACTCACTTCACTAAGCCTTATCCCCTCCCACAACACAGCCCATAAGCCCAGTTAATTACACCTGACAGAAACAGTGCAAAATAGGACACGTTCACCACATATTGAGTAAAACCATACATAGCTTTTCAACAGCTGTACAGCAAGTAAAAGGTTAACCCTCTGAGTGCCAGAGGGGTACACAACACATTGTGTACACCTCTGGCACTCAGAGGGTTAAAACCAATGTGGTGAACTGTAAAATGACATTTCAACATAATCAAAATTTGGAAGCCAAAAACATGTGTAAAAATCAGCAATGGATACAGTTCCATCCTTAACACTTTAGATGCTAGAGCTGTCCAACATATCACACCACAGTCAGGAGTCACTAGCTTTCAATGGGTTATACATAAGTCAAAAGGTAACAGAAGGGTTAAGCATTAGTTATAGTTAGTCACACAAAGCTTTACATACCACTCTGATATTCAAAAAGTTAACCCTTTGAGTGCCAGAGGGGTACGCAAGGCATTGCAATGCATTTTGTCCCCTTCTGGCAAGGGTTAAGCCAACTTACAACTGCTCTCTACATTTATTATTTTTTAACAACCAATTAACTGACTTAAGTGCAAGTTATTTTTATCTATGGATGCATGCACTGCAAAATGTGAACTGTATATATAGACAGTGCTCTCGATAATTTTAGACTCATGACCTTACACCTACTTGGATATCGGCTATATCATTTAAGGTCAAGCATAAGATAAAGTTGCCTTTCATAAACACAATGCAAAATTTTTTTGGAACACGAATCAATCGCATGTGTATGTATTTTTATTATATATATACATATCCATACATACACACACACACACACACACACTAAACCAAATTATATACAGATACAATTTAATAGAATTGCTGGTGAGGGCATGAGATCTTACAATTTCCTACCAAATACTATTTGCATTCCAGATGCGTGTCAGATGAATTGCTAAATAATGTGCTGTGCACCCCTCTGGAATTCAATGGATTGTCTTAAACCCCTTAAGGATCAGGTTGTACGTATTGCTATGTAATGTTCATCCTGCTCATCCTCAAGGGTTTTACAAAAATAAATACACAAGGGGCACATGTTGCACTGACATCAGCAATGCCAATTTCACTAACCAGTGTTTTACATATGGAAGAAACGTAGATTAAATCTGGGGCAAACCAACTGCACCACAACTTCCCATTTATTTTTAACCCCTTGAATGTTATTAAGGTACCCAATTTATTGGGAAGTGTTCATCTCTTGGCATTCAGGGAGTTAAAGTACTCATCTAAAATCAGTGGATTTTTGTTTGCCCCTTTTAGTGCAGTTAGTTTGGTCCAGAAGTATTATTTATTTATTTATGTTACATACATATGCCCAATGGATTTAAAGAGGAACTTTAAACAAAAATGAAAACTTAACCATGGGTTTTAATTCTTAACACATCAGCAGCATTGTGTTTGTTTTTCTTCCCGCTCACCTAGTAGTGGAGATATTTAACCTGCAAGAAAAACAAACAACGCTGATGTTGTGTTAAAGGGATAGTAATACTTCGTTTTAACTTTATTTTATTTTGTAGGCATTAAAAAAACATTTAGAATGATATAAGTCTTATCTCTCAAACCTTTATGGTTTAAGAGATATTCACAAACAAAGTACCCCCCCCCGTTCAACCAGATCAGAAGGAAGGTGCCCAGGTAGACTGCAGAGAGGGACAATCTTCAATTAAGATAATGGAAAAAGCTGAAAACTTGTCAAGGGGGGAAGGGCTTTCATTGTTTTCATACAAAGAAAATTGTCCCCTTCTGTTATCTGTCCTGTCATACAACCAGACTCACATCTGAGAAGAGATGTCTTACACTAGGTAAAAGGGGCGGGGAGGGGAACTTTGCTTGTGAATATCTCCTAAACCATAAAGGATTGAGAGATAAGACTTATATCATTCTTAATGTTTTTTTAATGCCTACAAAATAAAATAAAGTTAAAACGAAGTATTACTATCCCTTTAAGAATTAAAACCCATGGTTAAGTTTTCATTTTTGGTTAAAGTTCTGCTTTAACAGATCACTCAGGTATTGCTTTCTCCTCCTTTATGTTAGTAATGCAGACTGTGAGCAAGAATAAACTTCCTCCATGTTCCAATTCTGCCATGCAATTGGACTTGTGCAAATTGTGTATTTTTCCTTGACACACGCCAAGTTGAAATACAAAGCCTGACTGTGTAGGGAGTTTGCACCCCCTGCTAAGACTCAATAAGTGGTTCATGACCAAGCAGGAACGAGAAGCCATCAACCAACCCAGTAGGAATTACCAAGTGATTGGTAAGAGACTCCATGTGAGGTTATTCATTATTTTTTTTTTTGAACTATTAAAAATGCAACACATATAAGGCATGCACACACAAATACCATACAATCCCAAGACTACTACTACACAAATGTAAATTATAGCCAAAATTTTAGTGTTGGTGGTGGTGTGTGTGTGTGTGGGGGGGGGGGGGGGAGTACGTATATACTAAACACCCCTTTCACTCCCTCTACCCACAATAAATAAGTGCTCCCCTTGATTCCTCTCAATACCACAACTGCATCTCCCTCCCTCCCATGCCCACCTTCATGACAATTAGGCCCTCTGGAGGCAGTTGAGAGATCCGCCCAAGGGGCAGCGTGCTTAAGTTTGGCGGTCCCGCTTCCTCAGCTGCTGCACTGCCTTTGAACACCCTTGCATATTGAAGATATATGGTTTTTAGAACATGCAGCGCTATGTTTAATTACTTATGTGTCTGTTGTTCAAAACATATTCAAGAGGAAGAGATCCCCCTTCCCAACCCTTCTGGCCGTATCACGCTACCTCTCTGTCTTATCTGGGTGGAGACTGGCGAGGGATAATCTTACTCTTCTTCGTCAAGGGAATCAGGGTATTCCTTAAAGCAGAACTATCACCCCTGTTCAAATCTGGCCCAAATAAATACCCATCTGGTGACTAGCTGCTCAATAGTGCTAGTCGCCAGAATTATTACCTGGTTATTGAGAATTAAACACTGTTCCCAGACTGACACACAGGAAACAGAGCAGACATCTTTCCATAGTGATTTCTGAGCACCTGCACTGTCAGTCCCTTTTGGAGCCGAACAGCTCCTAGCAACGCCCCCTAGAGCAGGCGGGGACTGACAGCGCAGATGTCACTATGGAAAGATGTCTGTGCTGTTTCCTGCGTGTCAGTCTCGGAACAGTGTTTAATTCTCAGTACCCAGGTAATAATTCTGGCGACTAGCACTATTGAGCAGCTAGTCGTCAGATGGGTATTTGGGCCAAATTTGAACACGGGTGGTAATTCCGCTTTAAACTTACTGACTGAAGATTGACCCTCACTGCATCCATCCGGTCCCAGGATCGGATTGCAGCTCTAAAGGGAGGAAGCCTGAAGGGGTGGGAGGGGGATACTTTCAGCTTGAATATCTTTTGAACTACAAAACATGTAAGTAATTAACCCCTTAACGACAGATGACTTACCAGGTACGTCCCGCAGAAACTGTCACTTAGTGACAGACGACGTAGCTGGTAAGTCACGGAAGTCCACGTCTCCACGCCGCTCGGAGACTCACGACTTCTTTTGGGGGGGAAAAAAAAAAAAAAAAAAAAAAAAAAAAAAAAAAAAATGTTCGGCAGGCGTTAACGTGACAGCCGCGTACGAACGCGGCTGTCACTAAGGGGTTAAACATAGTGCTGCATGTTATAATAACCATGCACTGTGAGGCTCTTCAGTACCAGAAAGTTGTGCATTGAAACTACAGTAGTGCAATGTCAAGACCTGAAGGTCCTTCCAATGAACTAACATTTTCAATGTGCAGAAGACTTCAAAAGCAATACAGCAGCTGTCCTTAGCTCGGCTCTGGGTGTAAACTCATTGGATACTTCTTTGTATTGACCTTGAATGTATTTGTAAATGGTAATCATATCACCCAGCGGAAGTATCTTCTCTAATCTCTTTATAATTCAGATCGTCCATTCCCTTTATCTGTTTTGCTGCACGTCTCTGCAATGAATTTTTTTTTTTTTTTTAAGAACTGGTGCCCAAAACTGGATTCCATATTCCAGATTAGACCTAACCAAGGCTTTATATGGAAGTAGATTATTAGCATCCCATGCATCTGCACCTCTTTTTATGCATGCTAGTACCCTATTTGCTCTTGTAGCAGCTGAGTGACTCTGCACACTGCTGTGAAGTCTATCATCTATTAGTACACCTAAATCTTTCTCTAATGAGGATTCCCCAAGTGGTTTCCCATTTAGTGTATATGTAGAGTGTTTGTTTGTACAGCACAAATGTGTAGCCTTACATTTATCTACAAGAAATGTCAACTGCCACTTTTCTGCCCATTTGCTCAGTTTATCTAAATCCTTCTGCAGGGGGGGGGGGGGGGGGGACTTCCAGCCATGTATGTATTTCCATGCACGGCTCAGTGTCATCAGCAAATATTGAGACGCTACTTTCAATTCCCACTTCTAGATCATTAATAAACAAATTAAAAAGCATTGGGGCCAGGACTGAACCCTATGGCCCCCAACTTATAACTTTAGACCAAGTTGAAAGGGTTCCATTTACAACTCTGCCATCTATCATTCTCAGTTTTTATACAAATATCACCGCCCAAAACAAAGCCTTTTAATTTATGCATTAACCTGTTGTGAAGTACTGTATCAAAGGCTTTTGGAAAATCCAAGTGTACTAAACCAACAGCAATTCCCTTGTCCAAATTACTACTCCAATGCCTCCTACCCTCCAATCACAGGGCACTATGCCTGATGAAAGTGATTCAATAATTATTAAGTATAATGGTCTTGCTATTACTGAACTAAGTTCCTTAAGTAACTTCAGGTGTATACCATCAGGTCCAGGTGCTTTACTCACCATAACCTTTCCCAGTCTCTTTTCGACTGTCCTCAATAATCCACTCACCATAACCTTTCCCAGTCTCTTTTCGACTGTCCTCAATAATCCATGCACATGATGGAGGAAATTTTGTGTTTTGTCTATTTACCCATAGCATGTCATTTTTGTATATACTGAAGTAAAGAATGAATTTAGGATGTCAGTCATAGCCTTATCCTCACTAATCAATTCACCTATCTCAGCCTTAAGAGGACCAATATCAAACCTTAACCTTTTTGTTATTAATATATTTGCTCAAGCTTGTTCTTGATAAGGCCTCAACTAGAATATGGTTTTGGGCACCAGTTCACAAAGCGATAGTAATGTGAAATAATAAATCGATATATGATTGCTCCATTAAATTTTTTATAATGCATAGTATTTTTTCCCATTTACCTGCATATTCTTCTTGCACATCCAGTTAAATGATTCCCCCTCCTGCCCATTTCCATCAAGTCATGAAAAAGTTCCCTCCGATCCAAATTCCGGTCTCTCGACTGGACTGATCGCAATGAGGGACAACATTGTGTGTGTCAGTATAAGGCTAAAACTGCCTCCCTTGACAAAGCAGGCAGGGTTTTCCTTAAGCTGACAAATATTGTCCCTCGTTGCGATCAGTCTGGAAAGACTTTTGGATTTGAGGAAGTTCTGCATGACGTAATGGCCAGGATGGGGAATCTTAACTGAATTTGCAAGAAGAATATACAAGTAAACGATTTTAAAAAGATACTATTATGTATTATAAAAAAAATTAAATGGAACAATTGTATATTAACTAGTTGACATTACTAACCCTGTAAATAAAAACAAAGACATTACTGAACTGGAAAAAGTACAGAGACGTGCAACAAAACTAGGGCTGCAACAACTAATAGTTATTATCGATAAAAATCGATTATGAGAATCGTTGTCAACGATTCTCATAATCGATTAGTTGCAGTCCCAGACTGTTTTAAAGAAATGCAATTGCATTTAGCAATCGCGTGTCTTATAAACATACCAAATTATAAGAGCCTGCCTCGTCTAAGATTTTTCTACACTATGCGTAAGGCTGTGCATCCTCTTGAGTAGAACACAGTGTTACCGAGTGCACATGCGCCAAACACAGAGTTAGGGCATCGTTTCTTACTTCCCTTTCCCTCGGACCGCCCTGTGGCTTCCGCTCCCTGCCTTTCTGCTACTTTTTGACTGCAAATGCCTTCCCCGCTGGCGGGGAATGATGGGATTTGTAGTACCGCAGCAGATGGAGAGCCTAACAGGGCACAGAGAGTTGGGTTTATGTAGTGTCAAGATATTTCCCATACCTGTCATATCACTGGCTGTAATGAGATCCTAACAGCAAGGATGCCAAAGTTAGAAGGAATATGTATTTATGTATGCAATACCTCTGGTTCTATGGTCTGAAAGGTTGTGACATGACATTAACTTCTCTTTAATTAGTTAGCCGCGATGTTTGTTATTTATTTGTTTATGAAACACGAATTATTTCAACATAATATACTTTTCTCTAATGGTAAACAAATACAATGCATTTCTTTGACAGCTTGGGTTTCAAAATGTTAACTATTCTCCTGCCACTTTGAACGTCATATAGCAAAATTATTTTGGTTATGACATTTGTAAGTCTGTGTATTGACTTGTCTAGACTGATTACTATGGTGTTATGGTTTAGTCTGTCAAATATGACATCACTATTAAATGTATGGTATCAGATGTAGAAGTGATGTTGATTAAAATGCATTTGGAATTTTTTAAGTAAAATATGTTTAATCTTACTGAACTCATTCATTTCTTTTCTTGCAAGATTTGTGCATTATCGCTTAAACCAATGAACTCCTAGTTTAGAAAAAATGAATGCTTTAAAAAAATTAAACTGAAAATGTGTGGAACTGTCACTTTGTAAAACAGTAAATGCAAAGAGCGGAGCTAAAACGAGAGGTCATAAAATTAAAACTAAGACTAGTGGAAAGGTGCTTTCAACTAAAACAAAGGCAGACATTTTTTACAGTAAGGGTGATAAAGCTATGGGATTCTTTGCTTCGGGATGTTGTGTTTGCACTGGGATTAGTGAAATTACTAGCAAATGACAACGCTTCTGTAAATAAATAAGTGAATATATATATTCGTAAAACTTATTTTGTGGATTTCATTTTAAATATAAGGGGGAAAATGGTATTTCTTTTTTTCTATTTTTATCCGATTAATCGAAAAATTAATCGGCCAACTAATTGATTATGAAAATAATCGTTAGTTGCAGCCCTAAACAAAACTGATAAGGGGATTGGAGGATCTGAGTTCTAAAGAGAGACTAGCCAAATTGGGTTTGTTTACATTAGAGACAAGACATCTAAGGGGCGATATGATTACCATTCACAAATATATTAAAGGTCAACACAAAGAAATATCTAGTGAAATATTTACACAAAGAGCTGAGCTAAGAACAAGAGGTCATCCATTAAGACTAGAGGAAAGGCAGTTTCAACCAAACCAAAGTCAGGATTTTTTTTTTCAGTAAGGGCAGTAAAGTTATGGAACTCTTTGCCTCTGGATACTGTTCTTCCAGATGCTGTAACCACTTTAAAAAAGTAGCACAGAACAAAACTGAGAATTTACAGATGGCTTCAAAGCAGATAGGATGTTGATGCAGAGAAATATCGGACTGTGTTTTGGAATAAGGAAGGAATGTATTTTACACACTTGGGCTTATATGGTAGGGTTGCACCGATACCGGTATTGGTGCCGATACCAGCATTTGAACAAGTACTTGTACTCGCGCAAATGCGGCCGATGCCAGCACCGATACCCTTTGTCAGGGTCGGTGCTGCAGAGAGGGAGCCTGGGGAGCTGCTCACAATGCTCCCCGGTCACACCTCTCACTCCTGTAACGTTGGATCGTTGCAGCGGGTTACCATGGCAACGCTCCGACACTGACCTCTGCCGGGGCTCGCGAGAGAACAGTGAGCACCAGGCAGAGGAGAGTAAGGGAGGCAAGATGGGGCAGCGGGTGGTGAAAGAGGCAGAGACTGGGGTCAAGAGGGAGAAAAAGAGGCAAAAGGAGGGGGGCCAAGAAGAGGCAAAAGGAGGGGGGATCAGGAGGGAGAGAGAGGCAAAAGGGTGAGTCAAGGAGAAGGAGGGGGAGAAAGGGGGGATCAAAAGGGAGCCAAGGCAAAAGAAGGGGGCTCAAGAGGGGTAGAATGAAGCAAAAGGTGGGAATCAAGAGGGGGAGAAAGAGTCAAAAGGGAAGAATCAAGAGGTGGTGTGTGTATGTATGTGTGTGTGTATATATATATTTCAAGTACTCACCAATACCAATACTTTTTTTTGAGGTTATTTGCCAGTTTTCCCAAGTACCTAAAGCATATAGGTACTTAGAAAACTGGCAAGTGACCGCAAAAAAAAAAAAAAAAAAGGTATCGGTAAGTACTTGAAAAAAGTATCGGTACTTGTACTCGGTCTTAAAAAAACAAAACAAAAAAAAAAACAAATCGGTATCGGTGCATCTCTATTATATGGAAATGGCTTCACTGTTTGTTGTTGCCTTCCACTGGATTAACATGGGGGATATGCATACCTGGGAACTTTTTCTTGTTGACCTGTGGTGCCGCTGGGGGGATAAATGTAGCAATCAAAAAGGGGTGGAGCTTAAGAAACACAGAAAGAGTAGGAGGAACAGGCTGGGGAAGGAGGAGCAGTGGGTGGAAAGTGGGAGGAACAGACTAGGAAAGAGCAGAAGTGGGCAGAGTTTCATTAGAAATCCCCCACATCCGGAAAATCGGCCTCTGCTACGGAGACCTGGTAATGCAGTCAAAACCAAAGAGTTCCCAGTTATGGTGATATGCATGGGCTGGATTTGATGGCCACATATCTTTTTTCAGTCTCATCAACTATGTTACATGTCCTCCTCCTCCCCCCCCCCCCAAAAAAAAAGTGAAAGTTTCCAGGATCTCCTCTAACAAAAGTGAAAGTCATTAACATACCTCTCAACATTTTAAATGGCCAAAGAGGGACACTTTTGTTTTAGTGGGTATTACTGGAGGCATGGCTGGTGGATGGGGCATTACCAATAGCTTATAGGTGATTTCATGACCTACTGACACCTCTTTGTGTAACTTGATAAATGATCTAGAGCAACATCAAAGTATTTTATTTACACAGACTAATTTATAAACACATATACTGACGTTTATACAAACATTAATGTAAGTTTTATGGCTGTGGAGCAATGGAATACACTTACTTACACACCGCATAATCTGATCTCCTAAAAAGAGGGACACTAGGGTAGGAAAGAGGGATTTGGGTCCTAAAGAGGGACACTTGGAAGGTATGCATTAACACAGACAGATCATTCATAATGACTGACTGAATCACCTACGTTCGTGAGGAGATGCAAAAATCCTGCACTGCTGGAGAAGGCCTATGAAGAATTTTGAGTACCTCCGATTTAAAGGACAGGTACTGAAATCCAGCATGTATGAGAGGCTCTAGTTTAATCTATTTGACAATATATGGAGACAAAGAAGTAAATAATTTTACAAGATAAACATGGGTGAATATATCCAAACTGAACCACTACATAAACTAGTCAGAAACGGATAAAGGAATTGTCTTGCAAAAAATGTTATTTTCAAAGTCAGTATGTAGCCTAGAAATGCTGCAGCAACTGCATACGTAAAATAACTATAAAAGGTGTGGGATCAGAAGCTTGACAAAGGGGCATGGCTTCACAATCTGGATATCATCGACCCCAGGTCACTAAAAGAGTGTAAATTTGGGCATTTAATTATAGCAATAGCTACTGCAACAGGAGGGGGGGGCACAAACACGCTGCCAGGTCCAGATTAAAGGTCATGTAGACTCCACAACACTGGCAGCATTGGCCATGCCAAATGAAATAATGTCTAGGAAAATACTAATGTGCACAATATACCTCGGAACAAAAGTCTGCCGCAAGGTAACAGACAGCAGTAATGGGTATATAGTATGCCAAAGGGGATGTAATTTACATATAATATTTTCCTGAGAATAACCCACTAAACATTACTAGATGACTTGACATTACTACATATATGGAATCATCCCAAAATATGCAATGACCCAGGGATGATGACATATCATGCAGAAGAGGAGCACAACAAAGAGTTTATAAAAAAAAAGTATATGCATTCCCTTTAACTCCATGCACACCAGAGGAAAATGAAGCGTGTTGCACCGCATTGACAGCGGATGGTCAAGTAACACTTCGTTAAAATACAATTCTCATCATCCTCAGACACCCACTGGCCAGCTGAGGATCACGGACGTTACAACAGCAGAAGACCCATAAACAGAATAAACCTGCTTTAGACTTATGGTCAGTAAAAGTTCGTTGAGGACAAGAGTTGAGAAACACTATAGTACGTAAGCTAAGGTGAACTGGACGCAGATACATGGAAACTGTTCGACACCCAGCAGTTTGACAGCTTGTCCAATCTTAAGTGGGCGTGACTCGCTGCCCCATTGCTCCCAGTTCGGCATGAACAGGCCTGTGTTCCTCTTAGCTGTACGTACACAAGAACCCCACAACCTGTCCGCGTCCATATCTCCGAGTCTGAAACCTTCCACATGTATAACTGCACAGAGCAAAAATTACCTGTAACAGCTAACAGCGAACACCACACACAACAACCTCCTCCTACGATTGGTACTATTATTGGTTAAACGAACGTATCTGATGGCTCCACCCACTGATGATGACGAGTTTCGTCACGCGTCCAACCGGTAGCCGCCAATAGAAACATATCAGTTTCTGTCGTAGAACAGTGGTGATGACCGTGACGTGGCAGATTGGAAAGAGGCGGGAGAGTTACGACAGTTTTGAGCAATGGGAATGCTACATGACAGTTGTAGTGAATCTATATTCAAGTTTACAAACACGAAAACTAATGTGCTAAGAATGAGGGAGATGATTAGACTAAAAGTGACACTTTTAAGAATGTGGTGCAGTTCTGTGGCAAACCAACTGTAGTATAAAGCAGGGGTGGTCATTATTTTAAGACGTGTTCTTTTGTTCTGTCAAAATATTCTGGGTTGGTTATTTGGGGTAGAGGGAAGTATACTAACTTCACATACTTTGCAGCCTATTCTGTCCCTATAGAGGGTAAACCATACCCGGGAACTCTCAGGTTTTTACCCTGAGACTCTGGGTTTTGACCCAAATCTCAGGGTAAAGGGCCAAAATCTCAGGGGGAGAGAGGCTGTATTACCTACTGTATGATTTGTCCCAATTAAATATTCCTTTAGTCTCAAAATTGGTGCCATTTATACCAGAAGGACAGGGGGAGATGTCCTGCTTGCCTTGTTTGTGTTTAGGCAGTGAGATCTCCAAGTTGTAGCATGATAAAGGTTACATGTGGATCAACTGGAGCACATCTGGGTTAGAGCAGAAAAGTACATATTGTATAAAATCTACATTATGGGAAGCTTTAAGGGCTAATGTTTCAAAGATCTCAGGGTCAGCTTATCTTGAAAGTTCCCAGGTATGGGGTAAGCCCATCTTCCCTATCACACCCACGCACATTAAAGGAGATATATCACCCTTATATAAGTTAGCCTGAATAGTTAGATTATATATTGGAGTAAAAGTGTATTATTGTTTTTCTTTTAAAGCATTAGTAATGGCTTAAAAGAATAAAAAGTAATATCGTAGTTAATGCAAAAAGAGATCGATCGGTGCAAGTCCTATCTCTCAAACCTTTATGGTTAAGTTCTCCTCTCCCTCCCCTTTACATGACTTCAGAGTCTAGCTGACAGAAGGAGATACTGGTCAGCGGACCACCAGGCAGCTCTACAGCAGGGCCAAGATATTGAAATCTAAAAAGAACTACTTAATTGGAACCGTCTACAAAGTGTACTTGCAAACCATGCACACTTTGTAGACCATTCCAATGAAGTATTTCTTTTTAGATTTTGGTATCTCGGCTCTGCTGAAGAACTGCTTCGAGTCGAGTGACTCAGATCTCCTAGCTGACAGCAGGGAGAGGGGAACTTTGAAACGTTATGTCTCTCAAACCATAAAGGTTTGAGAGATAGGACCTGCACCAATCTCTTTCTTTTTGCGTTATCTACAATATTACTTTTTATTCTTTTAAGCCATTACTATCCCTTTAAAGCTCAATTTGGTTGAAATTGCAGTTATAAACTCTGCCCTTCGCCTACGTCTGCATAGACTGCGGTTATCTGCTCTGTACTCTCAGTCTGTCACTCTGTCTCTGCTTTCCTCCCTCTATCCAGCCTTCTCTGATGACGGAGGCTTTCTGCCTGTAAGCTGGATCGGTCTCATTGGCTAGATATTAATCTCTGCCAATGAGATTGCTCCAGCTTCAGAAAGAAAGCCTACGTCTTTGGAGGAGGGCTGGATAGAGGGAGGGGAGAAGAGGCAGAGTGTCAGACTGTGGTTACAGAGCAGGTAACCGCAGTCTGTCAGAAAGTAGTTGCAGCAGAGATCTTAGAACTTCAATTTAGACTAACAGGAGCTTTTTAAATGAATACACATTTACTTTTATTCGCTCTATAAACTAACGATTAATGCTAACTTGTATAGGAGTGATACATCTCCTTTAAATAAATGTTTTCATTATAAAGGTTTACTCGCATTTTCGCTAAACTTACTAGTGTAAGCTGGAGCAGTCTCATTGGCTAGATATCAGGGTGGGTTTGATTTAAATCACAATTTAAGTCATGATTTAAATCACTAGTCAGGAAGACTCAAATTAAATCATGATTTTTAAATGCAAAAACTCATTCTTGCTGGTAGTTAAAACCATCAATATTTGCAACCAGGTGAAGAGGTCATATTTTAGAACATAACCTGCCAGATTAGTAAACGGCAATATCAGAACTGATTTTAGTTTAATAGATTAATCACTCATATTTGGAACATATAATATAATATAACATAAAATAAAATTGCATGACTATACAGCCGCAGGTACATAACTAAGCTCTATTTCATGCTGAATAACCTTTAAACTATAATATATCTTAAATAGAAAACTATCTTTAGATAGATTTTTCCTCCAAAAGCATTTAATTAAAATAATTTGATTTAAATAAAAAAAATATGATTTTTAAAAATTTTTTTTTAAAATCATCGATTTTTATCCACCCTGCTAGATATCAGTCTCTGCCAATGAGAACGCTCCAGCTTACAGGCAGAAAGCCTCCGTCATCTGAGAAGGCTAGATAGAGGGAAGGGAGCAGAGGCAGAGTGACAGACTGCGGTTACAGAGCAGGTAACCGCAGTCTATGCGGAAGTAGGTGCAGGGCAGCGTTTATAACTGCAGTTTCGACCAAACAGAGCTTAAAAGGGATAGTAATACTTTGTTTTTTCTTTATTTTGTTTTGTAGGCATTACAAAAACATGAAGAATGATATAAGTCTTATCTCTCAAACCTTTATGGTTTGAGAGATATTCGCAAGCAAAGTTTCCCCCTCCTGCCCCTTTTACCTAGTGTAAGCCATCTCTTCTCAGATGTGGAATCTAGTTGTAAGACCAGACAGATAATAGCAGGGTGAGATAGTTTATACAGCGCTACCTGACCTTTAACCTACTAAAAAGGATCAGAGAATAAGTATAAAGAACAATGTTAGGGTTTAACAATGTATCAGTAACAATAATAACACAAACTATTGATCCTAAAAGTTTCAATTGTTTGACATGTGTGTTATCATGTACTATCCCTATCAATGAGTTCTTAGGGCATATTCTCCTTTGCGGCTTGTCTCAATGAATGTTGCAGTTCAATCCCACGAGGGTCATCGTCATGCATAAAAGAGAACAGAAATAGGGAGGGGTGAGACAGCACAATAAAATCTAAGTGTAGTAATTTATTGAGTCAGAAACAAAATGCACAAATTGCAAGAATATAAATAAAAAGCATGTACTCTTGGAAGATATAGTACTGCAATATAAACAGAGATAAAAAGAAAAAAAGATAAATGATGTAAGAAATAAAAATCCAAGTAGTATAAAAACAGATCATGTGTCCTATATAGAGAGAAGACTCTCTGTATATAAAATGGAGGACTTCCGAGTAAGATAATAGTGAATAATTTGGACCGGTGTGTACAGTGGGTCCACACTACATAAACATATTTAGAGCGTAATGGGGGAGCTACAGAGACAAGATATGAAGACTTCTTGGTGAGACAATAGTAGCAATGGCCTCTTATGTTGGATACAGTAGTCAGTGTGTAATCAAAGTGTCTATCACGGTGCCCGTGATTCGTGCTATCTGGTGTCTATCACTTGCTGGGAACTACTCATTGGCTATCTGCTATTAGCCCTCCTCACTTTGCCTTTTTAAAACCTGGTTGGGCACTCCCAGGTTGCCCATTCGTGATGTTTCTGACCTCACCTGTCCTGACCTGCTGTCAGGCTTCTGGGCCTGCTGTTCCTGCGTTCCGGTGTTCCAGCGTTCCAGTGATCCTGTGTTCCGGTGTTCCTGTGCAGTATTGTTCCGGTGTTCCTGTGTTCCAGCACCTCGTGGGTTAATCCTCCTGAGTTCCTGAGTCTCCAGCCTGCCTGTCTCTCCTGCCGGTTGCTCTCTGTCAGCGATTCCAGTGTTCCGGTCACCTGTCACCGCATTAGTCTTGCTCCGGTGGATTCCCACTAGAGTACAGGGCTGTCGTTCTTGCTCAGTCGCTCCGGCAACATTGTTACTATTCTGCTTCAGCTGTGTGGCTGATCCCTGCAAGCGGACGCTGGTTTACTCCATTACCCTGGTTGTGAGAATTACAGTTGGTCCCAGCGTGCGGACGCTGGTTTACTCCATATTGACATGGTTGCGAGAATCACTGTTGGTCCCAGCGTGCGGACGCTGGTTTACTCCATATTAACCTGGTTGCAAGAATTACTGTTGGTCCCAGCGTGCGGACGCTGGTTTACTCCATATTAACCTGGTTGCGAGAATTGCTGTTGGTCCCAGCGTGCGGACGCTGGTTTACTCCATATTAACCTGGTTGCGAATATTACTGTTGGTCCCAGCGTGCGGACGCTGGTTTACTCCATATTAACCTGGTTGCGAGAATTACTGTTGGTCCCAGCGGGCGGACGCTGGTTTACTCCATATTAACCTGGTTGCGAGAATTACAGTTGGCCCCAGCGTGCGGACGCTGGTTTACTCCATATTACCTGGTTGCGAGAATTACCGTTGGTCCCAGCGTGCGGACGCTGGTTTACTCCATATTAACCTGGTTGCGAGAATTACTGTTGGTCCCAGCGTGCGGACGCTGGTTTACTCCATACTAACCTGGTTGCGAGAATTACTGTTGGTCCCAGCGTGCGGACGCTGGTTTACCCCATTAAGCCTGGTTGCGCACATACCGTTGGTCCGACGCAAGGACGTTGGTCAGCTCCTGAACACTAGTTCTGAGGACAGTTCGCTGTATGCTTTCTTATGCAGTTGTCTGATACTTCTGCTGCGATTAGGCCATTGTATCTATTCTTATCTGCTGTCATAGTTACCTGACAGCTGGTCTACGCTTTGGGCTGCCCTGCCCGGTATTGGTAAGGCCGGTAGAACCTTTGCACGTTACCATCTTGAAGGTTGCCTTACCCGGTACTGGCAGGGCCGGTAGAGCCTATACTCTGTCTCCCTTGGGCTGCCTTGCCCGGTATTGGTAAGGCCGGTAGAGCCGGTACATGTCACCTCACGGTTGCCTTACCCGGTATAGGTAAGGCCGGTAGAGCCTATTGTTATTGCTACTGTCCCTTGGGCTGCCTTGCCCAGTATTGGTAAGGCCGGTAGAACCGGTACATGTCACCTCACGGTTGCCTTACCTGGTATAGGCAAGGCCGGTAGAGCCTATTGTAATTGCTACTGTCACTTGGGTTGCCTTGCCCGGTATCATTGGCAAGGCCGGTAGAACCTATTCTACTACGATTGTTCTTGTATTGTTATGTATGATTAACCCTACGGGGATTGCCTTAACTTTTTCAATAAAGTTACGTTTTTACCAAAACCTTAAGTCTGAGAGTCTTCAAAACCGTGGCAGTGTCACATTCCCATAAGAATATGGATGGCCCCTTACTTCAGTTCTATGATGCATCTTAGCGTGTCTCAAACCAGAAATGCCTTTGTGTTCTCAGCTCCAACCCCTTTCCGATCCTTGATCGTGCCGTATGTCTCTCTCTGTACTCTGGTCCGCGTCCTCGTGTTCTCTGTGTTTAAGCTGCAGACTGCGGGTAGACACTTCAAGCTGCGGGCAGATACTTCGTTCAGGCAGCAGGCTGCGGTCAGATCCTTCAAGCTACTGGTTAATGCTTCAACGCGTTTCGGCGCTAATGATTGCGCCTTCTTCTGGGACAATTTTCTTTCTATTAGAACAATAAAAGCCCTGCAAGTTTTTCAGGTTTTTCCCTTATCTTAATTGAAGATTGTCCCTCTCTTCAGTCTACCTGGGCACCTCCCTTCTGATCTTGCTGAACAGTGTTACATCAGTAAAAGGGGTGGGAGGGGGATACTTTATTATTGAATTACTCTTGAACTACAACTCTTACAGAATTGAAATAACACTCTCCAAAGTCCAAATACTATGATGATTAATTAGAGCTGCTTTTATTATGAAACATTACTATCCCTTTAAAAAAATTAATACTCTTTTACCCATATTCTATATATAACCTAACTATTCAGGCTAACTTATATAGGGGTGATACATCCCCATTAAGTCCCAACCACATTGTGCTGCAAATCATGTCATTGAGACACAGCTACAGTATCTCCAGGTCTACCTGTTACTCCAGCATACCTTCCAACATTTTAAATAACCAAAGAGGGATAATTTTGTTTTAGGGAGTGTTACTGGGGTGTGGCTGGTGGGTAGGGCATTACCAAGAATTTATGTGATTTCATGACCTACTGACACCTCTTTTTGTAACTTAATAAATTATGTTGAGCAACACCCAAGTATTTTATTTACACACACAATCATTAATGTGTGTTTTATTGCTTTGGAGCAATGTGATACACTTATATACATACCACACAGTCTGATCGCCTAAAAAGAAGGACACCGGGGTGGGAAAGAGGGACAGGGGGATTTGGGTCTCAAAGAGGGACTGTCCCTCCTAAAGAGGGACGTTTGGGAGGTATGCTCCAGAGACAACTGCCAAAAAAGTTCTTAGGTATTGGGACACTGCACTGGAGACCTCTCTAGCATGAAAGGTTTCAAGCCCCATTTAAACAATGTAACTTTTTATTGTCTATGATGCACTTGTTTTGCATCGGTAGTGCACCACTTTTCTTTAGTACATCATCATCAGTCAGACTAAAAGCGGACTGATTGGTTCATTTACCATCTGGTCAGTGCAACAAACCCACATGTTACAACATGGAGTACTGTTTACCATACCCCACAAGTGTCCCTCCTTCCCTCCCTGGTGTTCCTCTTTTTTTTTAGGAGATCAGACGGTGTGGTGTGTATATAAGTGTATGAAATTGCTCTGTTTGTTTAAAGTTTATTATAGGTGTTACTGAATTAGTCTATGTAAATAAAATACTTCAGTCTTGTTCTAATTCATGTATTAGTTACACAACGAGGAGTCAAAAAGACATGAAGGAACCTAAAAATTATCTGTAATGCCTCGCTCAACAGCCACACCTCCAAAAAAAGCACTACCTAAAACACAAGTGTCTACTCTTTGGCCATCTGAAATTTTGGGAGGTATGGAATGGACTCAGCTGTTGCATAACTCCTTATTAGTTGTTTTCTTTATCTCCTATTGCAGGTTAAATCAAGGGTAGTAATTTTTTGGATCTCAAGCTAGTGGGGACTATATTGCCTATTTCCCACCAGCCAAAAGCTGGTTCCAGGTTGCATCACTGACATATTGCTATGGATTGATGCTTGAAAAGCACTTCCCTAGCCGAACCTTCAGTTTTACTGCCAGTCGATTTTGAACAAATTGCTCAGTACTCCTCTGACTCTCAAAGGGTTGATGAACTTTCCAAAATAAAGAGTGCCTTAGAAAGAATACAAATGTACAATAATAATTGTATTTCTTTTATTCGAAAAATAATAATTGTGCTAAAGAAAACCAGAAGTTAGGTGTCCAGCTTGCCTAAAGAAACAGCACTAATGAGGCAAATTGATATTGTAGCTGTTGAATTACAACACCTATCCAAAACTGGCAATGTGAAGCTCTCGAGTTGATGAATTGTATCTCCCTTGGAACTTTCTTCTCTTGAGACACTGGAGAGGGCTCATGGGCTGCTGCTGGACATGTGTAAATGGTTCAAATCATGTCATTAAAGGTATCCCATCAGCCATACCAAATCAAAGGTAAAGAAGTGTCATGTTACATCTCGAGCCCTAGGCACTTGTGGCCATCGGCAGGTATCCCAGTTTAGCAATGCCTGGTGTTATGTGGGCATTTGTTTCTGTTCCAGCATCCTGAATAAGCACCTTGTTCCTTTGTGCATGCCCACACAAAATTATTCTCACATTCGGCACATACTGAGCATGCTTCCATACAATGTGGCAATGCCATATCTAAGCACAACATCTGACTGTAATATGATTAATTTCACTCCAAAATTCTCCTGTTTAAATCCTTGACTTTGCTGCTCAGTGCTATGTTTTCCTGGTACCTGTACTATTATCTTGTTTTACTTGTGAGCGTATGCTTCTGTTGCTCACCTTGGCTTGTTTACCAGATTTCGCTTGGCTGCCTGTAACCCTGACCTTCAGTCTCATGACTACAAACCTATGCCCCCAGTCCTGATATCCTGTTTTTGACTTTGTTTTCCTGACCTTGTGTACCTCTCCTCAGACTTCTATCAGTGTTCATTGATGCACACACAAACTTGGGGCTAAGTCCCTGGAGGACAATTGTTGTCCCTGCTTAGCACACATTTTATTGCTACAGAAATTCTTCTTCAGCCCCAGCCAGCCTGACTACCTGCTAACAGAATGAACCTGCAGCACTAGGAAGCCTGGCAGGAAGGTTAGTAACTGTATAAAAATTGTGCTATGGCAAAACAGGTTGAGGAATGGTCTGTGAGTATAAGATACACACGCCCAGCCTTCCCTTTCTTCTCAACCAACCATCAAAATTAAGAACAATTCATAACACACACAACCTGCCTAGCAGGATATTTTTTAACTTGGACACAATATATAACCTTAAATAAATATAGAAAACACAATTTTGTAGGGAAACTGTATGTCACAGTTTATTAAGGCATTTTATTGGAACCCTCCCACATAATTTGGCATTTCTGAGCCATGCTGTCCTGGCTGGTGTTTTAAGGGTAGTGGCTAGATGGGAAGGCCTTTTACTAGATATTCTTAGTCCAACCTCCCACTGTTCATGATGGGTCACCACTTTGTGCCCTTGGGGTATACACCTGGGAAAACCTTTTCCCCCTCTGGATGCACTAGTTGCAGAACCAGCCACCTGAACTTGACCGAACCCTTCAGGCATGCCACACGAGTACAATGCCCAGGAACACCACCAGCCCTTCAATAAACTAAAATCAGCTGGGAAAGATATGTTGACCTACAGTATCTGATACCTCCATCTGACATTAGGATTTGAAGGTTTCTTCAGTCTGGGTGGGAGGAAGGAAAACAAAAAACAGTTTACAGTATACCTTTACAGGTGGGCTTCTTTTATACCCAAAACCCCTCAGTTTTCCTGCCCCGCAGGAGGAAGAGTAGGGAGAACAGCTGCTCTCCCCCTCCTCCCTGGCTTCCCGCCAGTTGTGAAGGACAGATGCCTTTCCTTTGTTCCAGGATGTGGCCTTCACAATGAGGGGAAAGAAGGGGGGAGGGCCCTACATATTACCTGGCTTCAGGTGTACTTGTACACGCTCTGCCATTTTTAGAGGGCAATTAGCTTGTTTAACTATGAGAAACAATATCTGTGCATGCATAGAGATATAGTTAAATTATATAATGCAGACAGTTTATGTAAACCGAATCTTTTAAAATTGGTCTAAAGTTATAAGTGATGTGCCTCAGGATTCAGTCCTTGGTCCATTGCTTTTTAATTTATTTATTAATGATCTTGAAGTGGGTATTGAATGCAGTGTCTTAATCTTTACTGATTACACTAAACTATGTAATGAAATACACACTGAGCAGGATGTTTCTTTCCTCTGCAAAAAGATTTGGATAAACTGTCTGAATGTAATTTGTACAGTGACACACATTTTTTTGTTTTGGCTTTATACTCAATGACACTGGATTTGAAATGAAACAGTTACTCAGAAAATAAAGTGCAGCTTGTACACTTTAATTTGAGGGTGAAGGTGTCCAATGGTGCATTATCTCTAAATTACACAATGTATCAATAGATAGAATAAAATAAATTGTATTCACATATTTCATTGGTCGGGGAGGAGTATTCTGAAGCCACTGACATAAGCACATACGGAGATACCAGCTGTTTCTGTTCAGGAATAATGGAGGCTGGAACAAAAACACTGCTCTTGAAACACTATGTAACAAATGTTAAAAATATTTATTAAGAAACTTTAAATAAATTGGTAAACTAGGCAGTCTTATATATTTCACAGCCAGACTGCTGGTTTATCAAAGAGTTTGTTGTCTACAAAAGAGAGCAGCTGCCCAAACCTTTGTAATCCCTATTGGATGCTAGAGATCAAGCCTCCTCTGTGGATGTACTATACAGTAAAAGCATAGATATCAAACAGACACATTTGGAGATGGCAACAAGCACTTTTGACTGTGGATTAAGAGAATCCAACTATAATAAAATTAGCAATAATATTAGAGACAATAAATGTGTTGATAATGAGGAACTACCCAAAGAAGAACTCATCATACCTACATATACAGCCGGGTGAGACAAAGCTTAATTATACAGAGATATATCACCCTAAAAAAATGTGCTGATGATGACATTCTCAAATAAGAACTCATCATACCCATTCTATTATATAAAATATGCTATACATATCCTTTGTTATGTTAAACAAATATTATTTGAAGTGAGCTTTAAATAATATATAAATAGGACTATGTGCTTCAAGTTCAACCACAGTGCGAATATTCAGTTCTTATGAAACTTTAAATGTCAGTTTTTGTAGACTTGTGATGAAAAGTGATACATCTAATGACATACTGTACTATAAAACAATATTATAGGAACTAAATCTCAAATTATAGATAAATCTATTTCTAAGGATAATACAAAAACTATTATTAAAAGGCTAATGATGGCCCTTCTGCAGAAAGGACTTTCACACTGTCACCAGTGATTGACTGATAAGGACTCAGGCCCTCCTGCGTCCTCATAGCCTACTGTATTGTAAAAGGTTTCAATCCACAGCTGATTGGGGGATGAGGACGCAGGGGGCAATACCCCCTCCTAGCCAAATTCATAGCCAACTGCCATGCCTCCTTGAACACTGCTCATTTTCATGACCTTTCCCTTTGCCATCCACCCAAGCACATTTATTTTCACAGTTTTTCCATATTCCCTCCCCTCTCTCATCCACCTCCCTTCGCCATCACTCCCTTCCGCCTCTGTCCCACCTCCACCATCCCTTCCTTACCCCTCTCTCTCTTTGTCACCTCTTATACACACACCAGATCATGACTTGGTAACTGTCTGAGAGTAGGGCGCCCCATTACTGTACTGCACAAATGACAAATAGCCCTTTACTAAGGCGCCACCAATATTGTGCACAAATGAAAATAAAGTAAGAATTTTGCTTATTGTACTATGTGTTGCGTGTAATTAAATTTAGTATGTCTTTGCCACAACAGTGCATTTCAGCAGTCTGACAGCTGCCACTGCAAACATAGTTACTTGGAACCCATCCCCCCCTCAGTTGACAAAGTGACAGACAGCTATCACAACACTGTCTTCGGTGTGCTTGAGATTTGGGTGAGCAGTCCTTCCTGGATTGCCAGAATAATACCACATTCTTTCCAGTCTGTAACTAGAGCGAGTGACAGGTCTGCTTGGGTACTACACCGAGGAGGAGTCCAAACAAGCATATAGTGTCCAGGTTATTCAGTCACGGTGTGTACAATAACTATGTCTGCATTTGACTACAAACATAATACACATGTATCCAGCTAGAACTATGGGTCATACCAAGCAATGATTAACAAACACACATCTTATAAAACCTTGAAATGCTGGAATGAATACAGATATATAACACAGTACCTCTTATAACAAGGATCCATGGTTAGTGCTCCATGCTGTTGGTTTTCTCTATATATTCTTGCTTTCATGCACCAATGGTACTCAACTATCCTCCAAAAGTAGTAGTCCCCATTGGAGATGATGTGTTATGTGTGCCATGCCACTACTTGTATCCATTATGTGGACATAACTTGGAGAATGATGACACTCATGGTGCATCACACCTAGAGAGAGAGAGAGAGTGTATGTATATATCTCTCGCTATATATGTGTGTGTGTGTGTGTGTGATATATATATATATATATATATATGTATGTGAACTCCCTTGTGCCATCAGACAAAGTGGTAAGGATCAAAAGAAACTATGATATAAATGACCACAAAAATCACATCTAACAGTAAGTAGACAATAAAAAAAGAAACCAAAGTGAGAAACAATCATGATAATTTGCCACAAAAATCCAATCTAATGGTTAATACTCAAAAAGTTGCTCCGTCATTAGTTAATGCACAAGAGAGCTAATAAAAAGTCTAGAGGTGATTCTAGGTGTGGAATTTACACGTGGAGCCTGCTGCTGATGTCTCTCAACATGAGGAGCAAAGAAGTGTATATGCCAGTAAAGCAAGCCATCAGGAAGCTAAAGATTCAGAATAAATAAATCAGAGACATAGCCAAAACCTTAAGTGTGTCAACATAAACTGTGGGGTACATTGCTAAGATGCAGGAACACACAGGTGAGCTCAGCAAAAGCAAATGACCTGGTAGATCAGGAAAGACCAGTGTAGTGAATTCCGAAGAATGCCTGCAATTGTAAAAAAAAAAAGCCCTTTCCAACTGTCGAACAGTGCAACACTCTCTAAGATGTAGTCACAGAAGTGTCAGAAATTACTGTATTGAAAAGACGACATCATCATAAACACAAAGTCTTTGCCACAAGATGCAACCCTTTAAGAAGCCTCAAGAATAGAAAGGCCATGTTACAATTTACTAATAATAATAATAATAATAATAATAATAATAATAATAATAATACAGAAACATCTTAGGTGCTCAAATCCAACCATATTCCTCAAAATGCTTTGAAAGGCACTTTATCTTGCAGCATGACAATGACCCCAAGCAGGGCTCAAAATTTCCACTCGCATTTGGCAAGGAGAAATTGGGTGAGGATGAATGGAAATTGAAGCCCTGTTACACAGCGATGTTTCTAGGACCTGGGCGGCACTTTGCAGGGGGTGGCATTGCTTTTATTTTTTGCCTGTCTCCTGCCCGCATGGAACCAGTGACAGGAGCTGGGGACCGGCATCTGAGACCTCAGCAATGGCGTGAGTATGTGCACGGCTTTCCTTCCACTATTGGAGAGCCAGTTTCAATCATGCTGTCTTACCCCAGCAAGGTTGAATTGAAACTGGAGCTTCAACAGTAGAAGGAAAGCCCAGGCACGTACCCACGTCTTGGCAGAGGTCTCCGATGCCGGTCCCCTGCAGCTGTCACTGGCTCCATAACCGGGGGAGGGGATTTCCCCATATCTGTGACTTTAATGCAGACAGAAAAGTAACTTCCTTGAGCACGCTTTTCCTTTTAACCCTATGAGTGCCAGAGGGGTACGCAATGCATTGCTTACCACTCTGGCACTCAACGGGTCAAATATGTGATATCTGATACTGAGTGAGCGTCATTGTGAGGGTGTACTCAAGATGTCTTGGTTCTTTGATAGCCTCCAATTCTCAGAGTGCATAGAATGGGGTGAGAAGAAGAACATGGTAGCGTGTGTTGCAGCTGGCATTCTATTCTTCACAGGCTGGAGAATCATTATCGATGCCGCTGTTAAATACCCCCTTACAGAAGAGTTGAATCACTCATACAATGCCTGTGGTGTTGTTGCCACTGTTGCCTTTCTAGTGATAAACTGAGTATCTAATGGACAGGTTAGTGGTGACTGCTACAGTGAGGGTTGTCTGGGGCAGACTGGTGCCCGCATTTGGCTGTTTATTGGTTTTATGTTGTCCTTTGATTGCATCTATGTGGATTCTGTTTGGTTGTTACTATGCTAAAGGTGTCACACAGGTATATCCTGGAATAGCTGTATTTTTCAGAATGCCTTTATATTTTTTGGGGGGATAGTTTTCAGATTTGGTCAGACTGAAGATTTATGGCAGTAAATGTGTACCAAATGAAGTATCTTCCCACTTCTCCTTTTTTGAAGCACAGTCCTGACATTAATGTATTTAATTTCGTGTGATTCAAATATTTTATTATTATTATTCATTATTGTTTTCATATCAGTGACAGCCAACAGGCATGCCCCTCCTTGCTTTACTATTAGCACATATTTTACATATACAATGGAGGGCATTCCGCCAAGTGACAGTGATATGCTCCATTGTACAACCCTAATGTAGATGTGTGTGAAGCATAGGTGAGCAAAATGTGGTTCTTTAGTTGTTGGATTATAAATCACATCATTCCCCATTGGCCAATGACCAGCTGAGGGTGATGAGAGTTGTAGCCTGACAACAGCTAGAGAGTCACAAGTTGCCCACCTGTTGTTTTCAATTCTCTTTTCCCTCCAGGAGAACACTTAATTAAACATATGAATAGATAACGTCATGCTTATATGAGCCCCTCTTCAGGAGATTTGTCCACTTGCACTGTATACAATAATTAGGAATGTGGCTCTGGCCTGCTGAGCAGGTTCTCATGTCCCTGCTATTAAGTGCCATCAAGGCATCATGCAACCGCGTACAATAACTGTAGAAAAAATGCGCAAGGAACTAATGCTGTAGTTGAATTTAAGCATCTGGAGAGCGTAACCATCCTATTACTTTGAGACCTACATGCTGCTTTTTGCAGCCAGTGAGAGCAGGTCATGACGTGCTTCTGTTGTACAAAGCATCCTTTTGATTAACGTTACCTTCCTTTCTAACTTGACTCCACAAGGCTGACCTCAACAGGTTAAATCATTAGTTGTTGTAACAGTTTTCAGACACTCAGACAGCAGGTTTGAATAAAACACAGTTTTATTAAAACAAAAATAAGGACAAGGATCACCCTCTCAAGGCCATACAGTAAATAGAGTAAGATAGGCTACATAGACCTTCACAGGACCAGTAAACAGAAATACAAATCATACATATACTGTCACAGGACAGGTACAGAATAGTGACTGGCAATCACTAGTTAATACAAAGGACTCGTCAGTCTCTGTTGTGGTGTTTGGCACACCCAAGGTGAATAAGAGGCAGCAATAGGTGCTAGATTACACAACACCTTAAGTCCAAAGGAGTAGAGAGCTGCTGAGGCAGTGCAGAGACACAGGCAGAAACCTGCAGAGTATTAGCGGATAGCCCCCACGGGCATATAACAGAGACAACTTGTAATGCTGGAGCATGAGCCAATAGCCCCCATGGGAGTATAATGGAGACAACTGGTACTGCAAGAGCGTGAGCCAATAGCCCCCACGGGCGTATATCGGAGACCAACCATACAGTGATAGCTTGAGCCAACAGCCCCCACGGGCGTATAACAGAAACAACTTGCACTGCAAGAGCGTGAGCCAGTAACCCTATGGACGTAACAACAGACACTGGGTACTGCAAGAGCTTGAGCCAATAGCCCCCACGGGCGTATAACGGAAACCACCGGTGCTGCAAGTGTTAGAGCAAACAACCCCACTGGGCCGTAACGGAGATTTACTCTGAAAGAGCTAGAGCCAATAGCGCCTCCCACGGGCACGTAAACGGAGACCGACTACTCTGCTTAGAAGACAATATGAGCCGCCGTCTAACCAAGGCCACAATGCGGCCGGCTCAGCAGGAGCAGCGGATTACTGCAATGGCTCTGCAAGAGTTAACAGCAGCACCAGCGATAGAATCAGGAGCTCTGCAAGTACAATCGGAGGCTCAGCGTGTGAAGGGATCGCTCTGCAATTGCCAAGGAGACTCAGCTTTAGTAGTACAGTTCTGCAAGAGTAAAGGGAGACTCAGCTCAGGAGACACAGCTCAGCAGGAGTTAATGAACGCAGTCTCGATCAGCACTGATACGAATACAGCAGGAATCAGAATGTCGCCAGAGCGACAACAGCAGCTGGCAGCAGGAATGGCAGTACAGACTGTAGCAAGCTGGTGCAGGTCGCAGAGCAGGAAGTCAGCCAGGCCGGGTCAGATCACGGAGAAGATTCTCAGACAAGCCAGATCAGCAACGAGCAGGGACGTCAGCCAGGCCGGGTCAGATCACGGAGGAGATTCTCAGACAAGCCAGATCAGCAAGGAGCAGGAACGTCAGCCAGGCTGGATCAAATCACGGAGCAGGAACACAGGAGAATAGTCAGAACAGGCCAGATCGGTACACAGGAAATCAGGAACGCAGGAACACAACAACAACAACACTGGCTCTGGAACACCACGAAAGGGCACCTGACAGGTGCCACTGGTCAGGTATAAAAAGGGTCACCAGGGGTGGGCCAAACAGGCTCAACCAATAGGGGAGCAGCACAAGTTAGAGTGACAGAGAGAGAGAGCACGGGAACCGTGATAGTACCCCTCTCTCAACAACCGCCTCTCCCTGCCGGAGGTCTCGGTTTCTGGGGATATTTAGAGTGGAAGCTGCGCAACAGTCTGGGTGCATAGAGGTCCTTCAGATCCACCCAGGAACGTTCCTCAGGTCCATAGCCCTTCCAATGGACCAAATATTGCAACTTCCCCCTAAATCTCCTAAAATCAATTATACTCTGGACTTCGTACTCCTCTTGGCCCTGAACGTCCACCGGCCCAGGAATCACAGGAGTGGTAGTGTAGCGGTTGCAAACCAAGGGCTTCAATAGAGATACATGGAACACATTATGTATATGCATAGAGGCTGGGAGTGCCAATGCGTACGAAACGGGGTTCACTTTGCGGATAACTTTGAACGGACCAATGAACCGGGGGGCCCAAGGTACCCTAGGTGCGTCCGTTTCCTGCCCATACCGGACATTTGCGTAATAGGTGCCCAGCTTTACCACAGTATAAGCATAGACCCAGTCTTTTGCGGTGCGCTCTCTCCTCCTTAGTCAGTCTGGTGAACCCGAGCTGCATAGGTTCTCCAGCCTCGGGTGAACGTTCAACCGGAATGGGTGGTGAGGGTGGGTTTAAAGGACTGCCATGCCCATAATTTCTGGATCTTGCCCTTTTCGCCAACTGTCTTTCACGAATGCGTGAGTCAATAAGCATGACATAGTCAATATACTCGTCCAGATCACTGGGCATATCTCTGGCAGCAATTTCACCTTTAATGGATTCGGATAGGCCCTGAGCAAAGGCTGCCACTAATGCCTCGTTGTTCCAGCCCACCTCGGCTGCCAATGTCCGAAACTCAATGGCATAGTCGCCCAAGGTACGATAGCCCTGTTGTATCTCCATTAACCTTTTGGCAGCGGAGGCAGCTCTACCAGGAACCTCAAACACTCTGCGGAACTTTCTTACGAACTCATTAAAGTTCAGAGTGCAGGGTTTGGCACTTTCCCACAGCGGATTAGCCCATGCCAGTGCTTTGCCAGTCAATAACGATATCATAAAACCGACCTTGCTCCTATCATTAGTAAATGCCTGGGGTGTTAGTTCCAGGAATATCTCCAATTGATTGATAAAGCCTCTGCATAGAGAAGGTTCGCCATCATATCTTAATGGTAACGGCGCCGCCGCCGTTAAGCCTCTGATAGGGGTAGTAGGAACTACAGACTGATTATCCGGTGTCGAGACTGGGGAGACCACCGAATTCTGGTTTGGTTTGTCAAGGTGTACCGTACACGCAAGTAAGGTTTGTAAGGCCAGTGCCAATTGGTCTAGGCGCTGCTCATGAACATCCATTCTCCAGTGGATGTTCTGTGTACTACTGTGTACTACTCTCCCCTTTGCTGTCTGAGGTCAGACAAGCCAGATCAGCAATGAGCAGGAACGTCAGCCAGGCCGGGTCAGATCACGGAGGAGATTCTCAGACAAGCCAGATCAGCAAGGAGCAGGAACGTCAGCCAGGCCGGGTCAAATCACAGAGTAGGAACATAGGAGCATAGTCAGAACAGGCCAAATCGGTACACAGGAAATCAGGAATGCAGGAACACAGCAACAACAACACTGGCTCTGGAACACCACGAAAGGGCACCTGACAGGTGCCACTGGTCAGGTATAAAAAGGGTCACCAGGGGTGGGCCAAACAGGTTCAACCAATAGGGGAGCAGCACAAGCGAGAGTGACAGAGAGAGAGCACGGGAACCGTGATAGTTGTCCAGTGATTTAAAATAATTTTAAAGCTTAATATTGAAAAAATATAATTCAGAGTTTATCCTACTGATTAAAACATGGAAACTACAACTGTTGATAGATGTTTTATTCAAAAGTTATTGCAGCTGGAACTTTTTTTTAGAAGCACCTCTACAGCCTGATGTTTTACAGTGGTGCTATTGTTAGACCATCCTATGGCCTTTAGAAGGTTAAGCATTGTGTTGCTTACTATGGCCTGGCTATGGGTGGGGTTAAAGGTGGGGATATGGGTGGGACTAGGCATGGAAACTGGTGGCAAGTAACTTTTCAGGCCTGGCTAGTAGCTCAGGACTTGAAATTCTGAGCCCTGGAGCATACTACTAAAGCAACCAACAAGCTTTTCAATGGCAGAAATGGAATGTTGTTGAATGGACATGTCAATCACCTGGCTTGAATTCAACTGAGAATGCACTTCACTTGCTGAAGACAAGGAAAAATGACCAAAGTCAAACAGGAACTACAGATGGCTGCAGTACAGGCCTGTTAGAGCATTACCTGGGAAGATACTAGCATCTGGTGATGTGTACAGTTCACAGCCTTCAAGCATTCACCGAATTCAACATATTGGGGGTGGGTGAAAAGTGAGAAAAATTTCCCACATGACTTTTCGACAAAAGCGGATGATTTTTCTCTTTTTTCGCAAAAGTTTTCTCCTTTTCTCCAAGGCAAAATGTTCCTCTTTTTCACCTGTTTCAGCACATTTTTCTCCTATTCTAAAACATTTTTTTGACTATCACAACATATTTTCTCCTATTCTAACACATTTTTCGCCTATTCAACAGATTATATTTTTCTCCTACTCCAACACATTTTCTCCTATTCTAACACATTTTTCTCCAATTCTAACATATTTTCTCCTATTCCAACACATTTTTTTCTAGTACAACACATTTTTTTCTCCTGTTACAACACATTTTCTCCTATGTTTAATATGGTGCAACATTTATCAACACAATGTTACTTCTTCTGAGGGCTGTAACGGAGAAATAAATAGCTGGAAGTCAAAGTTGTGAGTCCTACAGCAACATATTCCTTGAAAAATGTGTTAGCATGCAGAGTGCATTTGGCCTTTGCCACAGCACTTAATTCCTGCTTAAGTGACACTGGCATATATTCATGATGATGTCAAGTGATTAAAAATAATAAAGTACAGCGTAAAATGTGGCAGATGTGTATGGTAGTGGCATGGTGTGATTGGTCGGAGCTTTACAAACTGCAAACTGCATCCACCCCTGGAGGAGAGGGATCATCATCATTTATTGCACATGCTGCAGCAACCAAGGCTGCAGTCAGTTTTTGTACTACCACTTTACTCCCATGTCCCTGTACTGCTCCACCTTTCCCCTCCTGCTTGTGCATTTGCTAGACATTACGCAACTACGTGTGTGTTTTTACTCTCTACAATACACAACTGATGGAGTATGATACCTTGCTTTGGCCCTCAACAAAATTCTCAATATCGTCTGCTGTCTATCAAGTTTTCCTCAGTCACAGAGCTCACACGAGGCTCCCAGTCAGCTGTCTAATATATTTATTTTATTTCTGTTTTTGTTTTGTTTTTTTAAATTGCCCACCCTATCTTATTACAGTTAGTCTTAAAAAAAATATGTAACTAAAAAACAAAATCAACAACTTATTTCCCCATTACAGAGGCAATAAAAACAAAATCAGCAAGCAATTTGGACCCCAGCTGCCTGTGTCTTGCCAGTCGGTCACACCCTTCTTTTCCCCCAGAGTGGCCTCAGACTCCCCTAATACAGAGAACAAATGTCCTTCCTAAATGACTCCCTACACTAAGTTTCAATTCCCCTTTATTTGCCTATCTTCTCTAGCTTAAAGGGATAGTAATATTTCATTTTATCTTTATTTTATTTTGTAGGCATTAAAAAAATGTGAAGAACGATATAAGTCTTATCTCTCAAACCTTTATGGTTTGAGAGATATTCACAAGCAAAGTTTCCCCTCCCGCCCCTTTTACCTAGTGTAAGCCATCTCTTCTCAGATGTGGAATGTAGTCCATAGACCAGGCAGATAACAGCAGGGGACAATCTTCTTCCTATGAGAACAATAGGACACATTTTTCAGGTTTTTCCCTTATCTTAATTGAAGATTGTCCCTCTCTGCAATCTACCTGGGCACCTCCCTTCTGCTCTGGCTGAGCAGTGTTACATCAGTAAAAGTAGCGGGAGGGGGATACTTTGTCATTGAATTACTCTTGAACTACAACTCTGACAGAATTTAAATAACACTCTCCAAATTCCAAATACTATGATGATTAATTAGAGCTGCTTTTATTGTGAAACATTACTATCCCTTTAAAAACATGCTGGTCTCTCCTCTGACAAACAAGAATGGCATGCTGTAAGAGCCTGATACATTTGTATATGGCTGTAGAAAAGTAGAGAAAACTTTCCAGTGGAGAAAAATGTTTCTTCTTATTGATTGCAATGCAATGAGCTAGGCAAAAAAGTGGGAAAACAGCACCTTTCACTGGAAATTTTTTGCCAAGCTGAAGTGCCATTTTTCGCCAATTTCAGTTTGACTTCCCTACAAAAGATTTACAACATAGTACTAAATATGACAACTTTGTCTAGGAATATTTATTTATCCCATTACTTTTCGTCGCCTATATTGGAGGGAATAGGTATAAAATGGGTTGTAATTCCTTCATAGGTCCCTGTTTATGAATTTAAATGCCCTCAAATTAAAGATGACAGTCTGCACTTTATCCTGTTAGTAATTGTTTCATTTCAGATACAATGTGCTGGAGTTCAGAGCTAAAGCAACACAACTTGTGCCACTGCCCATATACTTATGGACTACATTGTAAACATAAGGATATGCATTTGGATTGAAGTAGCAAGCATGTTACCTATAATATAAATAGGGAAATATTTGGGAGAAGTTTGTTAGAAATAGATTTGGGAGAATTGGTAGATAATAGACTAAACAACAGTGTGACATGTCACTCAGTTGCTGCAAGTTCCATGTGAGTACTATCATTTATTAAAAGAAATGTATATGCACAGTGTAAGCTTATTTAGAATATGGCTTACATTTGTGGACACCAGTTCTTAAAAAAAAAACATTACTGAAATAGAATAAATAAGGAGGTGTGTAAGGAACTGACATGGTAAAGTTCATGAGTCTTAAAAAAAGGCATGCTTCCATCAGGTTCATCCTTTGCCATATCACATGTGTTGATGCAGAGAAAAGACAAAAAACCCAGTTGAAGCACTTTACAGTTAAGCCTCAAGTGGATAACAAATTCCTTGCTTCAAAAGACAGTTGGATATTTCCTTGGATCAACAGTCTATCTGCATTGAAACTGACTCTCATAATTCTCAATATTGTTCTGTGCTAGAAATGTATCCATTATTTTTGGGAGCATCTACAGTATCTACAAACATAGCTTCCAGAGGCAAAGAATTCCACAACTTTACTGCCCTTACTGTAAGAAACCCCTGTCTTTGTTTTGTTCAAAAGCCCAATTCTTCTTCTATTAACCCCTTGGTGATGAGGGCTTTTTTTTACAGTAGAAGACCAGAGTAATTCTGGCTATTATGTGCTAGGACCATGGTGGTAAGTGATTAGCATATTAAGCCTTAGATTCCTCTTTTCTCACGTAAGCAAACCCAGTTTAGCTAGTCTTTCTTTATAACTAAAATCTTCCAATGCCTTTATCAGTTATTGCAGTTTCTATACTTTTTCTAGTTCCGTGATGTCTTTTTTAACAATTGAGGGCCAAAACCGTTATATTGTACATGAGGCTATACCAAGGTTTTGCAAAGAGGTATAATTATATTCTAACACCATGCATCTATACCTCGTTTTATAAATTATAGTACCCTGTTGGCTGTTGCAGCAGCTGAGTGACACTGCACTTTGTCGTGAAGTCTGTCATTTAAAGTGCTCCTAAATCTTTCTCTAACACATATTCCCCAAGTAGTTTCCCATTTAGTTTGTAAGCATCATGCTTGTTTCTGCAACCCAAATGTGTAAACTTATATTTAGCTTTATTAATCCTCATCTTCCTTTTTCCATCCATTCACTCAATTTATCTAAATCTTTCTGCAGAGGGAAACATCCTGCTTTGTTTGTATTCTCTTACACAGTTGCATGTTATCATCAAACAGTGATACGCTATTTTCAATACCCACTTCAAGATCATTAAGAAAAAAGCATTTGGCCCAGGACTGAACCCTGAAGCATTCCCCTTACAGCTTTAGACCAACTTGAAAAGCTTCCATTTACAACAGCTCTGAATTATATCTTTTAACCAATTCTGTGGGGCACAATATAAAAGACTTTTGAAAAATCCATGTATTCCACATCAACAGTAATACCGATGTCCATGTTGCCACTTACCCTTTCAGGGGATGCAATTATATTAGTTTGACAATCGATTCTTTATAAAACCATGCTGACTTTTACTAATAATGTTGGTCATCACATAATCCTGAGGACTATCAGTCAGTAATCCTTCTAAAACCATTTGCATTTCAGAAGTCAAACTCTGTGGTCAGTAATTTCCTAGTTTACATCTTGCCCTTTTTAAATAATGGTACTTAGTCTGTTTTCTTCCAGTCACAGGGTACTATGCCTGATGATAACAAATTAATATTACATACAGTGGCCTTGTTGTTATTGAAATAAGCTCTTTAAAGGGATAGTAATGTTTCCCAAAAACAGCAGTTCCAATTAATCTTCATTGTATTTGAGCCATAGAGAGTGTTATTTCAGTACTGTCAGAGTTGTAGTTCAAGAGTATTGAATGATAAAGTATCCCCCTCCCGCCCCCTTTACCTAGTGTAAGCCACCTCCCCTCAGATGCGGAATTTGGTCTTGAGACCGGACAGCTCACAGCAAGGGACAATGTTCTTACTGTGAACAAAGGAAAACCCTGCCCCTTTGACAGGTTTTCAGGTTTTTCCCTTATGCTAATTGAAGAATGCCCCTTTCCACCTGGACACCACCTTGCTGTTTTGAGGTGAGCAATGTTACATCAATAAAAGGGGCGGGAGGGGAATACTTTATCATTCAATTACTCTTGAACTACAATGCGGACAGTATTGAAATAACACTCTCCATTGCCCAAATACTATGAAGATGAATTGGAGATGATTTATTGTAAAACATTATTATCCCTTTAATTAGCCTTGGGTGTATGCTATAAGATCTAGGTTCTTTATTCACCATAAGCTTATGGATTTAAAGATTTTAGATGTAAAGAGAGAATAGACAAATTGCATTTCTTTACATTAGAGAAGAGACATCTAAGGTGGGTTATGAGTACTATCTACAAATATATTTAAGGCACACTCTGGGAACCTTTATACTCAAACAACTTAGCAAAAAAACAAAGATTCAACCTTTAAGGCTACAGGAAAGGTGATGTAGGCCAAAAGTCATGATTTGTTTCAGTAAGGGCAGTGAGAATATGAAGGTATTTGCCTCAGGAACCTGTAATGGTAGATAGCTTCAACATGATCGGATGCCTTTTTATCTATGAACAATATAGAGGATTATAGAGTTGGCTACAATGCTGATAAGATATTGATATAGGGAGATTGTCAGAAAGCAATGTTTTACCTACTTGGGGCATTACTGAAATGACTTCAAAGGGAGGTTGCCTTTCTCTGAATCAACAAAAACATATAATACGACAAAGATTAAACTTGATGGACCCATGTCTTTTTTCAGCCTCATTCATTGTTTTACCTCATTTCAAATATGGGCTTTTTGGGGTGAGAAAAACTAACCCCGTTGGCTGGTATAAAGCTGAAACTCAGCCAAGAAGTTTTTGGCTCCTAGCCATAAACTGTGCTGGTTGCAAACACAGCTACTACAGCTCATAAATGTCAGACTTGAAAGCCTTTCACTGGAGCCTATGGGGGGCTGTACATATCCCAACAAGACTGAAATGAAAAACTTAAGTTTTTCAGTTCAGTCTTTTTAACCCTCCGTTCTTCTCCCCAATGGGTCCATCAGGGCTCAAAATGTAGCATGAAAATTACATCTGATTACATGCATTTTACTGTTACAAAAAAATCAAATTTCTACTTTATGTCTTTAGTTTTCAATCAGAGTTTGCATTTCAGTGATGAATTCAGCTATTTTCCTCCTTATACACAGTTTTTCCAAAATTCCACATCCTATCTGTTGCCATATTTGAAAGGATAAGTGATATAGTGATATACTTCAAAATATAATTTTACTTCTTTGAAATATATTAAACAAATGGCATTTTTCCTAAGTCTTTATTAAATTTTTTTCTTTAAGTTTTCAAAGAGCTTTACTGAGAGTAACATAAGCATTTACAGTCAATAGTTGAAAGCAAATGACAATGAAAGTTACAATGATGTTTATAAACAGAGAACAGCTTGGTTGTCCAAATCCAGAATTGGTATGCAAATCCAGTGTAACGGACAGGGGAGATCTGCAGTGAGGTGGAATGTCGAAAGGAAGCTAAATACCTTCCCGTTGTTGTGAAGGTAAGTGCAATCTTCATAGAAATCAGGGAATTCTGGCTGTTATCTTACGAAGACAAAGGAGGGGGATAAGTGACAGAGAGAAGGAGAAAAGTAGGGAGAGGTAGAAGGAAAAACATAATAACAGTGGAGGATCCTGGGGGCTGAAACAAAACACAATCAGTAGAGTAGTAGTCTCTACTTAGTGGGAATACTCAAAGGTCTGAACTGGGATCTCTAAGGGCACTCTTCACCAGTTGAAAGTGTGAGATCTGGTGGGGGTGGTGGGTAAGAGAGCTTCCACCACGACCAAGTATGAAGAAGGTAGGGAAGTGTGTTCATGCAGATGGCGTAGCATTTTTCTAAAGTATAAATTATCTCAGTCTTTGAGAACCAGAGGGAGAGTGGAGGAGGATCTTGTTTTTTTTTCCAGTATAAAGGGATGAGAGATTTAGCTATGTTGGGTAGACGAGGGATTATAGGCCAGATCTCTGGAAGGATTGTCAGGGAGAGGTGGGTCACGTGGGAGTGTAATTGTCAGGATTTTGTTAATTTCCTGCAGATTAAAGTTCCGAAAAGGAATTATGTCGGGGCAGGTCCACCAAATATGAGAAAGGGAACCAATCTGTGTTTGACACCTCCAACAGAGGGGGAGGAAGAGGAGGAAAATCATAAGAGACGAAGAGGAGTCATATACCAACCCATAATTACTTTATAGTTGAGTTCTTGAACCAATTTGAAGTTCTGGCAGAAGATTAGGGACCATTGAAACATATCAAGAGTGAAAGAGAGTTCTTTCTCCCACATTGCTAGGAAGTAGGGTTTTGTCATAGAAACAGCACTAGTTAAGAGATAATAACAGAGAAGGTGGAAGATGAGCGGGGAGGTTGGACATATGTTTCTCTAGTAACATAAGGTCCCTGTTGATAGGACCTTTACTACGTGCATTTTGAATCCAGTGATGGACCTGCAAGAGGGACCACCGGGGGTATAGGTGTTACCCAGCTTTTCGAGTAAAAGATCAAAGGGTATTGAAGAATCATTGTGAGATTAGGATTTTAATGTATCCAAATCCTTTTCCTCCCATTTCCGAAGGCTGGGTACTCCAACCCTGCTGGGAAAGCTGGGTTGCCCACTATCGAGGTGATGGAGGAGGGAGATGGGGATAGATGCAGTGAATTGTTGAGGTTATACCACACATGGAGGATGTGACCGAGAATCATATGGTCCATACATCAGAGATATAAAGACGCAGAGGAGGACCAAAAGATTTGGAAAGGCACCAAATGGCCCCTGAAAGCATTAACAGAGTAAATCCATCTCTTAGGAGAAGGGGGAATAAAATTGAACATTTTGGCCATAGTCGATGCTTTGTAGTATCTGTAGAGGTCAGGAAGGCCTAATCCTCCTATCTGTATTGGCCTCTTCAGGATGTTAAATCTCAGTCTGGAGTTTTGCAGGCCCATACATAAGAACAAATGAGGTTGTGTATAGCATCTAATTATCTCCGAGGGATGTGGATAGGTAGCGTGTTTAGAATATACAAAACTCAGGGAGAATCATAATCTTTATTATGTTGATCCTACCAGACCAAGAAAGAAATGGGTTGTGCCATCTCGATAGGTTCATTGAAATATCAAGAGTGAGTGGAGAGAAATTAAGATACGAGAGAGATGATAGACTGGGGGAGATATGAGTTTCCAAGTACAGGATAGAAGAGGATGATGTTAAGGATTTCTGATTTGGAGAGGTTCATTTTCACATGTGATGGATAAGAGTATGCCTCTAGTAGTTTGAGATATATTCAGAAGGTCTAGCGATGAAGAAAAGTACATGCAGAATGTTTGAATGTTTTGTCTGCCGAGTGTATGCCATGGATGGATGGATCTTGCCTGAGAAGATTTAAGAAAGGTTTTAAAGAGAGAATAAATAGCAGAGAAAGAGGGCATCCTTGACTTGTGCCATTTCTAAGGAGGAAGGAGTCAGATAAGGAACCATTCACTGTGACTCTGGCAGAAGAGCTGGAGTATAGGTGTATAATGCCTGTGAGCATATTGTGTCCTGGAGAAATGTTGGTGAGGACCCTATGAATGTAGGACCATGCAAACCTAACAAAAAGCCTTTTCAGCATTCTTAGTGAGAGAAAGACAAAAGGGTAATGTCTGTTAAGAGCTAGATATGTTAGAGAAATAGCAGTAGTTTTGTTGTGCCTTTCCTCTCTGCCTGGCACAAAGCTGCATCGATCAGGATGAAAAAGGTGAGGAAGATACGGCCTCAAGCGATTAGCTAAGGTCTTGGTGAAAAAAGCTTTAAGTCAAGATTAAAAAGGAAAATTGGACAGTAGCTACTACAAAGGAAAGAGTGATTGTTAGGTTTGGGAATGTCTACAATATGAGCTTCTGGGGCTTGTCTGAGGAAGGGAATCTCCTTGGAAGACAGTGATGAATGTGTGGGACAAAAGAGGATTAGAATATCCGATAGTATTTTAAGGAAAAAACATCTGATCCAGGGCTTTTCCCTGGAGCCGTTGATTTAATAGCTTTTCTGATTTCTGCTTCTGATATAGGAGATTCAAACTTGAGAGTTGCCTGTTCAGGAAGTTTGGGGACATTAGCCCTCTCCAAGAAAGATTGCTATCTGAGTCTAATTTATATGGGGGAGTGGTTGTCATTTAACTTTCAGGGTGTAAATTCATTCATTGAAATATTTAAAAGCCTCCATAATTTTAAGGTAGGACTGGACAAACATCCTATAGGGTGAGACTTTACAGGCAACAGCAATAGAGTGCCTCCAAAATCTGAATGAGGCATGCAAGCATTTAGTGATGTTGCTCCTTAGGAGCACATTAAGGTCTTCCCTAAGTGCAGAAAACAGTATCCCTCAGCAACATCTTGTTATTAGATTTTTTAATTTATTCAAAACTATAAGCCAAGTTTAAGTTTAAGGCACATTATGCTTTTTTCTAATTGCCCATAATTCCCATTTTATATTATAGTTCTAAAGCAGTTTTCTAAAATTTAACACCAAATAAAACATAATGGGACCCTTCACCTAAAAACGACTTTTGCAATTATTAAAGGTCTTTCACCGTTATCTTATATTAACTATTTTCTATGTTGGAAACTTGATTTTGACTTATTTATATTTATAGATTATGCTAATTAAGACAAGCCATGCAGGCACCTCCTGTCTTAGCCATGCATCACTTCCCCCGCGCACTGACATTTTAACCCTTTCAACACAATGCATTGTCTGCCTTCCCTAGCTCTGAAAGGGCTATGGGCATACCTGGAAACTTTCAAAATATACTGGTACTGAGTTTGTTGAGATATTAATCCTTAAAGTTCCTCGGAATATAGATTCTAAATGATACGGCCCTGCTTGTTCTAACCCAATGGTGTTCAGTCAGCCCACATAAATGCCTTAACATACTACAACATAGATATATTTATCACAGTGCCTGTGATCCTCCTCTGTCACTCTCACTTGTGGTGTGCTCTGATTTGCTGAGTCGGTTTGGCCCGCCCCTGGTGACCTTTTTATGCCTGGCCGTGACACCTGTCAGGTGCCCTTTCGTGGTGTATCAGAGCCAGTATTGCTGTTGCTGTGTTCCTGATTCCTGTGTACCGATTTGGCCTGTTTTGACTACACTCCTGTGTTCCTGCTCGTGATTGACCCGGCTTGTCTGAGAACCACCTCCGTGATCTGACCCGGCTTGGCTGACGTTCCTGCTCGTGATTGATCCAGCTTGTCTGAGAACCACCTCCGTGATCCGACCTGGCCTGGCTGACTTCCTGCCTTGTGACCTGAACCATTTCAGTGACTTGCTTTGTTCCTGCTACCTGCTCCTGTTGTCGCCGTAGCGACATTCTGACTTCCGTTGTGCCTGCCTACCGGGCTGATCGAGTAACCTCCTTAACTCTTTCAGTGCCTAGTCTCCAGTGCTGAGTCTCCGTGCTCACTTGCAGAGCTGTGCTTCCGTTACTGAGCCCTCCTTTGTACTTGCAGAGCTATTCCTCTAGTACTGAGCCTTCGATTCTTAAAGCTGCAATTTAACCCTTGCCACACTGCCGCCTCCTTAGCTGAGCCTTCTCACACCTGTACAGAGCCTACGCTAGTATATCGCTACTCCTGCTGAGCCGGCCACATATATGCCTGGTCTGGTCGACGGCTCACCCTGTCAACCGCAGAGTAGTTGAGTACGTTAACGCGCCCGGTAGAGGAGCTATTGGCTCTTACGCAAACGCTGGGTTCTTCGGTTTACGCCCGTGGGGGCTATTGGCACAAGCTATTGCAGCAAAGGGTGGTCTCCGGTATACACCTGTGGGAGGCTATTGGCTTCATCGTTTGCAGTGTAATGTGGTCTCTGTTGTTACGCCCGTGGGGGCTACTGGCTCAAGCTCTTGCAGGTTGTCTCCGGTATATCGCCCGTGGGGGCTATTGGCTCAAACTATCCCTGTGCAGTTGGTCTCCGTTACTACGCCCATGGGGTCTATTTGCAAGTTCTTGCAGTGCAAGCTACTACCATTGTTACGCCCATGGGGGCTACCGACTCACGCACTTGCAGATTAAGTTGTATCCATTGCTACGCCCATGGGGGCTATTCTGTGCAACTTTTCTGCTGATTCTACCTCTAGTCAAGTACTGCCTAGCAGCTTCCCAGCCTCTAGAACTTTAGGTGTTACTCCATCTACACCTATAGCTGCTTCATCACCATCTTGGGCGTGCCAAACACCACAACAGAGACTGACTAATTATTGCATTTAACCCTTGATTTGTTTCACTACTGTGTGACTGTCCTGAGACAGTATATGTGATAACTCTGTTTCTGTATACTGGGCCTGTGGGGGCATATCTGTCAATATTTCGCTATTATTTCATGTTGCCTGTAGAGGGCGATCTTTCATCTTAATTTTCATTTAATAAAACTGTGTTTTATTCTGCCAGCTAGTCTGAGTGTCTTAAAAAAACGTTACAATATTACTGTCCATACATACACAAGACAAGCAATACTTTTTACCTTTGCTCAGTGGGTGTTTGAGAAACAGTGTACAAGGGTGGTGGTCCAAAGGAAGGACTTTTTTGTTGAACTGGTTCTGATACTAGAGAACATGTTCTTTGGCTATATGATGGAAAAGTGTGATGATTGGATAACAAAATGGGTTTGAGGGTGTTCTGGTCCAGGAGACTGTGTATAAATGTACAAAACAAAAACTTAAAATGAATAGGGGTGCCTCATAGAGTAGTATATGTTATGGAACATATTTGAAATCACTTCTACTTGGATATGTCACTCTTTTCAGATCTCCCTTCAATTCAGCTGCTCCACAACCGTCTGCACTGCGTCCACACGAGTGTCTCCGCAATTGGACCCTCAAAATAGAGAATAAAAGGTGCAAGAATATATTCTTGATATAACAGAGTGGTCAGGGTATCAGATTTTGCCAAATTTGATAGATTTATATTAAAACAAATGTTCACGGGATCCTTTCAAATGGTGTTCCTGAATCACTGGTATATCTCATGAAGGGATATTGGCTTGTCCCCGCTCAAGCACACTCCAGTCACAGCTCCCCTGAGGATATCCAGATAAATATAGAGGTCTTCTGATGTTTTTCAAAAAGTAAAAAATGTATTTAAAATTGATGCATACAAGCATCCATAAAACAGTGTAAAATCTGTTCACAAAATCTAAATATTGTAACGCGTTTTGTGGAGTGTATGCCCGCCACTTTATCAAACTGCTGTGAACAATATAGCATCAAACAATCACTATGTCAGAAGTAACCTCTTTATACAATCCATTTAACTATCACTACTGCCACCCACTGAGCTCCAAGATATATTGTATAACTTTTTAATGACATCATCCACTTTGACCTACTCATTCAGTTTAACACTTATTCCCTACTACAACTAGCGATACCAAAGATATTCAAATGAATCCACATAATAAGAATGCATAAACTTCGCAAATATTTTAAACAGGTTGAACATTTGAAATTGGAATCCAATAAACTCTTGGCACATATTGGAATTCATCTAATTGGTTAACCACCCCTTCAATGCCAAGACTGAATATCACTCCGATCTCCACATATGGGGATTCCAATGTCAACTGGCCAATTCAGCAAAATAACCATGTGTAATATCAATCAGAATCTATGGGGACTTTATAAATCTATATAATCATCATCATGCAATCTAATCCAGATTAAGAAATTATTACAAGCAATGTTACAATTATTCCAAAAGGGAATTAATCCCAAGGGGAAAGAGATCACACATACAAAACCCTTCATATCACCTATCACCAAAGTACCTGTAACCCTGTATTTTTTAAACCTTTAAATTGTAAAGCACTGTGTACACTTGTTGAGCTATATAAATAAACATATTCATTCATTCATTCTATCCATAAATCGAACATATATCTCCAAACCTAAAGGTATAACACAATTTCCCCCCAGCCCCCCCAGGTCTGCCCAACAAACAAATATAACACATAAAAAATTCCAAAAAGCTCACAAAATCCGTTATCCCACACGAGGCCATGGGCAAAATAAGTTCCCACACAAGACCAGATGCAAATAGAGATGGATGACCTGAGAAAAGGAAAAAGACAACTCAAATCGAGGATCAAAATATATGTTCAGTAATACCAGCATGAGAGGGAGCAGAATGTCCAAACCATGTGTCCACCATGAAATGTCATGGAATTCGCCATATCCCTCCAAGTGTGGGCATCCCAAGTAAGGGAGCAAACAACCACATATGTCCTCAAAGCATAATCTACCTGTAAATAGCACACCATGCTGCAAAATCACATGTACCAATTAAAATGCGTGCGTCATGCACAAATGCCCCATACACACATCATCACAGCAAGAAAACCTGGTCAGCACTAGTACAACAATAAGACTGGCATATATTAAAGGCAAATGAATTGCCCGGTGCACTCAGGGTAAAACTGCACACTATATAACAAATGTAAGGAAAAATGTTCCAAACACACAGAAACCCTTTAATGAGGCACTCAACCACAAGTCAATATAGCAAATGTATATATTTTATTGGTAGGCAAAAAATATTATATAACAACAAGATCCATGATATGATACTGTTAAAACATACTTAAAAACTGCAAGAGGAGGTCAGCTGAGCTATTATATAGATAAACAGATTACGTGTCTTCATATAGTTGGAATCAATATCCACAATAATATCATTACTATATGAGAGAAACTAAATATGTACCTGGACCATCAATTAAATAGAATGTGCAAACCACAATGAATGTGCAAAATATTCAAAAAAAGTATTCACAAAAGTGCATGTAGTAAAGTTCAACGTGAAAATACAACACACAAAAATCATAATACTTATCAAGTAAGTCAGAGAGATGGTCGCAATTGAATAAAGAATAGCTGCATGAAACCCTCCTCAAGCCCACACACCCAATGCATATCGCCAAATGGCTTAGTCAGGGGATAACTTGTGGATAGTGTTGGTCCATTTAAAAAGGAATATACGTTACACATAACAGAAAAAATATATTTAAAGAGCGGTAATATGCACTTACTCATAGTGACAAAAGAAGAATGACAGAAAAATAGCACTCTATCCAGGGTACATACAGCTCATTGATATGCACGCATGCAACGAACAATACATATGCAAAAATATATTAATGTAGGAAGAGCAACGCTCAATAGGTTACCCTAGATACCAATGAGTAGGTAAATGCATGCGCACAAGGCAGAAAATACATAGATATATTCAGATGGAGCGACGCTTGTTAGGTTGAGTACGTAAACACATGAGTACACAACCGGAAAGATGACAAACCATGTGCATGCGCAAAAAATATTAAGAAATAATGGAGCTTAATGGGTTTCTATAAATACCTATAAATCCATATATGGAAATACAAAATAACTATCAAAATATCGAATAAACAAACCACATAAGAGATAAATAAAATAAACAAACTATATCACAAATGTAGAAGACTCAAATATTATGTACGCCAACATAATTAATGGCATGTTGCAGGTAACAGTACAATGACTCAAGACAAAAGCACAGTGACTGTCACGGTTCCCAGGAATAAACCAGGAGTCAGTATGGTAAAGTAAAACAATCTTTTATTAGAATAATAACAGTAATACATGTAAACAGATAACACACAGAGGGTGATCAAAGAGGCAAGCACTGTATCAGAAATAGCAGTGCGCCCAGAGATCCACCACACTGTCCGAGACTAGACCTCAGCCCACTGGAGCCTCGAGGTAATTCAGAACGCCCAAAGGACTAGCGCTGACTCAGCCTGCAGTCAGTCTAAGAGTCTGATAGAGCCCCAGGTCTGCTGTAGAATGGGTGTCTGTGGAGCGGGGACCAAAACACAGAGGAAACAGACAGAGCACCCTAGTCAGCACCAGAAAGGATAGTCAGACAAGCCGGGTCATAGAAGGACTGGGTAGTCAGCCAGAGCCACAGGTTTGCACCAGAAAGGATGTCTAAGCCAAACTGGAACACACAAGGATAATGGTCAGACAGAGCCACAGGTCAACACCAGAATGGATGGACAGACAGGCTGGGTCATACACAGTTCGGGTAGTCAGCCAGAGCCACAGGTCCACACCAGATTGGGTGTCCACTACACAATGGGAGCAGGCAAAAGAGTAGTCAGACAGAGCCACAGGTCAGCACCAGAATGGATGGCCAGACAAGCCAGGGCATACACAGAGCCCAAAGGAAACAGAACTGTATTAAACAACAGTGCAAGGGCAACTGAGTCAGGACTCAGTCTGCCCTTTAAACCCCTCCTCAGGAAGTAGGTAGGAGGAGCAGCTCAGAGGGAGGAAGCAGGCAGGAGGAGACTACAGGAAGCAAACACATAAAACAGAGGCCTGCTGCATGCTTGAAGCCTTGCGCCTGCAGATGACACTGAAACTAAGGTAAGATATAACAGCGACAAAGAAAAAGACAGAGAAAATACAAGTATCCGACTTAAAGTCACCTAATAAATGACCAAAAACAATACAATGTACAAATACATAGATTGAATGAAGTTGGATGCAAAAGAAACAAAATCACAAATAAAATGACAAAAAATAATATAAAACAGAAGAAAATAGACAATAAAAATACCAATATAATAAATATTTATGGTCCAAAAAGGGCCAATAAACATGTCAATAACATTGAAAAATCATATCCACTTAAAAGAAAAAGGATAAAGACCCCCTTTGAAAGCGGATCAAAACACATTAAACACATAAATTATGAAAATAAAGATTTTAATTACAAAATGACAAAATCTCATATATACAAAAATATAGAGTAGAAGATAGACAATGGGACAAATCATAAAGCAAATAATATACAATAGAAAATAAACACAAGAATATACAATAGAGAATAAATCATAAAGCAATTAATATACAATAGAAAATAAACATAAAACAATAAAAATGCAAAAAGATGACAAATAGATGGGCGACTGCATGTTTCACCGAACGAAAGATGTCCCAAGGAAACCCAAACAAATGGGTCTAGATAACCTGAAAAAATAGAAAATAAAGAACAATTTAGTTAATGAAGCTAGTAAAAAATAAGTCTTCACTCATCCCTGAAGGGTAACATGTCTGTAACATGAAAATCCACCAAGCCTCTCTTTTCAGGAGAAGCTTGGTGACATTTCCACGTTGTGCGCACATCAGGCAAGCTAAACATTCCCCATGGGTGGCTAACAGCCGTGACATGCGCAGTACACACTGCTACGCGTGCTGCAGTCATGCGCAGTAGAGACTGCCCGCGCCGCGGCTGACAGAGCTGGGCGCTCCAAAGGAGCGTCCAACTCTGTATCAGCTGTGGCACGGGCAGTCTCTACTGCGCGTGAATGCCCCGCGACCGGGTGGCAGTGGCGCTGTGGCCCGTGTAATGGGCTGTTCAACTAGTACACATATAAACACATATTTATGATGTATGATCACTATTGTGTGCTTTCTAAACACTCATTTACACCTTGGGGACTCAGTGTGCTCAACTTAAATATTCAGTAAGGTTCTCTATTAATAAGTCAGGACTTATAATTTTAAGTCCTTTGCTACTAGCCAGACCTGAAAAGTTACTCACCACTGCAAGCCAAAACATACTCACCAGGGCTGAATTTCTACTCGCCAGGGCTAAATTTTTACTCGCCATTGGCTAGTGGCGAGTGGAAATTTTGAGCCCTGAATAAGTCTTTGAGTTTTATTATAATAAAAATAATTAGATATATGTTCTATAGGGGTTAACCTCAAAACTGTTGGGTTCCTCTCACGATGGAGTGCACAGTGCTTCAAAACAATATATAAATGATATTCTTTTTTCCACATTTCGTCTATGTTGCCCAAATCGGGTCCGTAATTTCTGCATCGTTCTTCCTCTATATTGGAACCCACACTTGCAGTCTATAAGATAAATTATATATGTACTATTGCAGGTCATATGGTATTTAATTTCAAACTGTTCTCTTGTAACCTTTGAAACATATGTATTACTCTTATGGTGTATGTATTTACAAGTCATGCATATATCATGACCACATTTATAGGAGCCATTTTTAACATGGTATTTCCTACTACAGTTCCAATTTTAGATGTTTTTCTTAATTTACTAGGAGCTATATTATTTTTAAGGGTTTTCACCTGTCTGAAAATCACTTTGGGTTTCTTTAAGAATAGACCAATGTGACTCTAGGATTTTCAGAATATCTTTATGCATCACATTATATTGGGTAATAAAACTAAACATATCCATCCCTATAATTGCATTTGAAACACTACCTTTCTTTTCTTATTATTAATGGAAAACTCACCTTGTTTCCTTACCATTTCCTGTCTTGACATTTTTTCGCTTTATCAAAGGAATTCTTAATGATCTTATATAGATATCCCTTTTCTCTAAATCTGTTGAATAGCATCTGACTCTGTTCCTCGTAGTCTGAAAACCTCTTTATTTATCCAGATATCATAGGGGAGCTGTGACTGGAGTGTGCTTATCACAGTCTCCCTTTGAGGCCTAAGCGATCCTGCGCTCTTACCTCTGTATGGCCACCAGCCGGCATGGCCTCCGGCCACTTCTTCATTGCTATAGTCATGTTTCAGGCACTGGCACGGACTCCTGTTTATGGGCCTATTTTGATAGGCCTAATTGGGTCCCGCCTCCTTCTGCTGCTTTATAAACTTCATTGAGGCTAGGACTTGTTGTCCTTTCATGGTGTTCCTGTGTGCATCTAGTTTGTTCCTCTGACCCTTGCTTGTCTTAAGTTGTCTCCTGGTGTTCGATCCTTGGCTTGTCTGACTACTCGCTCCAGTTGTGACCTTGGCTGTGGCTGACTTCCTGATCCGTGTATGATTTTGGCTTGTCTGACTACCTGCTCCGTGCTGACCTTTGCTGTGGCTGACTACACGATTCGGTTCATGACCGTGGCCTGTCTGACTGACGCTATGTTTTTGCCTCGCTCCTGTCTGACTACCACTAGGCTGATCCAGGGCGTGCTCCTTTACCTAGTAACTCAGCCACCAGCTGGTCGCTTGCAGGTTACCTCAGCCTGGTGCATTCCATTTGCCTCCAGGCAGCTATTGCAACTTAGTCTGGGCATTCGCCTCTTACACTTACCTGTTGCCTGGCTTAGCACTGGCGGTGCTACCTACGCTCTGTGCCTCCTAGTTGTCTTCGGTAAGATAGAGTGCAGCTTGTCTTGCTCCTTGCCTCAGTAGTGCACTCCTATCTGGCTGCATCTATCTAAGCACCTACTCTGCTGCCTCGAGTGGTGCAACCAGTTACGCTATTGGTATCGGTGGTCTATTCACGCTCTGTGCCTCCGTTTGGTACACTCCTGTACTAGTCTTATCGTTCCTTCCTCTTGTGGTAGAGCCAAGTCTGGTTCTAAGACTCAGTACCATAGACCTACGGTGGTTCAGTGTCAGCTTCTGGGTAGTGGACTAGACACTGTCCTCACGTCTGTCTCCCCTCTGACTGAGAAAGTGTCATTATTACTACTAGTATTCTTATTAGATATTGCTCAATAAACTGGATTAAATTCACTTGTACTTTTCGTGTGTTTCTTTACTGAGAGTCCGTGACAGTGCTTGAGTGGAGACAAGTCAATATCTCTGCATGTGATATACCGGTGATTCAGTAACACTGGTTGAAAGGATCCTGTAAGTATTTGCTTTTATATAAATCTGCCAATTTGGTGAAATCTGATACCTTGAATGCTCTGTTATATCAAAAGTATATACTTGCACCTTTTCTCCTGTATTTTGTGTATAAATGTGTCCTGGTGTCTGTTTGTGTATGGAGCTCTGCAGAACCGGATTTACATCCCAGGCATCCCTTGGCAAGGCACTGTAGATGCCCTTATCTCCACCCACGGTCACACCCTTTAACCTCACATGGCCCCACGCCCAGTTCAATATACTATTTCCTGGACCAGAAAATACCCTAATGTAAAGGGGTATAAAACTGGTGTACAGACACTGAGATTGCTCTGGTCGCACCCACAGTACAGAATGTGGGCGGTGCCACCCTTAAAAAAATTGGAGCTCTAGGCAGTTGCCTACTCTGCCTATGGAGAAATCAGGCCCTGGAGCTCCGTGTGTTAGAAGCTAGGGCTTCTAGAGTGTATGTCATGACTTAGCAGATACCATGAGTGCTGGTCTGGGATAGTTAATATACCTTGGTGTAGGCTGGACCAGTGAAGCTTGGATAGCTGTTAAAAGTAGGAGGAAGTGCAGAAAAATAGCTGGTAGGAGAGATAGATACTGAAGATATATGTTCTGATGAAGATTTTGTGAGCCTTTTAATGACCTTCATTAATTCCATCATCATTATATATGTGTTAGACTCTGAGTTACTTTTTCTTTATAAAAGATAGTAAAGGAATTGATAAATCATCATCTTTAGCCCTCTTTTCCACTGCTACCAAGTTTTGGATTTAACCCTTTGAGTGCCAGAGGGGAACACAACACATTCCTCTGCAATGCATTGTATACCCCTCTGGCACATGAATGGTTAAACATCTGTTAGTTCATTTGATTTGTGTTTGCTTTTTTGAGTATTCTCCAATATCTTGTGAAACCAGTCCAGCTGCCTGGATACTTTATCAAGAGAAGAGGTGTTTCTCTAGGTCCTGAAAATACAAATTGAAATGTTTAACTATTAACCCCTTTGCGTCCTGTGACGTACCCGGACCGTCACGCTGGTTCTGCCCTTAAGGACCGGTGACAGTTCAGGTATGTCACATACTTTTACTCACCGCGCTCCTGCAGGAGCGAGGTGAGTAATACCGGGGACTGAACTTGATAGCTCCAAGACTGGAGCGATCTCTCTTAGTCCCTCGTTCGACGTGCCGGAACACGTGATCAGTCACGTGGGATGGCACTTTGAACTCGCCTATCTGGTCCTTAAAGGACCAGACACCCTGGGACCGCTGGTCCTTAAGGGGTTAAATTGTATTCATGAAAATGAATTATGAAGCCAACAGCAATTTCCATGTTTCTATGACTCCTTTTTTCTCTCCCCAAATGAGCTGGTCAGAGAACAAGTAAGATCTTCTTTTTGCTGTCTTGCAGCAGTTGACCAACTCTTCAAGATCTTGTTTAGTTCTGTAATTCCCTCCTGCAACAGTCTTTTAAGGTCCTCCATCTTGTTGGGTAGTTTTTCACTGAGACAAAACAAAGACATTTTTATTTTCTTTTTCAGAAGCACTGTTTATGGACAACTGTTTTCCCCAACTGCACATAAAAAATTGCCTCAGTTGCAAATAAAAAGGCTCCTGATGCAGGTAAAGACTAGTCAATAGATGCATCGAGATTTGTATAAGGACTATAACTCCTAGCTTTTATCATGATTCACACAAGGATATGTAGCAAGCACAGCAAGTGGGATCCAAAAGCACACTAATTTTGCTGGTGTCTATGATTCTCTGCTTCCTTTCTGCGACTCAAGGAGGAAGTGACCACAAATAACTGTTACTATTTGTTGCAAGAAAAGGCAGTTAGGTGTGATACAACAGAGATATTCATGTACTTCCATGAACTTTAATGTTTATTTTTTATTAGTGTGATAACTCATTAACATACCAACGTTGCACCTTGCTGCATTCTCTCACATCATGCAATAAAAAAATCTCCCATCTGAATAGCTACATGGGAAACCATTATACCAAACGTGTGTTGTTTACAGCACTGTGATATAATCACCCTCGATAACTAAGCCTTACACATTTTGTGACCTTACTAATTATTTCATCCTGTTCAATATCCTACTTGTAGTAAGAGAAGGCTTGGTTTGCATGGTATTTCTGATAAGAGTTAAATAGCTGTAGTATTCAAAATTGCAGGGAACAATAATTTTAATTAGACCGAAGTTCCAAATATCACTGCATTAATTGTGTCACTAAAACATAAAGGTTAATTTCTCAAAAAGGAATTACTTTACAGAAAAATGGTGAGTGCAACATATAGGCAGATTTTAAGTATCTGCAAAACAAGCTACATTTGTCTTCTAGTGACAGGTTTGTTATTTATTTTTACAGGGATTTTTTTGTTTGTTTGTTGTTTTTTTTTAAATTAAGTGTGTTTATCTTTTACATGAAGTGATACTTTCCCTTTTACATCTGCCATCCATATTAGAAAAATATTTCAGAAATATGAACTGATACTACAATGCTTGCCAAGGAGCAATATTCAAATGACTGTCACTACATTTAGGAGAATATATGAAAAGAATGTATTTTACCTTCTTCTGTATATAAATTCACTTGTTTGCACCTATGATTATGCACGGATTGCTTAGTATATTTCTGAACAGAAAAACATCAGCCCATAACATCTAAGCAAACAGCACCTTAACATCACACCTTTAGCAGGAGTAAGGAAAAGGAATGTCTTTGCATCTATTTTTTCTCTGACCGGTTTCTTAGTGACTTGGTGCAGAGGAATTGCACTCCCCAAAATGACTACACATTCCCACATTGTCCACCCCTTGGAGCACCCAGTGCAAAGCAACACTTTTGCTTGAGCAAAATGTTTTATACATAGGCCTTAAGCAGATGCAAGACCCTTTGGAGTGCAAAAACAGTTGGTTGCATAAAAGCTGTTTCATTCATCCCTCTCAGTATCTAAAATAGTGGTCCTCAATTTTTTTTCATGGTGCAACCCTTTAGTTTCAAATATCCCTGGGGAACTATGACAATAAAATTTGCAGACCTTTCACCAGTGATGAATAATAACATGCTGGACTAGGGTTAGAGATTGGCGAAAATTTCCGCCTGAAACTGAAATTGGCAAAAAATGGCACTTTCCGCTTGGCGAAAAATTTCCTGCGAAAAGTGCAGATTTTCTGCTTTTTACCGCTTTTTTTGCCCATTGAACAGGGGATGATTTTGGGGGTTGTTTACTGGGATTGGGGGGGCACTTAATAAAAAAGAAATCCAAAATAAAATAAAAACCATAAGACATGGTATAAAGGGGTCTGAGGAGGGTGCCTGTTTTGGTGAATGAATGAATGAATCATTTGAACAGGGAATTTGTTTTGGGGGGTTTCGTGACTGCTATTGTGGGACAGTTAATAACAAAATAAAATAAGAAATTTGTATTTAAAGTTATAGAGACAGGAACCCCTTGACAGAAGCTGCCACTGGGGTGGACTGATACTTGACTTGATAGAGTTTTTTGTAGAGGATGATTTGTTGATAGAGGACCAAGTCCTGAGGAAACATTGATTTGTAGGACTTAAGCTTGTTTGGCACAAGCCCTAAGGAAACATTGATTTGTAGGACTTAGGCTTGTTAGAAACAACCCCCCCAAAAATTGTTTATTTTTTTGTAGGACTATGTTTTTTTTCAATTTATTTATTTTTTATGTTTCAAAGCACAAGCCCTGAGAAAAAAATAAAAATGCCCTATTGTCCTAGTGCCAGCAGGTCATGTTGGCCAGTAGCCACTGGCCATTGTCAAATGTCCTCCTGAGTCAGAACTGCTGTCCTTACTGCTGCTGCTGAGTTGTTTAAGCAGCAGGATTATTAGGCAACTGAAAGGGAATGGGATCAACAATAGCAGTAACATGGAAGATGGATGATGAAGGTTCCATATGCCACGAATGGCTCCAGTGATGCGCCTGAGGCAGTAGCAGAATTATAGGTAGCCCCCAGTATATGTGGAGAAAAGAACAAGTGTCCACCACGGTGTCCGTGGTGATCTTCTCCACCTGTCTCTCCTCCAAAATCGTCATGGGTGTGTTATTATTAGAATAGATATTTTTCACTTGAGAACAGGAACTGTGGCTTCCATCAGCAACTGCAATGTGCAGAATGTGTGTGTGTGGTAAATAACATCTGGAGGCACAACTGTATCCAAACACCATGACACCCGAAACCAAGTACTGCCGCTGTCACTGTACCCCTTGTCCAGACCCCGCTAAGGACACATGACAACTTGCTGATAGTTTAATAGTAATGATGAACCCTCCCTGCCTCCATCTTAGCATATTCTGCAGGATGGAATCTCCTCAGATGCCGTTTGATGGCCTGATATCGATTCTCCTCCACCACACTGGCATGTGTGGTCAGTGCACCACACAGTGTGCAGTGGGTAGAGATGAACTGCCATATCCTAACATCAAAAGAGTGGCTATCATTTGGCGGGGAGGTAACGATGAACGAGGTGGATTGGCAGGAGATGTACTTACCCTAGAGGAAGAAGGTGATGTTGATGGAGATCTAGTTGTTTAGCTCATCATGGAACTTCCAGTGTCTTTCTGGGTTTCTTTATTCTTCCTCCTCTTTGATCTCCACCTTTCTGAAGAGTCAGGGGGTACGGTAACAGCGGTGCTAGATTTCTGTAATGGGTGTTTGGCTTTAACATGTTTGACATAAATGTCATGGTGTCTGCGTTTCATGTGTGTTATCAGGGAGGTTGTGCCAAGGTGTGTTCCCTCCTTTCCTCTTCTCACTAACTTGTCAAAATTTTCCACTGTACCACTGTTGATGATGATTGCACTGTGACTGAAGAGTATAATAGTCCCACATCTATGACTTCTGGGGGGAGGAATAGGGAACAGGTGGAGAAGAATGGACTCTTTCTTCTTGTCCTCCACATTCCCCTTCACTTTTTGTGGCAGCTGATAATTTTGCTGCTACTGCCTCAGATTTAGCACTGCAACTAGGACCAGGAGTATTGCTGGTGCTGGCAAGTGGAACCTGTCCTAGTCCCGCATTACTTGTTGACCCCATTCCCACTGTGTCCGTGGTGATCTGTGGCACACTAGCCTTATCCTCAGCACCCTGCTGCCCTTTCATCTCAGAAATTTAAGCACTTGCAATTTCTGCTAACTCTAAAAGCTGATTGCTAGTGGTGGTGGTGATGTCCATCCTCATCCCTGTCTCCCATTCCTTCTCAGTTTCTGATAAGAAGGCCATCAATGTCTCTTCCACCCCAGCTTCTCCAACACCACCACCACTAATAGTCCCTACATGATGCTGCTCTATTCCAGACATCTCACTGCTGCTTGGAGGATGTGACTAGCAATGTGACAGAGGGTCCCCTGTCACACATGGCATAATTTTCTCCTTTTCCCCTGAGTACTACAAGAAACACTAGCAGCATGCAAAGTATTGGTGGCAGCAGGTTCAGTACTGGCAGCAGGTTCAGTACTGGCAGCAGGTTTAGCACTGGCAGAAGGTTTAGCACTGGCAGAAGGTTCAACACTAGTGGCAGCTCATCTGACAGCAGGTACAACACTAGTGGCTGCAGGTACAGCAATGGTGGCACTGGCAGCAGGGGCAGCACGTCTTGCAGCAGGCACAGGCAGCTGACCTGTCCTGCCCTCACTAGTACTACCTTTTTCTCCCTCCCTTCCCATTCTCTTTTCTCCCTTCCTTCCCATTCCATTTTCTCCCTGACTTCCCATTAAATTCCCCAAGATCCCTTGGGGTGATTTAGGGGGACTGGACAGCATTGGTACAGTAGTGGTCCCTTCCTCCTCAGACCCAGTGGACACATAATGGTCCTTCCAGCTCCTCCATTGATTAGTTTTTACCCTGCTCATAATGATAGGAGTCACTATGAGCCTCTCCTGCCTCACTTTTTGCAAAATATCACAAGAGAGCAGCACAGCATATCTATCTCGCTCTGTAGCTGCTTCTATTGTGTCTGCCTTCAGCGAAAACGTCACGTTATTATAGCGGAAGTGAGAAAACAATGTAAATCAATGGGTGGAAACTTTCTAGCCATTTAAAAATTGGCAAAAAATTTTGGCCAATGGGCAAAAACAGAAAAAATCTTAACCGTTAGTTTTAAAGCGGATTTTCCCGTGAAAAAGCAGATAACAATGTGGTTTTTGCGAAATTTCCCACAGGAACACGGGAACAACGTTCGCCCACCCCTAACCATGGTGCCTTTTAGATGGGCAATATGATTGCACCGAAGTCCAGGATGCAGCAACTTTACTACATTCTCTCAGGAATATAGTAAAGTTACAGTAAGAAAGGTTTGCATGGTGGTCTATGGCACAGACCAGAAATCAGAGAAGCGGAGTATCAGTGTAAATAACTAGCGTCCAAAAGGCTATAAGCATAGTTCATTTCCTCTAGAAAATGGATATAGGCACAAAGCGGAAAAGCTTCCCAATCTGCTCCTTTGCCAGTATGCTGCCTTAGGTCCAGGCCATGTTTGTGTAGCCCTAAATACAGTATTAAGATTTTCTAAGAATTAAAGATGAGCAAACCATATGGGATTCATTTCTCTGATCAAATAATAGAACCTGGAGAGAATTGTGGGTCTGTCAGACTTGATCCAGAACAAATTATAAAGCGATTACGGGGCAGGAGAGAATGAAAAATAGAGAGAGGTTATGTTAGTTAGAGGCCAAGTAAGCAGGAGCAAGATGCAGGCAACGGGAGGGAGCAAGTCAGGGGCATAGAAGTATGACAGGGGTGGAAGAGCAAGAGAGAGGACAGAGTGACTGAGAATGGGTTTTGAACTGTAAGGAAGGATGAGGACATAGTGGGGAAAACTGGGAGGGGAATGAGAATGAGAGACATCCAGAAGCCTGAAGAAGCTTTCCTTCCTTGTTCAGAACAGTGAACTAGATAGGAAAGTACTGAGATTGATGTCTGAAGGTAACAGCTTGTTTTGTTGTTTTTTATCTGCAATGGACATAACTTGATTGCATTTCCATCTTTCTGATTTGTTAAAATTAAACATCTGTTTTCAAGATGTGGTTCAAGTCTTGTGAAGTGACCAGGTTTGTATGAAATTTTAATCTACAGGTCTGATTTGCTTAATTGTACTATAAAGACTTCCATAGAAGGGTCTTGGAGTCCTGCACCAAAGTATTATGTCTGTTTCTATGGATACAATGTGTAGTTCAAATTAAAAATTCATATTTGGAGAACCAGTCCACCCCTAACTGAGTCAATGACCCTTATTATTAGGAGGTATGCCATATCACCCCACCCCTTTTGAACCAGAGGCAAAAAAAATCAATTGAAGCCATTTCCAATTAAGCCCCAAGTGGGTGAAAAAATCCTTCCAGATTCCAAGGCCTTGGTTCAATTAAGTCCGATGGCTGAAAAAACAGCCAACAGCATTTCTGTAAGCATGGTAAGCTGTTGAATCACCTGTGCTATGAAAAAATGCTGGCAAAAAAAACTGTTGAGCGATAAAATTAGAGGCGTTTTCGCACATACAAAATAAAAATAAAAAACACCACAAGATGCCATTCAATTGACTGTTTTAGCCCTTAACAGCCGATAAGGGAGCCACTTCATCATAGGAAATTTAAGACCTAGTTTGTTTGGCTGTAGAGTCCCTTATCGGATCTCAAAATAGCCAATGTGTTAATTGAAAGGGAAATAATCAATACATCCAAAGGACTCAAAGAAATGTGTCCAATGTTAGTAGAATTAATCCTATGAGAGCCAATGGGGTATAATTATTACACTGGCACTCATAGGGTTAATCAAACTAAGGTACAAAGCAACAGCCCATGAAAATAAACACTTACCATTAATCCTGATGTCCAGCGGAGTCCTCAGCACCCTGTTCAGATACTGTCCATCTCCTTCGATCTTCTTTCTTGTATCTTCTTTCTTTCTCTGGTCCATCTTCTTTCTTCCATCTTCATATACCTGTAAGAAAATTCATGTGATATTAATAAATATTCCATAGAAATATCCCACACATGTATGCTTAGTTTAACGCCTTGAGTGCCAGAAGTGTACACAAAGCATTGCAGAAAAATGTGTTACGTACCTCTCTAGAACACAAAGGGTTAAACAAAGTTAAGATGTGCAGGTCAATAGTTTATAAAATTTCCAAAGTCGATAACAAATTGTCCCCATGAATTATTAAATGCCACAAACATTCTGAATAAAAATACCATGCTCTTTTTTCATTTCTCCGCCACTGTGTGAGAAAGTAAGTAGAAGCACATCCCCTGTGGTGCATAGGCTCCATGGAATAACATAGAAACTGGAGAAATTATATAACAGGGGAAGTCTTCTCCACTTTATCACCTCTTTATCATGCCTTGATGCATAACTTCCCCTAGTGCATAGGCTCTAAACAATAACATATACATTGGAGAAGTGATATCACTGGAGAAATCAGCTCCACTTTATCACCTCTTTATCACACCTTAGTGCATTTACCCCTGGAAATAATGTTGTAAGAAATGAAAATAAATAAATTAATAACATAATGGGGGAAATGCATTAAGGAGTGATAAAACTTCGCCATTGATATCACTTCTCCAGCTCCATTATTATTCTATGGAACGTATGCACTAAGAGTTCTGGGAGGTTATGCACTAAGGAGTGAAAGAGAGGTTATAAAGTGGAGATGACTTCTCCAGTGATATACTTTTTTCAAGCTATTCTCTGGCGCCTATGCACTAAGATCTCCAAAGTATGATAAATCTTAGTGCATTGGCTCCATAGAATAACATACTAATTGGAAAAGTGATATCACTGGTAAAGTCATCTCTGTTTTATCACCTCTTTATCACACATTAGTGCATCTCCCAGATCTTAGTGCATAGGCTACACAGAAAGTCATAGAAAATGGAGAAGTGATATCCTTGGAAAAGTCAACTCCACATTATCACCTTTTTATCACACCTTAGTGCATAACCCCAAATGTGTGTCCTGACTCAAAAGTTTTTAATGCAAATTATTATGGTATATTGTTTCAGGTTTTAGATATTTATAGCAAGAGGAACCACTTATCTTAGATGAATAAAATGGTAAAAACATAGAGATCAAAAAAAGAGGATGAATTGGAATATAAAGTGAATCTGCTTTCATATAACTTTTAATTATGGCCTTTTTTTCTCAGTGTCACAAATCTAAATAGCAGGAAGCTCAAAAGAGAAAAGGACATGTAAAGGTGACGTGTTATTTTAAAAAAATTGTTTCTTACTCTCTAATACACACTTGCACTTACAGACTCCCATTAGATTCCTACATTCCCCCCCCCCTTGAAGCTATGAATACAGTGCCACACAGTCCTATCTTTTGCAGGAACTGCAGGGTTGAATAGGTATAAAGCATACTTCTAACTATCCACAACTGGTATATATGGCAGATGTTCAAAGGATGAATCATATCTTCGTATGCAAGTTGTAATCTCAGCCAAAAGTCTAATTTTATCTCCTTTGTCCTGTAGCTCTAACTGTCCTCCTGGAGTGGACTGCTCCACTCATTCCCTAGTAAATGGAGGTGACATCCTTAGGATGCAGGGACCCTTGACACTGCTGCGAGTATTGTCCGCAATATACATAAAGCCAATTGAGAGACTCTTGGTGATGTACAGTTCCTTCCTTTTGGAAATCCCTCATCGTGGTGGTAGGCATCTCATTTTGGTTTGTTTTTTGCTTATTTGATACCCCTGCACACAAGGACCTGTGGCAAGTCTTCTGATACTCTGCTTTTATGACTTGGCATTTGATGTTGGATTAATCTTCTGCATTTGACCTGGCTTGTCCTTCAAACTGCTCATGAGATCTCTTCCTTCACTGCCATTTGCCTTGGACCTGACCTACCAAGAACTCTGCCTTTTCTGACCTTGGCTTATGTACTCCACACATACAGGTATCGCTATGAGCTGTTTTCGATCCTCAGATAAATGGAAAAAAACAACCAAACTCTAGAACAATATCTTCATTTTATAACTTCTTTCCTGACAAGACAAATGACTGGACTTCGGCCCACTTTATCTCAGACTCAAGCAACTTACAAGGCTTCAGGTGGCACCAAATGACAAGCAAAATGGTTGACAAAGTGTGTCTTTCCACTAAGAACATATAACTGACAGATAGTCCCCTCTAAAAAATTAGGAGCCAAGTTAATTTGTCCATTTCCAGTTGTTCACTAGATTAACCAACTGAACTAGCAACTTGACCTGTCTTAGCACTTCCACATTCATCCTATTTTTCATATGTCTTTGCTAGTCACCCCCAATTTTTCATGAATTTGTTTCCCTGCCTTGTACCTTCCTGTCATTGTGGATATATGTGAAGTGTTTGAAGTTGAGATCATTCTGGACTTTGAATGCTTAAGAGGTTAGCTCCAACACTTAGTACATTGGAAAGGTTAAGACCCGAAGAATTTTCCTGGGAACAAAGGAATAAGATTGTGCTCTTGACTTGGGTAGAGCCTTCCGTCAAGAGATTGAAGGTGCATGCTCCAGTTGCCACCGGTCACATAGATTGATATTGCTTAAACATCTTTTTTTTAGTGTGCTTATTGCCTATTTAATACTTCTGCACTCTAGGCTTTGTGTTTAATCATCTGATACATCTCCTGTGTAACTTGGCATTTGTTGTTGGATTCACCTTTTGGATTTGATTTGTTTTTCTTTGTAACAACTCATTCGATCTCTTCCTGTCCTGACCTTTGGCTTGCACCTGATGTTTTAATAACCCAATATCCCTGACTTTGTATTGTCTACAGGCCTTGCTTCCGCCTTATTCCAACATGAGCCTCGTTGTGGATTTCTGCTGAGTCCCCTGGTGTCCACAGTCTTTGGGGACGAACCCCTGAATGCAATCAGTTGCCTCTATGTGTCTTAGTTCTTTTCTAGATGATTCCTGTTCCCTAGTGTCCACGCATAGTAGTGGACATTTCCAGCCCTGGGCATATGCATTGCAAAACAGTCTCATCTTCCTTGTTATAATTTTGATTCAGAAACTGTAAATGTTTATGAGAATGTTTTGTCTTTGTAATTGTAAATGATTATGAGAATATAACAGAAAAATATTACAGTCAGTTGATAGTCTAAATTCATCACTGATCCCTGATACAGGCATATTCCATGTAACTCCCTAAACTTACTTCAAAATAAATTAATATGAAAGAAATTGCTCTAAAATTGGTTAACAGGAACTGATTTTCTTAAGCAATACAAAACTAAGACCTAAACCAAAAATACTTTTGGCAGTGTTTCAAAGAAACTAAATGCCAGACGTAGACATGGAAGGATAATGACAAGAACTACAAAAGATTATGGAAAGAAATAAAATCACAGTTCGTAATTCAAACAATGATACTAAATAGAGGGCTAATAAAGCCATGGACTTAATCACATCCATATGTAGAAGTACCCAAATTTTCCACTTCAGCAACAGAGATAGCAGATATTAAATCTGTCATTAAAACTTATCTTGTTTCTGGAAAGCGGCTTGTAAACCATACCAGTAGAAGACTGTAATTGCAATTATAAACTAAAATTACTAAATATTTTTTTTCTGGCCCTGTTGTACATATAGTTCTCAAGTGTCCTGTTCTCCAGGAAACCATTTTAGTGTTAGAGGTTGCACTTAGTAATAACATAATTACTAACATCATTTTTATCCTTTTAAATGTCCCCTAACACACTGGATAAAAGATTGACCCATCATGAGCTTTCACAGTTTATTCAGTTTAAATCATGTAGCACACAAAGGTCCAACTAAACCATCAGGGTCCAGAGACCTGCAAGGCTTTCATGATTTCTTTAAACCTTTGGATGTTAACAGTTTGTGATGGATTACCGTAGAGACCTGTTCAACATCCAAGGGGTTAATTGCATGCCATCAATTAATATATATATATATATATATATATATATATATATATATAAATATATATAGATATATACATATATTTATTTATATAGTTTTCAATGAACAGCACTCACAGGGCTTGGTAAGAGTGGAGGCTAAGGAACTGTATTTGTGGGAGGGTGCGCAGGGGCTATATACTGTATATTACCCTTCATTATCTACCATATGTGGCTGCCCATTGCAATGCCTGTCTTGGCTGTCCTGCTCTGTTTCAAGTTGTTCCCACACAACTTTGAGTACGTCTTGACATCAAATGCTTAGCTGCATGTGGAGAACAAATCGATTTTGCACTTCCGGGTTTGGAGTGCAGTGTTGTAAGTATAGCAGGAGTTGTTACACGATTCCACTGGTACGTAACAACAGTCAACTACACTACCTCGCTGGGGTAGCAGGAATATGTTTCTCATTTATATTCTGCATGTCTGGGTTCTGTAGTCATCCCTCATGAAGCTGTCAGGTCTCCAAGCCCGTGGTCAGATTCAGGACTACAATTGCCCCCTGAAGAGCCCCTTGCTAGTAGCCACCCTACAGTTACACCGGCTCATTTAATTCCGGCCAGGAGAGACATATTAGAAGGTAAAGATTTTCATTTTGTCTTAGGAGAGATGTATTCGAAGGTAAATATGTTCTTTACTTATTTTATCTCCATATAGTATGTATTTTGTTTGTGATCAGGTTTCTGTGGTACTCAAAGCTAGAGATCTCAGGTTGTCAAAAAAGTTGTCTATACTACAGTTTGTCTTGGCATTTAGCCTTTTCAGTGATGTGATCTGTTCAGCTCATCCTCAGCAACAAGAGGAACTAGATCTCTATCTTTATCGGATGGTGTACTCAGGTATCGAATGGTTGACTCAAGTATGGGGGCTTTGCTTTTCATGACTATCACTATTCATTTTCTGCAAAAGCTGCCACTGCCCTGTTGAACATTAACTCTGTTAACGACTGAAGTCAGTTGAATACCAAGTTGTTGTGTTGCCATTTTGCAGGTCTGAGAATCCCGTCCTGCCAGGTTTATGTACTTCACTCTCCTAATCTTTGTTTCTTGTTGAAATGTAGCTATATCACATTTATCTTTGGATAGTAGGCTGGTAGTATATTCAGCATCTTTTATATGTGCATATTTTTGCTGAGCTCCATATTTTCCACTATAATTTTGTACATAACAGTCTGCTGAACACCCTCCTAACCTCTGTCCCTTAGTGGTCCACCCTCCATCCACTAGTCAGTGTTCCTCCTGCTACTCTCCCATCCTTGCCAGCCCTTACTCCTAAGACCCTGGACGAGCTGGACAGGCCTATTTCTTATCTAGGCAAGTTAGAAATATGTAATAATTTCAATATGGTGGGTTGTACATTCAGCTGTTGTTGTCTGTTCATATTTCCTTAATCTTCCAAAGGGCTCATCCAAAATCCATGTGCCCGCAGAGGCTCTTTTGTAAGTCCTGACTATATACCGTTAATGTACATAGACTGGCAGGCTATATGAGTGCTCATAGATACATATATTAGTTGCAAAACCAGGGGGGCAATTTACTGTATTGAATGTGGTTGCCCTAAATGATATATAGGAATTACGCATCAGAGAACATATTAGAGATGTAAAAAATATTAATAAGGATATAGATCAGGGTAGACAACGCTCCCCAGTAGCCAGACATTTTCAGAGATTCCATCAAGGTACACTCAACAGCTTTTGCTGTTGGGGGCTTGAACATGGTCATTGGGTATTAGGGGAGGTGACCTGGTCCAGGCTGTTCTGAAAAAAAGAATGTAAATGGATTTTTAATCTTAATACCCTTTATCCTGAGGGCATGAATGAAACTCTCAATTTTGGAGTTTTCATCTAATATGTAAATCCATTCAAGATATGTGATGCACTCATACGTGCTTTTTATACAAACTGTTTGAGACGTTTTTGGTTTAATCCTAATATATGTATTTAGAATATATATATTGTTATTAACAGGATTTACTGTAAGTCATGTATTGATATTAACATGATTTCCTGACTTGGGATTAAATGGGATGTAATAAATATATTATTGAGGATATTTTTGATGTCTTCACCAATTTGAATTAAATTACTGAGTTTTATTATCTCTTTAGGATATAAAGCCTTATATACAGACATTTGAATTTTTATAAGATTCCTGTTTCCTTTAGTGTTATGTACATATGATGAGATGCTCATAATTTGGGATTAATATATATCCATCTGACCACAGTAATGTGATTTTAGTGGTCCATTTTATACAGATATGTTATTGAGAACAGGGGGCTGTGGCTTTATATTTAAGATAAAGTTTGGGTGTATTATTACTTTCCAGTAATTAATTTATTAGTGTTGTGATAAGTGTTTTATACCTATTAGCACTTTCTTTTGATATGGATTTGATATGTTATAATCCATATTTTCACACTAATGTACTTTTTCGCGGGTATGTATTTAGTAATGATCTATTACCCTTGTTTTTTCTACGAGAGAATAGAATGTGTATTTTTTCTCTATTGCGAAAGACCTATTATGATAGGACGTTTTGATGATTTTCACAGTTTTCTATGCTGATGAATAATGTTTTCTCTACAGTAGTGACTGTGAAAGTCCTGTCTTAATGCCTCCGGCAGAACGGATTGATCCATCTATTATCATCAGTTTCGTATGTAGTGAAGAATTCTAACTGCATTGTGTTTTTTGCACTTTTGATTCACATACTGAATAGCCTATCAATAGCTCCACGTAAGCCATCTACCCAGAATTATTTTTCCAATCCTGTTTCCTTGTAGAGTATAAAAACCGGAAGTTCTATACACTTGGCTTGTTTCCCTCTGATGAAGCCCGATTAACGGGAGAAACGTGTTAGGCTGTTTCTATTTTATAGTTGATTTGTAGCATGAGAATGGGGGATTTCTAAATGGAAAAGAAGACTTTAGGCTGGTTTTAGAATAACGTGTTGCTTTATAATATCACTAACAGGACATTGTGATAATGTTAGTGTGGATAAGCTGCCCTAGACATATATAGTATAACATAAGGAACATTTATTTATGAATACACCGCATATTTGAGTATATACGCTGCTCTATGATTTTAACAATAAGAGCGTGTGATCGTGCGTTTTGAGTGCACGGTCTATTAGCACAGTACCTACAATTGACTTATACTGAGGAATTCCGTGGAATTCGGGTGTAAGATTGTTTAAGCATTTTGCTGTTCAGAGATAAAGGGGTACACACTCTTTTATCCCTATTATCATTATAGGCAGCCAATACATACACAACATAAGTCTAGATAATTACCTACCTTGTCTTCCATTATTGTGTGAAGGTACTCTAGCTTAATATTTTATTTTCCCTTTTTTATCCATTTCAATTGAGTTGGTCCTATTTGAATACTCAATTGTAAGGGAATTAGTGCTTTCCCAGCATTCAGGAGGGTTTGTATACAGCGCCATTTACTACATGTTTTAAAGTGAGGTATATGTCTAGTGTAGTGAAAGAGAAATAGTAGAGGGTCTGTAGGGAGAGATAAGTTGTGGGTTGTATTAATGCTCTGTGTGATTTCTGACCAATAATAGGAAATAAGAGGACATGTCCACCAGATGTGTAACATCGATCCAATCTCAGATCGACATCTCCAACATAAAGGGGACGAGGAATTTGAGAATTATGCTAGTTGTTGTGATGCCATGTACCATCAAGTTATTAGTTTGTAGTTCATTTCACGGGTCTTTGAGTCTCAAGGAGAGTTGTGGAGAAGAGAAAAATTTGATACCATTCTTCTTTTTCAAGCTCAGTGACAATCTCTCTTTCCCATACTCTTAGGAAATAGTATTTAGGCAAAGGTAACTGCTTATATAGGAGTTTGTGACAATAGGATATTGGTCTAATCCCCACAGGAGGAGTTGCTATAGACTTTTTTGAAATGGGGTCAACTGTCAAAGTGGAAAGGAGTTGGAGGTCGCTGTACTGAACCAGTGTTTGATTTGTAAGTATACCCATGATGGGACTTTTGGATCATCAAGATTTAGTTTTAGTTGAGTCAAAGAGATAAATGTAGCATCAGGAGAGAGGGTTTGCAATGTATCAAGAGAAGCTTTATTGAGTGTCTGAAAAAATGACTCACCGGCAGGAAATTTTGGATTACCAACTACTAAGGCCAGAGGTGAGGGGTAAGGAGAGAAAGCAAGAGATGTATTTAACAACTTCCATTGGGTAAGGATGTGATCTAAAATAATGTGAGAAGCAAGACAGATCGGTCTGCTCCTAGGATCAGCCCAACATAGTTGTAAGGGGTCTAACGGACCAAGTATGTCTGAGAGGGTATCTACCTATCTGACCTGAGCCGGTGAGGAAAAGTCGAATATTTTAGCAAGCGCAGAGGCTCTAGAATATCTTAAAATTACTAGCATACTTATTCATCCTTTTCCATATTCCATAGAAATAATCTCTTGTCTAATTTGCAGTTTCTTAGTCTTCCATGCAAAGAGTGATATTTTGGTTTGAATAGAATTAAGAAGTTGAACTGAAATTGCTATCAGCAAGGTATTAAGTAGGAAAGAGATTTTAGGTTGAATTGTCATTTTAATCAAGTTAGTTCTTCCGAACCAGGACAGAGGTAAGTATGTCCATGATGTTAAGTCTTCACTTATCTCTTGGATAAGAGGTTTGAAATTAAGCTCCAGTAATGAATCTATCTGAGGAGAAAGGAATATACCTAGGTAATTAATATTCGAAGATGACTATTTAAAGGCTAATGTTTCACTGAGTGAGTTGTATCTGGGTCTTGGTAAATTAATATTTAGAATTTCCGACTTTGAATAATTGATGAAAGCTTGGGACAGAGAAAAATATTCTTCTAAGACTTAAATTAGGTAAGGAACAGAAGATTCTGGTTTGGAGAGAAAGTACAATATGTCATCGGCGCAAGCAGATACTTTAAATATATGTCTCCTGGTACATAGCCCAGATATCTCTGGTGTACATCTAACTAGATTAAGAAGGGGTTCCAAGCCTCTACTCTGCATCCATGGAAACAAAAATGGAAGGAATGTTTTTCATTTTTGCCAAATGAAGAAGAGATATTGCTGTAGACGTATTGTGGCAAACTTCTCTCCCCAAAACAAAGCCACATTGATAAGGATTAATTAAATGTGGGAGGAAAGGCTTTAATTTTTTTTTTTTTTTTGAGAAGATCTTGATGTCCACATTAAGCAAAGATATAGGGTGATAGTTGGAATAGATTGAGGGATCTTTCCCTTCTTTATGAATAACTACTATATGTGCTTCTAGATCTTGTGATGGGAAATGTTGACCTCAGAGAATTGAGTGAAATAATTTTGACATGTAAGTTATTAAAGAGTCTGGAAATTTCCTGCAATATAAAAAAGGAAAGAAGTCAGGACCAGTACTTTTCCCTAGTACCATAGACTTGATGGCGACTGCTATTTCCTTATCTGAAATTGGCATCTCAATTGAGGTAGCTTCGGTTGTAGAAAGGGTGGGAGATACAGCTCTGAGAAGAAAAGATTCACTCAGAAGAGTGATCTGATGAAGGGGGAGATTGTATATGTGATTATAAAACTCTATAAAAACATTTTCTATTTCGGGAAAAGTTTTTTGTATTTGCTCCAATTTAGAGAGGATTTGTGTAACTGCCATGGAACGTCTTTTGCGTTGAACAAGATGGGCTAACGAGCAACCACATTTATCATTTTATATGTGTCTATGAAATCATACCCACATATAGTATTTGATGCAATCTTGCCTTAAGAGTAAATTCAGTTCATTTTTCAGTTTGTCAGTTTCGCCTAATATTGAAGGAGACAGGCATTTTTTGTGGGTAGAGTTTAGGGAGTGAATTTTGTTTAGGATGCCATCTATGCGCTTCCAGTTTAGAAGTCTTTTAAGTGCTCCTGTCGTGATTAATAGTCTTGATTAATAAACCATGTGTGACACTTTTATGGGCTTCCCAAACTATGGGTTCAGATACTCCAAGAGAAGAATTAAAAGAAAAGTATTCATCTATTTCTTTTGTTAGTGAGGATATAACTTTGTGGTCATGCAGTAAAGTTTTATTGAGGCTCCAAGTAAAGGTAGTTTCAGGGCCTTCCAGAGAGGATAAGCATATAGACACTGCATCGTGGACTGACCAGGAGATTGGTTTGATGGAGGCTGAAGTAAGAGAGTGTAGGAGGAATTGGGAAATTAATATATAGTCAATTCTGCTATATGATGAGTGAAGAGCAGAAAAGAAAGTGAAGTCTGAATCTTGTGGATGGAAAGATCTCCAGATGCCAACCAATTGTAGGTCAGCCAATTTGGAATTAATTTTCCTGAGGTGAGAGAGTTTAAAAGATGATTTCTCGGCAGATGTGTCCAATAAAGAGTCCAAAGCTATATTAAAGTCACTGCCTATAATTATACTCCCCTCTAGTGTGTGATAGATGTCATTAAGGAAATTCAGTAGGTAAGTGATTTGCTTAGTATTGGGGCAATAAACATTAATGATTATATACGACTTTTTAAATAATAACCCTTTCAGTATAAGGAATTTGCCATCAGTATCCGCTTTAAGTTCTACGAGTTTCCACGGAATTAAAGCTCTAATGAGTATACCGACTCTTTTCTTTTTTTAATTTGCAGATGCATAGTAGGTGGTGGGAAATATTTTGTTAGAGAAACGTAGTGGGTTCATTGAGTAAGAAGTTTTTGTGCAAGCTGATCAGACCTGGTGCGGGGGGGGGGAAAGAAAGATGGGGCAAGGAGGAAAGAAGATACCATGGCAATGGAGGTATAAATGGAGGAGAGTACCAAGAGCTAAGCAGTGTGTTGATAGAACGATGTGAAATATCACAAAAGGTACGTAAAGCCGTCAGGATAATGGCGAATGTAAGAAGTATGTACGGAGTGGTATAGATTTCGGCAGATGCCAAATGGCTCACGGGGGTGCTATACAGTGTCATGTTAGGGGTCATGTGTTTGAGAGAGACCTGAGTCTTAATATGTTTTACATCTTGTTTGGGTACAAAGGCATGAATTACTAGGCATAAGATTCGTGATTAAGGAAAAAATTAGGTTATATCTAAATGGATATCAGCCATGAAAAATATGTCAATGGTTTGGTCTGACATAATATGCCATGGTGAGGGCTCAGTATCTGATTAGGTTTAGGTAATGCTATATAGGGTAAATGTAAAAAACAAATGGATGAAACTAGGGTAATGTGTGGTCTAAATATATATTGTCTTTGTATTCCGTTTAACGGGCACATTGTCAAAAGGATTTGATTCATCTACTTAAAGGGATAGTAATGTTTCATAATAAAAGCAGCTCTAATTAATCATCATAGTATTTGGACCTTGGAGAGTGTTCTTTCAATTCTGTCAGAGTTGTAGTTCAAGAGTAATTCTATGACAAAATATCCCCCTCCTTCCCCTTTTACTGATGTAACACTGCTCAGTCAGAGCAGAAGGGAAGTGCCCAGGTAGATTGCAGAGAGGGACAATCTTCAATTAAGATAAGGGAAAAAACTGAAAAACTTGTCAAGTGGTGCAGGGCTTTCATTGTCCTCATAGGAAGAAGATTGTCCAATGCTGTTATCTGTCTGGTCTAGCAAATAGATTCCACATCGGAGAAGAGATGGCTTACACTAGGTAAAAGGGGCGGGAGGGGGAAACTTTATCCTTCAATTACTCTTGAACCACAACTCTGACAGTATTGATATAGCACTCTCTATGGCTCAAATACTATGAAGATTAATTGGAGCTGCTGTTTTTGTGAAACATTACTATCCGTTTAATGCAAAAGGATATATATGCACCAAATACCTACCAATATCAGCTTGACTCAATCAGAAGGATACAACTCAGGTAAATAATGTTAGAGACTTATGTATTCTCCCCTTCTGTTGTGGAGAAGGACATTATACAAGCAGATGACATATCTATGAAAACATGGGTAAACATATAATTTGTATATATCATACAATATTGTAGAAGACAATATGAGATGCATCACATAATGTATTATACAAGGGTAGCTGAGTGAGAATGGAGGAAACACAAACTCCTATGGATCAAGAAAGGTGAGTTAATTATATAGTCTGTTCCCAGGGTTTAATGTCAAGTATCCACCATGTTTATATAGGAATTGAGTGTTACATATAAAAGTACTGTCTATTGATTTATAATATAAAACGAAATCAGAGTGTCCAAGAGATATTTATTAATAGGTGTCCATTTCTATTTCCATAGTTTATTTTGTTTTAATATCTCCCATTCACTTCTATTGTATCTTGGACAAGATAGATCGTAATGGGAAATTAGTATGAAGGAACAATGGGTGCATCTCATCTCACCGTCTGTCATGTAACTGAGGCATATGAATGAGAGCTAATGTTCAAATTTAAAGACCTGAGGCGAAGAAAAAATAAATAAAATAAAACTAAATGGGCATGTATTGGATTCTAGCTAGGAGGATCCTATTTTTAAGGGAAGAGAGTCATGGGGATTATTCCCTATATGTCCAAGAGGTTATATATCTATTTGCGATACAAGAATTTATGAGATTTATTTAGTAATCCTTATTGCTATTTGGTTAAACAATTAAATCCATAATGTTAAAATGGGCATAATAGTGGGACTAAAGTAAGCCAATTGTGATGTACAAATCACATGTAAGCATCTACAATATAAGCAGTGTTAAGACGTTACACATCACAAATGCCAAAGGGATTGTTCAATCATTAATATCCTATAAAGTAGAGATGTACTGTGTTATAGCAGAGTAGAAGTTTTATAGGACATGATATGAGCATATGTGTTAAGATGAACAGTAAGACAATCTTTACACTAGCTCTATTTTAAAACTGTGAAATTATGTTAGCTGTATGTTTCAGAATGTAAATGGCATTTTTGCTCTCTTAGCAATAAAAAACATTTATTCTGTCCATATTAGCTTCTCTAAATGGCAGTAGTCTTTCAAAAAGATTTCAACTATAACTATCAAGTAATGTAAATATATTATAACATTAACTCCCAATACAGACTACAAGGTACGTCAGCCTCACGAGCGAGCTAGGCAATATATATTTTGAAATGGTACTTTAATGTGATACATACAAAAATGGGATAGTTATACAGGATGATAAAAATATAATCTCCCAGTGAAATAGGCAAACTTAGGCATAGTGCGAAATCTCTGAGTCTTTCTATATTAGAATTCCAAGTAAGTAGAATTCAGTATAATATTTTAGTAACAATTTGTACACTACATATATCTATGTGGTTATAGTGTATTTCATGTCAATCAACCTTAATTAACACAAGATCAACATATCATTCAATTGCACTCAGTAACTCCAAAAAAAGGATAAATAGATCAAAGGAGCTGACTCAGAAAACTCTGTAACAGTGTGTTTAATGGAAGTCAGAATATAGAGAGAACGGGGCAAGTTGATGAGAATACCTCTGAGACTGCAAGGAGTAAACAGCCTCTGACAGATCATTTCTTCCCTGAGTATGAAGAGTGGGATAGGGAAATAAATGATATCCTCCTAATCAGAGAACCACACATTCAGATTAGTTAAACATAAAATATCTTGTGCCTGGCGTTCAGTTCCAGTTTTGCGAAGTGGAGGGTGTCAGCTGTTCTCCCTGGTCTTGGTGCCTCAATATTTTCTTATTGTTCAGAGAGCCGGGTGACCATTCACGTCTGCGCTAGGATTTCTGCAATGAGCTGTTGTTTGAGGTTGTAGGTTGTGGAGGCAAAGATAAGCGTAGCATTATGCAGAATAGAAAAACCTCCTCAAGAAGGAGAAAATGGAAATCCTGATTTATATTTTATATTTAAATTTCTCAAGTGACCAGTAAGAAATTTGATCTGTCTTCTTCAGATACAGAGTATGAGGAGACAGGTCATTATATATTTGTACTTTAGCTCCTGCACACGGAGGCAGATGTTCCTCTCGGCTGAGTCAGGTAATTTTTTCTTTTGTGTCATATCTGGTAAAGCATATTACCACATCTCTGTGGGCACCATCTTCACACTGCTTGAGTACCCGGAGTATTCTGTCAAATTGAATTGGGGAAGGATGAGTGACTTCCTATAAAGTTCTTAAGTATTTGCTCATTGTGTCACTTAAATGTTGAGGGGAAACCGTTTCAGGTAGATTCCTCAGTCCGATATTATATCTTCTACCTCTATTATCTAAAACATCTATATGTAATGTAAGGTGAGAAATTGTGTATCTTTGCTCCATTAGTTTGTTCTAGATAATTAATGTGTTCTGCTGTTTATTGTTCTTCATCTAGAAAGGGGATTTTTTTGAGTCAATTGTAATATAGTAGATTGGATGTTATTGGTGTCTGAATTGAAATATGTATTCAAATCATCAGTGATTATTTTCATATCTTTTTAGTGGGTAAGTCTGACAGGAGATGTTTCAGGTCTTCCATGGAGATATCGGTATTAATCCTTGTGCTGGGAAGTGTACCAGTGGACATATCTTCAAAAGATGAAGAGGACACCGCACTTGTAGATGAACTATCTGGGTCTGTGTTTGCAAGGCAGATCCATGCCGCTCAATCACTTGAGGTAAATCTGAGGTGATTTCATTCTGTGGAACCAGATAAGATAAAGTTTGATTTTCATCTTTAGTTGGGCACAGTTTTTTATCTCTCCTTTTCATTTACAGAGTTCAGATGAATAAAGTAATCACTGAAGCAGTGATGACAGTTAAAAAATAAAAATTCTAAACCTAAAGAATCATTACTAACTCTGTCAGGCAGGAGCTCTCAAACTATGTGACTAGCACCATTGTTAACCAGGCCACGCCCCTTCTAGGCATTTTTTGCCCCCTGATCCATAAACCATCGATAAGCTGTTGGCTTTCACCTGCTATTGCCATTCCTCACTTAATTTGGTTTATAGTACCATCAAAATTTACATATTCAGGGTACAACATCACAGTAAGCTTATTAACCCCAGTTTCACTTCTTTTCTTATGTCTCAGCCTATGAAAACATTACTTAGAGGTATTCAGAAATCCTCCACTCCAACAGCCCAACACATCTCCCAAATGATGGTCTGTTCTGAAAGTTATGTGATGTGTTGCCTACTAAACATTTTGAGACTTAGGTCAATTCCATTTTATTAGCCGCAATCTACCTGGATTTTTATGGTTTCCTTAGGCCTATGGAATTCAGTTTCATCTCTATTAAAGGAATGCCTTTGTATATCTGACATACGTTTATCAGATTATTATGTTTCCTATCATAAACCAGACAGTTTGGGCCACCAACAGAGATATGTTTCTTCCCAACACTCAAGAGCTGGTGCCCTGTGACAGTTTTTGGATTTTCATTTAATGTTGTTAACCAGTAAACCAAGAAATAGTCCTTTGTTACACTGAATCTTTCACCATGACTAGGTTGACACATATCAGAGTGCTAGGGTTAAGTCTAGGTGTCAACTGCTCTTGCTATTCAGGTAATTATTTTTAAAATAGGGGGTAGATTTGGCAGCCTCAAAGAACAATATTCCTGTGAGTGTTATTAAGAAATTAGGTAAATGGAATTCCTCCTGCTACTCTACTTATTTTTCACAACTAGTTACTGAATTTAGGCAGGCTTTTTGTATCTTATCTATGTAAACACTGTGTGCAGGATGTTGTCCTCTGCACAATTAAAAATATTTCAGCAAGCACTAAGGTATGAATAGAGGCGATAAAGTGGAGATGACTTCTCCAGTGATATCACTTCTCTAGTTCCTATGCTATTCTATGGAGCCTGTACACTAATGGAAGAACAAACACCGAATGAGAAACCTACTTGAAATCTACAGTTTTCCTATAGCTGGACTGGTACATGGAGCAATGAGCATTGGTGGCCAAAACCCACATTACGGCCGAATGCTTGTTGCAGATTTTTGTTCCGACAACGCACGCTAAATAGTGTGAGTTGTGGGAACATCGCAGGAAAATAGCCAGCTCTTGCTTTTTGGCACAGTGTCAAACTACAAGAATGAGCTCAAAACACAGTCACCCTCCCCCCACCTCCAAAACACTAACCCTACACTATCTCTAACATGAACATGGACATCAGGCATACAGGTAAGTGTTTATTGTAATGGGATAGTTTGAGTGGGATTAACCCAGTGTGTGCCAGTGGGGTATGCAACACATTGCAAAGTTTTGTTTTCACTCCTGTTTTTAATTCCTTGGATGTAGTGATATGGGGCTTAGGGCCCCATATCAATGTATCCACGTGTCACTAGTGTAGGGATCATTAGCCACGCATGAGTGTGTGTTAGAAACCACTGTTCTAGTTCATGTATGTGGTTTCTAATGCACGTTAGGGACCCTGTGCATAGGTATGCTAGGCACAATTTTTATACCAAAATAGTGAGTCTCCTAATGTGTGTTAAAGCCAGAGCATTTCTTAGAAAGCCAAATTCAACTAGTTTTTAACTGTGTCCAATGGACGCAAATTTTGCACCCGCTGTGCATTTTTACGCATCGGTAGTTAGTCACATCACAGTTTGTAGAAAACCAAACTGTGCTTTCAAAACCACTGTCTCAACTTTTTTTTAGATTTTTTTACTGGTAGTCATAATATCAAGCTCAAGATCTCCAAAGCTGGAGGAATCTTAGTGCATTGGCTCCATTGATTAACATAGGGCTTGGAGAAGTCATATAACTGGAGACGTCATATCTGCTTTATCACCTCTTTAACACTCCTTAGTACATCTCCCCAATGAGTTCATATACAACCCTGGAAATTAAACTGGAAACATATTTCAGTACAGGACAAATTGGAGAATATTTATCAAACAATTGATATCAGCACACTTTGTGTCCCTTGAGGATGCAAAACCATTAACTTCAGAGTCAGGTAGTTGGACAATGTAGCCCTGCTCAAAGGAACCACGTAATTTGCAACTTAAAGAGATAGTAATACTTCATTTTAACTTTATTTTATTTTGTAGGCATTAAAAAAGCATGAAGAATGATATAAGTCTTATCTCTGAAACCTTTATGGTTTAAGAGATATTCACAAACAAAGTATCCCCCCCCCTGTTCAACCAGATCAGAAGGGAGATGCCCAGGTAGACTGCAGAGAGGGACAATCTTCAATTAAGATAATGGAAAAAGCTGAAAAACTTGTCAAGGGGGGGAAGGGCTTTCATTGTTTTCATACAAAGAAAATTGTCCCCTTCTGTTATCTGTACTGTCATACAACCAGACTTACATCTGTGAAGAGATGGCTTACACTAGGTAAAAGGGGCGGGGAGGGGAACTTTGCTTGTGAATATCTCATAAACCATAAAGGTTTGAGAGATAAGACTTATATCATTCTTCATGTTTTTTTAATGCCTACAAAATAAAATAAAGTTAAAACGAAGTATTACTATCCCTTTAAGGTCTGACCACATACTGATTTATTATATTACACGGCCATCAGTAACCTCATACTCTGGGTGCAAATAGTTCATGTTTAGCAAGTAGCTGAAACTATTTTGATAAATATTATTAATGAACCCAATACTGTTTTGAAGACTATATGCCTGTAAAATAGGGTTCATATTTATAAATCTGCCCCACTGACTCCTGTTAGAATAGATGGGTTATGCTTCTAAAATGTGTGTTCTTGAAGCTAGCAGGAATACACAAGTGAAATGCTTCCTGAAAGTGATGAAACATGAATGTTTTAGTATACTCTATTGCTCCCCTGTTGGATTATATATGGATTATCTTTAGTGAACCAATAGTCCCAGCTAATAGAAAACAAAGACCAAGGGGACTTGGAGCCATAAAACCATCTCCATCTTACTGCATACATTGTAATTTCAGTAACCATGGATCCATTATATAAACTGATTATTAACGTACAAAAAATATAAACAAAATGTATTTCAATACACAGAAAAAAATAAATTACAGGAACTTTACCAACATTTGCTGACATATTTTTACAACCTAAAATTTAAATAGTTAAAGAATATTTTCAAACCAATTCATCACGTTTTCCCTATATCAGTGGGTTTTGGAAATCTGTCTGTCAACTAGCCACCCATGTACTTATTTATCTTTCTATCTAGTTTTCTTAAATATACCACATTAGTTCAATTATAATTTCATAACCTGGTTTCTTAGCTCTTCAGCAAAACAAAAATTTCATTTTTTTGTCTTTCTGTCTTAACCCCTTAAGGACCAGCGGTCCCGGGGCGTGCCGTCCCTTAAGGACCACATAGAAATCTTTGACGTGCCGTCCCACGTGACTGATCACATGGGGCGGCACGTCAAACAGGGCACTGGAAGAGATTGCTCCGGTCTTGGAGCGATCAACTTCAGTGCCCGGTATTACTCACCGCACTCCTACAGGAGCATGGTGAGTAAAAGTACATGACGTGTCAGGACAGTCACTGGTCCTTAAGTGCCGGTCCTGCCACGTCAATGGTCCTTAAGGGGTTAAAGAGTGATTTGGCTCTAGTCCTAAGAGAGCGCCAACAGGTGCAATTTTTTAGGCTACCCTAATTAGGCACAGGCAGCTTAATCGCAATGACTGAGACACTGATTACTCAACTGAGCAGGGATATTTTAAAAAACTGTCCTGTTGATGTTTTCCCCTGAGGAATAATGTTGAGAAACACTTGTTTAAACCCTTAAGGGCTACGTGATGTACTATGACCATCACAGTCCTTATACCCTTAAGGACCAGTGACGGTCATAGCACGTCACATACTTTTTACTTAAAGCGCTCTACCGGGAGCGCTGTAAGTAAAAATGGGGCCTAAAATTGACCACTCGAAGACCGGAGCGATCTCTCTTAGGCCTCAAAGCAGTGCACCTGTATGCGTAACAGGTCACGTGTACTGGCGCGTTGGCAAGGATCAAAGCGGTCCTTAAGGGAAGGTAACTTCCCTGGACCACTGGTCCTTAACCCCTTAATGACCGGCCGCACACGCACCTTGCGGTCTGTTAAGGACCACGGAGCATTTTTTTTTTTCGCGGCTGGGTTCTGGACTCCCTGAACGGCGTGCAGCCGCGAGGGGAGCCCGGAATTCCATGACGGTCCAGTTCCGTCATGGGTCCTTAAAGGTATAACAACCAATGACGGAACAGGACCGTCATGGGTCCATAAGGGTTTAAGGGGTTAAAACAATTTGTTCCTGTATGTATTACACATTTCCACTCTGAAGACCTGTGTTTGTTGATTGTAAAATCCAAACATATGAGTATTCTATTATGTTCCTTCTTCTGAGGTTTTATACTATATATCAGGGGTAGTCAATATTGCTGAGCCTCCAACTGTTGGGGACTACAGCTCACATCATACCCACCTGGCACGTGGTTGGAAGATGGGAATTTTAATGTCTAAAAGGTAGTGTTCCTACAATTGACTAGCCCTGGTGTATGTGTTCCAGGCATTGTGAGGTGTCCCAGAAGGAAGTAGGACTTGCAGAAACCATGTCTCAGAAAGGGTACCATCAATGGAAAATGGTTTCCAGAGTATAAGTAACTGTATGGTTGAATAAGGATAATCAAGTCAAGAATAACAGTAAAGTTTTATCATGGAAAAATTATGTAGTAAGAACTTTTGTAGTTATTCGCATTTGTGCTTATGTGTACATGCAGATGAGAAGCAAATTATACAGGGCAAACTATAAAAAAGAAGCAATTCTGGATCATCAGTGCTCATTTATACTAATGTCTTAGAGTAGCAACCTGCTATGTTCCCTGTGATTATCCCTTACCTGATTCTTCTGATTGTGCCCCTGGGCTTGACCTCAGCCTGCTTTACAAACTTCTGAACCTATGCTGCCTGTCTTGACCCAAGTTTGTTTACCAACTACTACTACTCTCCCTGACCTCAGTTTGTTACCATATCTGACCGTAAGCCACCTGTCCTGGACCTCAGCTTACTCATGAATTTTATTTATTCTTCATTCCCCGCTCCAGTACTTCTAGAAGGTACTATAATTTTATCAAGTTGCTGGCTTTATGTCCAGCACATTTAACTCAGCTACTAGCTGCAGCAAGGCCACACCTACTACCTAAATCTCTTTTCAGGCTGTCCGTAGGGGTATTACATTGTTAAGAGAGTGGCTACCATTTGTTCCCATCTGTTTATGTTGGTTAAATATTGAAGAAGATCCAGACGCCAACAAGAGAAGGAATTGTGGTGAAACCATTAGACTGATGCTATTCCGGAAAATTTCCCTTTAAATAACCCCAGTTTCATGAAACTACAAGAGTCTATCAACACCCCTAGAGGAGGTTTAACCCTTCTATTATCATTATACCAGGTTAAGGACTTATGTCTACTCTATTCCTGATCTACAACAAAGCAGTAGGCCAGGTGAAAGAAGTGGGAAATCACATATACTCTATGAAACTTTGGGCAGAAGATGAGACCTGATAATAATGGGTACTGGATAGTGATGATCGAGCACCCCGATGCTCGGGTGTTCGGGTGCTCTGGCCGAGCGCCCCCGGAGGCTCGAGTGCTCGGCCGAGCACCCGAGCCCCATTGAAGTCAATGGGAGGACTCGAGCATTACACCAGGCACCCCCTGCTCTGATGAGGGGAGGGTGCCTGGTTCATAGGAAAAGGTCAGAAAATGATGGAAACACCACAGAAATGGTTCAGGGACAGCATAGGGAGGATGTCTGGATGCATCTTGGACTCCAACGTCGCTGCTGGGAACGATGTTTCGCCCGTAGTACGCCATTTTTACAGACTGACCGTAAAACACACAAAAAGGAAGATAAAAACTAATCTGCGGCTAGGCACACTAAACAATATGTGACGCTAATCTGCGGCTAGGCACACTAAACAATATGTGACATTAATCTGCGGCTAGGCACACTAAACAATATGTGACGCTAATCTGCGGCTAGGCACACTAAACAATATGTGACGCTAATCTGCGGCTAGGCACACTAAACAATATGTGACGTTAATCTGCGGCTAGGCACACTAAACAATATGTGACGCTAATCTGCGGCTAGGCACACGAAACAGAATGTGACGCTAATCTGCGGCTAGGCACACGAAACAGAATGTGACGCTAATCTGCGGCTAGGCACAGTGAACGGAATATGTGACGTTAATTTGCGAATTTGCACACTAAACAGAATGTGACAATAATCTATGGCTAGGCACACGTTTAAAATGGCCCTTTTTGTCGCTGCGTTGTAAAATCATTGGCCCTGTGCACCTAACAGAATATGTCAGCTTGTCACTGCACTGTGAAATATTTGTCCCTGTGTACCTAGTACAATGTCACCTTAGAACATGTCCCCCCCCCACAAAAAAATGAAATTCTGCCACCCCCAAAAAAAATTAAATGCTGCCCCCACACACAACAGTCCTAAAAAGGACTTTTGGGTCTTGAAAGAGTTTCAACAATTTTATTCTCCCTACACTGACTTCCTGTGCATCTAGTATTATATGTCACCTTTCAAATATCCCCCCCACAAAAAAAAGGAAATTGTGCCCCCCCAAACAAAATATAAATGCTGCCCCCAAACACAACAGTCCTAAAAAGGACTTTTGGGTCTTGAAAGAGTTTCAACAATTTTATTCTCCCTACACTGACTTTCCCTGCCTAAGCGCATCTCTCCCTGGCTAAGAATGAGCCGAACTCGCGCGTCGGGTGCTATACAGCACCCGATCACGGGTTCTGGCCAGCCAATCAGTGTAATGCCAGCAGCCAACATGGCTGCTGGCATTACACTGATGTCAGAGCCTCCCCGCACGTGGCGAACATGGTGGGCGAGCACATGCGGTACTCGTACGAGTACCGCCATGTGCCGAGCAGAGCGATGCTCAAGCCGAACCGAGCTTCGGCCGAGCATGCTCGCTCATCACTAGTACTGGACTACTCCAGGGTGTGTAGGGAGGCAACAGGAAATTATATAAGAATAATCTATCAAGAGGAAATGTTATTGATGCATTTTTAGAATATTTAAAAATCTCCTGTTACTGCCAGGTATTCAACTTGTAAAAAAATGTAGCTCAAATTTCTCCTCTCATTAGAACTCATTAGAATCTGTAAACTCCCTCACTATTATAAACTCCAGTATCTTAGCAACATTCAGAATGTTCTGCACATTGTTTTCACAAGTTGATGACCCCCAAGTCATAATATTGTTTTCACATATTTATTTCTCACACATGATGTAACCACAGTTTGCCTTCTTTCTCCCAAATACGTCTCCCATTAAATAGAGCAATCGTTTTCTATGTAGCATTCTGTATTTCCCCCACTCCATTCAATCCAAAATGATCCTGCCACATTCCACTACCTTTTGTACAATTTTTTATCTCTGCAATGCTCTTCTTGTTTGTTCAAATATTCCAGAATATAATTCAAATCTCTGACTTTGATTTTAAGGTATAAAGCAGTAATGTTCCAACATACTTCAGATTTTATCATATAAGCTCTTTTCATGCCAGTGACCTGAACTGTTCTACCTGTTTCATACCCACACACGCCTATAAGATTTCCTGAAGCTGTTTCTTGCCTTTGCAATTTCTTTTCTCCATCAGTCTTCCAAGAGTTTAGCATTTGGGAATAGTAAATCTTATTATAAATATTTATATTTTTAGCAGGGCTTTTGTTGCTTAGCAAAACAAGAGAACACCCACAGCTTCTCAAATTTGCATTTGAAGAATAAGGGGAGAAATGTTGAGCTATACATTTGAAAAAAAGAAGAGTGGATAAAGGACAGAGGTAGGTGTAAAGGTAAAGGAAGGCTTTATAATCATATTTGAGAAGCAAGGTATTCTTCTTGAACTTGTCTTGATATATAGATAGATAGATAGATAGATAGATAGATAGATAGATAGATAGATAGATAGAAATCAGCACTCTCAGGTCTGCTCTCTTGTGTTGAGTATTTATTTAAAGATCAACGTTTCAATCCAACACCGGTATCTTTCTCAAGATAACAAACATCGTGAACCACCCCCATTTTATATCCTGTGACCTTTAAACTCCTAAACATCCCGCCTAAAGTGTATGTACATAACATGAATAGAAATAGATACACAGTGATGTGACAACATCCATAATCACCACTGACATGGTTAAAAAATGTCCAAGTGCAAAAACTGTAAATAGTGATTTAAAATCTAGGCGTATAATGCACCAGACTATGACGTAAATAAGCAGCAATATATAAAAGAACACTCTCTATTACCAAGTGATTGAAAAACAGAAAAATTATGTCATGAACTGAGTGCTACTTGATAAATAACAAATCCAGAAATATTACTTATGTATAAGAAAATATTGGGTAGTTTATCATGTACCCGGTAATCCTAGTGCGGGTCTCCCTCTCATGGCACAGCTGATGATGTTAAAGGATACACGATATGACTGATATTGTGTGGTAGTAATGAATGCTTCCAATGCTAAGTCATCCTATTGGATGATATCTCTGGATTTATGGAGTTCATCCTACATTTTTTATAATTGGTATTATAGTATGCTGATTCCACAGCTCTTGTGCTCTGCTGGGGAGCTCCGCTCCACATATGATAAACCCGTGGCACTAGATGTTCAGAACATGATAATGCATGAAGATGAATAATATGAAATGTATGAGTACCCGATACCTACATGTATATATATATCCATAGTCTCAAAATCTAATCTGTTTATACTATAGGTGTATACATATAACATACCCTCACGCAGGAGTTAACGCTCTAAGGCACTAAGATGACCTGATGTGTCCGTGTGACATGATGAGATGTATTAGGATAACCCAGTGAAACAATGTTGCCAGAACACTGTCCGATCACCTGCAAGTTCATCCGAGTTAATGAACGACTTCCTATTTGGTGTGTCATAGCGGTGTCTGATGTATTGATTCTACTATGGGTTTCCCATTCTGCATTCTCCATATGTCATCTCATGTTACGCTGGCCATCAGTGCACTGTCAGAGAACAATGACCTGCTCCGGGCCACTTGCTCTTAGTATCAGCATGTGTTTATACAGACAAATTGTTGAGGTAAAACATGAAATAAAAACAATATGCATTGATTAATGCAACCCATTTGGAATACATGATAGAAGCCAAGATAAATACATAGATAAATACAAACATCGCAGTGTATGGGTATCAGATCTATATTCATGAGTTTTGCAACCAAGCTCTTCTAAACTAGAAGATAGATATTTGATATTTGACTCAATGTACATGTAATGATTCCCTTGATGTGTATGCTATTGAGTTAAAGGAAATATATAGTGGAGCGCTAATGTAGCATCCTCTAATGACTTATAATGGACATCAGGAGAAGTCAAAGTGCATATACGCTTATTGTTTATCATACCATCATAATGCTTCATAATCTGTCATCAAAACTGAAGTCTAACACATGTTGACAGTTCAATGCATAAAAGTTACATATTCAAGTATGAGTACATTGTATCATAGTTCATATCTCTCAATCTCCCCTCTTGCCTCCATTCCTGTCCGGATCCATTAATAAATATTAAAGTCTCAGTCTCAGAAATACCTCTAATACTGCTGCTTGTCATCTTTAGGTCTGAAAATGTATACATGGTACCTGTATTGGACTCCTGTCCCCTCCATCTTCACTTAAGTGGTAGTTCTCCCTTAAACAATCACCAGATTCCTGGAGTTGCCAGATATTAAGGTGCTCTCTTCTCTTGGTATACTAAAACCTGGGTGCTGGCCAATGGGTTCAATTGACAAACATAACTCCGATCTGTCATCCTAGGTAGAGTGGAGTCTCTGCTGGCAAAAGTACTTAATATAGTCAATGGGTTCATCCCATGTTCCACTGTGAAATCCAGCTACCTCCACCATCCTGGTGGATTAAAATAGCTACTCTGGTGTCTGATACAGGTGTATATGCCAACTCCAATACTGCCTCCTTATTAATAGGATTAAAACGGTTTTAAGATGTTAAGAGGTATTTCAGTATGGTTTGATGATGATTTTTGATAGATCCATATGTGGTCCATGTATATCCTGTGCCGCCTCCAACACTCGATGGATTAGAGCGAAAATGAACGTGAGGAAGAGGACCCTTACACTGCTGTATATGCATTATTAAAAAAAATCAGGAATATGAAATGTTCTCGTTAAGTCCATTAGGGGGCCTGTGTTCCGAGTTTCCTTATCTATCATAATTCTCTCTGGAGTAACTGTCTCCCTCGGTCTCCCCCTCGTGGGGCAATTGGTTCCTGACCTATTAGCATAAATTGTAGGGAGGCCAGGGAGTGTTTCTGTTGTGCAAAATGTCTGACTACCAATTTAGCTGAACTACCAGTGTGTAAAGCATCTTTGATAGAGTTCCTATGGTTCGCCATGCGTTACCGTGCAGTGGTGATGGTCTTGCCAATGTAATAAAGAGAACAGGGACATGTGATGAAATATATAACATACGTAAATGTACATGTTAATTTATATTTGATGTCTATCATTTTTCCGAATCAGGGGTCTTTGAATGTTTGTCCAGTCATCATGTTCTTACATGAAATGCAATTCAGGCACCTGTAGCACCCTGTTTTCTCCACTGGTAGCCATGTTTGGTTGGCAGTGGTGGAACAATGTTTGGGGTCTGTTTTGACCAGCATACTTCAAAGATTTAGTCCTCTCCTGTATTCTATCATGGGTGGGTCTCACCACAATGTTCCAAAGATTATGGATTACTCTCTTGATCTGTTCAGAACTTGGAGTGTATGTGTAGTGAAGATAAGCCTATGTGGTTCTGATGTTTTGTCTCTAGGTTGCAATAGTTCCTCCTGAGTTTTTTGCATTTTAACCTCATAATTAGTTCTTCCACTTGAATGCAGCCTATCTGTCTATCTGTATTGTTCCTCAATATCCTGAACATTTGAGAATATGGAACTGAGTTGCTGATGTGTTGTGGGTGACAACTGCTTTTCATCAATAAGGTGTTTCTATCCGTTGGTTTTCTATACTTGGTAGTCCTGATGTTTCCATTATAATTAGTGACTGTGACGTCGAGGAAGTGTACTTGTTCTGTACTGGCCGTGCTGGTGAATTTAATGGGTGTATCCAATTGGTTCAAGTGAGTCACAAATGCCTCAAGAGATCCCAGATTTCCTTGCCATATTAGGAATAAGTCATCCATGAATCGTAATAACAGATTAGTCTTTCAGCGAAATATGGTCTAATGTACGTGTCTTTATGCATAGTCATATAGATGTTAGCAAATGATGGTGCAATGATTGATCCCATAGAAGTCCCGGCTAATTGCAAATAATATGATCGTTCAAACTTGAAATAATTATATCCAAGACAGAATCCCAGTAATAGAATCAAAAATTTTGTTGGAGGTCTGTCAGTCATAGGTGAGTCTGTTTTGTACACGAGGCAAAGTGCTGTGAGGGACATGGGGGAACAGTATCATGGGCTGTTTTAAGAGTTGAGAGACATAGCACAGTACTGAGTCTTTCAGAGTATTTCACATGTTGTTAGTGATTTAATAAATGGGTTACCCCTTATGACATTATGCTGCAGTGCTGTGTTGTGTGATGCTTGCCACCGGTTGTGCAAACTTTAGCACAGCGGGAGCACTCTGTGATACTGCACAGCACTAACGCTGGAGTTGTTACTTATTTTCTCACTGATATGGTAGACTTCAAGGTACTGGGCTGTAATATTTGTCATTTTCCACTGTGGGTGCATGGTTTAGTACTTTGGGGTACCCTGTTACGTTGCGCAGCACTTAACATTAAATACTTTTATTTATTTAGTAAGTTGCTACATCTCCTATAAGATTTTCTTTGCTTTCTGCTGTGGCATGCCATTTATTTTTGCACTGTAGCGGCACTTAAAGACATTGCACAGCACATTGAGTTCTGTATTTCGGTGCCCTTATATCGATAAGAAGACATTGTGCATCTCTTCATTTTATTACTAGTAATGTGTTGCATTTCCTTTTGTGCAGTGACATGTCATTTGTGCCCCACATGTGCACTTTTTTGCACTGATGCAATACTCCATGGCATTGCACAGCACAGTGGGTTCCACATTTCAGAGCCTGTGCATTCATAGGGGAACATTGCACAGCACTTCCTTGTATATTGTTTCATTAGTTATATTCTTTATACAATGCTTTTTACTTTGTGCCTTACATTGTCACTTATGAATACTGATTTAGAAAGGAAAAGAGAGACAAAACAAAAGAGAACATTTTCCAACTACCAATCTCCCCCATAAAAAGGAGTCCTATACTTGAGGCACTCAAATAAGCACATTCACTTTAAGTAAAGCATATCAATCTTTATTTATTGGTAGAAAATTTTAGATTAAAAAAAGAATGACTTATTATAAACATTTAAAAACAAAAGGAGAGATTCACAATTATTGGACAGACTAGTGCTTACTATGCATATGTACCAAAATAACAACAGGAGGCAAATACCCTACACCAATAAGGTGAAGGACCACCCTATACCAATAATAACATATGGTATAAAATACTGACGTTAACCCAAATAACAGTATATCACAATATGTGAATATCACCACAGGATTAAGCATAATCTTATATAGTGCAAACAATACAAAACAAATATAAAAGTTAAAAAAAATACCAAATATCTTTGCCTCTAAAAAGCAATATCTCAAAATGATGAAGATATAAAGATATAAAGTGAACAAGAATCACTCTTTGTAGTGAAAAAAGAAAGAAAATACTCATCCCATGGTAAGTGTGTGAAAACCCATCTAGATATGTCAAGAACGGTGGATCCTCTCAACAAACACCCATCCTAACGCGTTTCACTGTAACCAGCTTTGTCAGGGATATATGCATTGTCATTTATGCTTCTGTAATTGTGTTTGTTAGCACTGTGGCAGCACTCCATGATACTGCACAGCACAATAGACTATGTAGTCCAGTACCCCTGTATTTACAGGGGAACATTCTGCAGCACTTCATTTTGTATCTTTTCATTGATCACATAGATTGCTACATCCCTTATTTGATATATTTTTTTCTTGCGCTGTGGCATGTTGTTTGTGCTTCTGCATGTGCAGTTTTTGCACTGTGGCGGCACTCCCTGCTATGAGTCCAGAGGAGTCTTTAGCCTTCCTATACATAAAGGATGCTTATTAGTGTTGAGCGAGCATGCTCGGCCGATGCTCGGATCGGCTCGAGCATCGCTCTGCTCGGCACATGGCGGTACTCGTACGAGTACCGCATGTGCTCGCCCGCCATGTTCGGGTCTCCTCCCCGCACGTTTCGCGGCTGCTGCGCAGCCAATAAACGTGCAGGGAGGCTCTGACATCAGTGTAATGCCAGCAGCCATGTTGGCTGCTGGCATTACACTGATTGGCTGGCCAGAACCCGTGGTCGGGTGCTGTATAGCACCTGACCAGCGAGTTCGGCTCAGTCTTAGCCAGGGAGAGATGAGGATAGGAAGGGAAAGTCAGTGTAGGGAGAAAAAAAGCAAATTTGTAAAAAAAAAGACCCAAAAGTCCTTTTTAGGACTACTGTGTGTGGGGGCAGCAGTTTATTTTGTGTGTGGGGAAAAAAAACAAAAAAAAAAAAAACTTCATATATTCTGTTTAGTGTGCAAAGTTGCAGATTAGAGCACATTCTGTTTAGTGTGCAAAGTTGCAGATTAGAGCACATTCTGTTCAGTGTGCAAAGTTGCAGATTAGCAGCACATTCTTTTTAGTGTGCAAAGTTGCAGATTAGAGCACATTCTGTTTAGTGTGCAAAGTTGCAGATTAGAGCACATTCTGTTTAGTGTGCAAAGTTGCAGATTAGAGCACATTCTGTTAAGTCTTCAAACTGTAAAATATCAAAGTCACATATTCCATTCAGTGTGCGTCGCCGCAGTTTAGCAGCACATTCTGTGTACTGTGCACAGTTGCAGAATAGGAAAAAATACTGTTAAGTCTTCAAACTGTAAAATATCAAAGTCACATATTCCATTCAGTGTGCGTCGCCGCAGTTTAGCAGCACATTCTGTGTACTGTGCACAGTTGCAGAATAGGAAAAAATACTGTTAAGTCTTCAAACTGTAAAATATCAAAGTCACATATTCCATTCAGTGTGCGTCGCCGCAGTTTAGCAGCACATTCTGTGTACTGTGCACAGTTGCAGAATAGGAAGAAATACTGTTAAGTCTTCAAACTGTAAAATATCAAAGTCACATATTCCATTCAGTGTGCGTCGCCGCAGTTTAGCAGCACATTCTGTGTACTGTGCACAGTTGCAGAATAGGAAGAAATACTGTTAAGTCTTCAAACTGTAAAATATCAAAGTCACATATTCCATTCAGTGTGCGTCGCCGCAGTTTAGCAGCACATTCTGTGTACTGTGCACAGTTGCAGAATAGGAAAAAATACTGTTAAGTCTTCAAACTGTAAAATATCAAAGTCACATATTCCATTCAGTGTGCGTCGCCGCAGTTTAGCAGCACATTCTGTGTACTGTGCACAGTTGCAGAATAGGAAGAAATACTGTTAAGTCTTCAAACTGTAAAATATCAAAGTCACATATTCCATTCAGTGTGCGTCGCCGCAGTTTAGCAGCACATTCTGTGTACTGTGCACAGTTGCAGAATAGGAAAAAATACTGTTAAGTCTTCAAACTGTAAAATATCAAAGTCACATATTCCATTCAGTGTGCGTCGCCGCAGTTTAGCAGCACATTCTGTGTACTGTGCACAGTTGCAGAATAGTAAGAAATACTGTTAAGTCTTCAAACTGTAAAATATCAAAGTCACATATTCCATTCAGTGTGCGTCGCCGCAGTTTAGCAGCACATTCTGTGTACTGTGAACAGTTGCAGAATAGGAAGAAATACTGTTAAGTCTTCAAACTGTAAAATATCAAAGTCACATATTCCATTCAGTGTGCGTCGCCGCAGTTTAGCAGCACATTCTGTGTACTGTGCACAGTTGCAGAATAGGAAGAAATACTGTTAAGTCTTCAAACTGTAAAATATCAAAGTCACATATTCCATTCAGTGTGCGTCACCGCAGTTTAGCAGCACATTCTGTGTACTGTGCACAGTTGCAGAATAGGAAGAAATACTGTTAAGTCTTCAAACTGTAAAATATCAAAGTCACATATTCCATTCAGTGTGCGTCGCCGCAGTTTAGCAGCACATTCTGTGTACTGTGCACAGTTGCAGAATAGGAAAAAATACTGTTAAGTCTTCAAACTGTAAAATATCAAAGTCACATATTCCATTCAGTGTGCGTCGCCGCAGTTTAGCAGCACATTCTGTGTACTGTGCACAGTTGCAGAATAGGAAGAAATACTGTTAAGTCTTCAAACTGTAAAATATCAAAGTCACATATTCCATTCAGTGTGCGTCGCCGCAGTTTAGCAGCACATTCTGTGTACTGTGCACAGTTGCAGAATAGGAAGAAATACTGTTAAGTCTTCAAACTGTAAAATATCAAAGTCACATATTCCATTCAGTGTGCGTCGCCGCAGTTTAGCAGCACATTCTGTGTACTGTGCACAGTTGCAGAATAGGAAAAAATACTGTTAAGTCTTCAAACTGTAAAATATCAAAGTCACATATTCCATTCAGTGTGCGTCGCCGCAGTTTAGCAGCACATTCTGTGTACTGTGCACAGTTGCAGAATAGGAAGAAATACTGTTAAGTCTTCAAACTGTAAAATATCAAAGTCACATATTCCATTCAGTGTGCGTTGCCGCAGTTTAGCAGCACATTCTGTGTACTGTGCACAGTTGCAGAATAGGAAAAAATACTGTTAAGTCTTCAAACTGTAAAATATCAAAGTCACATATTCCATTCAGTGTGCGTCGCCGCAGTTTAGCAGCACATTCTGTGTACTGTGCACAGTTGCAGAATAGGAAGAAATACTGTTAAGTCTTCAAACTGTAAAATATCAAAGTCACATATTCCATTCAGTGTGCGTCGCCGCAGTTTAGCAGCACATTCTGTGTACTGTGCACAGTTGCAGAATAGGAAGAAATACTGTTAAGTCTTCAAACTGTAAAATATCAAAGTCACATATTCCATTCAGTGTGCGTCGCCGCAGTTTAGCAGCACATTCTGTGTACTGTGCACAGTTGCAGAATAGGAAGAAATACTGTTAAGTCTTCAAACTGTAAAATATCAAAGTCACATATTCCATTCAGTGTGCGTCGCCGCAGTTTAGCAGCACATTCTGTGTACTGTGCACAGTTGCAGAATAGGAAGAAATACTGTTAAGTCTTCAAACTGTAAAATATCAAAGTCACATATTCCATTCAGTGTGCGTCGCCGCAGTTTAGCAGCACATTCTGTGTACTGTGCACAGTTGCAGAATAGGAAGAAATACTGTTAAGTCTTCAAACTGTAAAATATCAAAGTCACATATTCCATTCAGTGTGCGTCGCCGCAGTTTAGCAGCACATTCTGTTTACTGTGCACAGTTGCAGAATAGGAAAAAATACTGTTAAGTCTTCAAACTGTAAAATATCAAAGTCACATATTCCATTCAGTGTGCGTCTCCGCAGTTTAGCAGCACATTCTGTGTACTGTGCACAGTTGCAGAATAGGAAGAAATACTGTTAAGTCTTCAAACTGTAAAATATCAAAGTCACGTATTCCATTCAGTGTGCGTCGCCGCAGTTTAGCAGCACATTCTGTGTACTGTGCACAGTTGCAGAATAGGAAGAAATACTGTTAAGTCTTCAAACTGTAAAATATCAAAGTCACGTATTCCATTCAGTGTGCGTCGCCGCAGTTTAGCAGCACATTCTGTGTACTGTGCACAGTTGCAGAATAGGAAAAAATACTGTTAAGTCTTCAAACTGTAAAATATCAAAGTCACATATTCCATTCAGTGTGCATCGCCGCAGTTTAGCAGCACATTCTGTGTACTGTGCACAGTTGCAGAATAGGAAGAAATACTGTTAAGTCTTCAAACTGTAAAATATCAAAGTCACATATTCCATTCAGTGTGCGTCGCCGCAGTTTAGCAGCACATTCTGTGTACTGTGCACAGTTGCAGAATAGGAAGAAATACTGTTAAGTCTTCAAACTGTAAAATATCAAAGTCACATATTCCATTCAGTGTGCGTCGCCGCAGTTTAGCAGCACATTCTGTGTACTGTGCACAGTTGCAGAATAGGAAGAAATACTGTTAAGTCTTCAAACTGTAAAATATCAAAGTCACATATTCCATTCACTGTGCGTAGCCGCAGATAAGCAGCAAATTCTGTTTACTGTGCAAAGTTGCAGAATAGGAAGAAATACTGTTAAGTCTTCAAACTGTAAAATATCAAAGTCACATATTCCATTCAGTGTGCGTCGCCGCAGTTTAGCAGCACATTCTGTGTACTGTGCACAGTTGCAGAATAGGAAGAAATACTGTTAAGTCTTCAAACTGTAAAATATCAAAGTCACATATTCCATTCAGTGTGCGTCGCCGCAGTTTAGCAGCACATTCTGTGTACTGTGCACAGTTGCAGAATAGGAAAAAATACTGTTAAGTCTTCAAACTGTAAAATATCAAAGTCACATATTCCATTCACTGTGCGTAGCCGCAGATAAGCAGCAAATTCTGTTTACTGTGCAAAGTTGCAGAATAGGAAGAAATACCGTTAAGTCTTCAAACTGTAAAATATCAAAGTCACATATTCCATTCAGTGTGCGTCGCCGCAGTTTAGCAGCACATTCTGTGTACTGTGCAAAGTTGCAGATTTGCAGCACATATTCCGTGTAATATGAAGAAGGCGGGTAAAAAGGGACGGGGAAGTGGACGTGATCCTGATAGTTCAGGGCGCGGGTCAGGACGCGTAGAAACTGTGCCTGGTGCCAGAGCACAAGAAAGAAAGACATCCATCATACCTAGCTTCATGTCTCATTTTACAGGGTGTCGCAGGACATCACTCTCGAGGTCCGACCACTGCGAACAGGTGGTCGGTTGGATGTCAGCTGATACTGCTTCCAGTCGGTTAAGCACCACCCTGTCTTCCACCAAGTCCACTCTCAGTAGCCAAGAGTCTGGTCAACATAATCCTCACTCTGATCATCCTTCCTCCCACCATACACGGTCTGGTCAAAGAAGTGATCCCACACTGGGATATAGTGAGGAGCTCGTGTCATCACCAATCCTTCATTTGACCCTCTCTCCAAGCACGCTTGCAGAGGAACATGACATCTTGTGCCCTGATTCACAACCTCTAGAGGGTACCCAATCACAAGAAGATGACAGATGTGAACGGCATTTAAGGTCAAAGGAAGTAGTGGATGATGATGATGATGAGACACAGTTGCCATTAAATCAACCACTATTACTGTCTCAAGACCTTGATGAGGAGGATGATATACAGTTGTCAATGACTGAGTATGTGGTGGGATCAAGACATGAGGAGGATGATCAGAGTGAGGAAGTGGAGGAGGACTTGGTGGACGATGAGGTGACTGACCCCACCTGGGAAGGTGTAGAGCCGAGCGATGACAGCAGTCCTGAGGGTGAGCCATCTGCAGCACCGCAACAGGCTGGAAGAGGCAGTGGTGTGGCTACAGAAAGAAGGCGGACCGCACCAAACCGGCCCGCAAATGTTCCACGGAGCACCCCCTTGCGTAAATCTCCCTTGCCAAGGGGTAGGTGTTCCGCGGTATGGCGTTTTTTTAAGGAAAGTGCGGACAACAAAAGAATTGTAGTTTGCAACCTGTGCCACACCAGAATGAGCCGAGGCATGAACACTAGAAACCTCACCACCACCAGCATGATCCGACACATGGCATCCAAGCACCGTAATAAGTGGGAGGAACGCCTGGATCGCCCATCTGTGTCTGCAGGCCACACCACTGCCTCCTCTTCCCCTGTTTTCGGTGCTGGCCAATCGCCTGTCGAAGGCGCAGGCCCGCATACCTCCCGCCCTGCACCTGTACCATCTGAAGCACCATCAGCGACCACATCCACTTCCCTGTCCCAGCGCAGTGTCCAAATGTCGTTACCCCAGGCATTTGAGCGCAAGCGAAAATACCCAGCCACCCACCCACAGGCCATAGCACTAACCTCACACCTTTCAAAATTACTGGCCATTGAAATGCTGCCATTTAGGCTTGTGGAGACTGAGTCCTTCCGCAGCCTGATGGCAGCAGCTGTCCCTCGGTACGCGGTCCCCAGCCTCCACTACTTTTCCCAGTGTGCCATCCCCGCATTACACCACCATGTGTCCCGTAACATCACCCGTGCCCTGACCAACGCAGTTACTGGGAAGGTCCACTTAACGACTGACACATGGACAAGTGCTTGTGGCCAGGGACGCTACATTTCCCTGACGGCACACTGGGTGAATGTCGTGGAGGCTGGGAGAGACTCGGACCCTGGGATGGCACGGGTGCTACCCACGCCGAGGATTGCGGGCCCTACCTCCATCAGGGTTTCCGCCAGCACCTACGTTATTGGCTCCTCCTCCTCCGTTTCCACCTCCGAATTCTCTGCACGCAGCGCCACTCACCCATCAGCCGGTAGCTGGAAGCAGTGTAGCACTGCAGTGGGGAAGCGTCAACAGGCCGTGCTGAAGCTGATCTGCCTTTGGGACAAACAGCACACGGCCTCAGAGCTGTTGCAGGGGATTAGTCACCAGACCGAGCAGTGGCTCTCGCCACTCAACCTGCAACCAGGCATGGTTGTGTGTGATAATGGGCGTAACTTGGTGGTGGCTTTGGAGCTCGGCAAGCTCACACACGTACCATGCCTAGCGCATGTATTTAATTTAGTGGTTCAGCGATTTCTAAAAACCTACCCCAATTTGCATGATCTCTTGACCAAGGTGCGCCGCGTGTGTGCACATTTCCGTAAGTCATCAACAGCTTCAGCCGGCCTGTTGAAGCTGCAGCAGCGCTTACAATTGCCAGCTCACCGGCTGCTGTGTGACGTGAGCACGCGCTGGAACTCCACCTTCCACATGTTGGCCCGGCTTTGTGAGCAGCAGAGGGCAGTAGTGGAGTACCAGCTGTTACACGGTCGTCGCCTCTCCGTTCAACTTCCTGTAATCAGAAGTGAGGAGTGGGAATGGATGTCAGACCTCTGTGAGGTTTTACGCAATTTTGAGGAATCGACACAGATGGTGAGCGGCGATAACGCTATTATCAGTGTAACCATCCCACTTCTGTGTCTACTGAAACGCTCGCTGCTCACAATTAAAACCGACGCTTTGCATGTGGAAGAGATGGAAATGCGGGAGGAAGAGCTTACACAAGGTGATAGCCAGAGCACCCTCACTTCGTCTTCTCAGCGACAATTGGAGGAGGAGGAGGAGGAGGAAGACACGGTTGCCTCCGCTACAGAGGGTAGCCATGGAACTTTAGTTCCATCTCTTCAGCGTGGGTGGGCAGAAGAGGAGGAAGAGGATGAGGAGATTGAGAGTCATCCTCCTGGTGAGGACAGCGAAATCTTGCCTGTTGGTACTCTGGCACACATGGCTGACTTTATGTTAGGCTGCCTTTCCCGTGACCCACGCGTTATACGCATTTTAGACAACACGGATTACTGGGTATTCACCCTTCTGGACCCCCGCTACAAAGAGAATTTCTCATCTCTCATTCCTCCGGTGGAGAGGACAAGCAAAATGGTGCAATACCAGAAGGTTCTTGTCGAAAAATTGCTCCAAAATTTTCCATCTGACAACGCTGGCGGCAGAGTACGTGCTACCTTGGCCAACCGAGAAGGGGAGAAAAGGGGAGCACACAGCAGTTCCGACAAAGGCAGGGAAACACTCTCCAAGGCGTGGGACACCTTCATGACACCCCGCCAGCACCCTCAACCTGATACGCAGCCTAGTGTCACAAGGAGGGAAAAGTTTTGGAAGATGGTGAAGGAGTACGTAGCAGACCGTGTCAGCGTCCTCAATGATCCCTCTGTGCCTTACAACTACTGGGTGTCCAAGCTGGACACGTGGTATGAACTGGCACTCTACGCCTTGGAGGTGCTGGCCTGCCCTGCTGCCAGCGTTCTGTCTGAGCGGGTATTTAGTGCTGCTGGTGGCATCATAACAGATAAGCGTATCCGCCTTTCCACCGACAATGCTGATAGGTTGACACTTATAAAAATGAACAAGGCCTGGATTTCCCCTGACTTCTCCACTCCACTGGAGGAAAGCCCCGGGGGAACATAAACTCACTTTATATATGTTATTTACCCCTTCCACCCAAAAAACGGGTATATGGTTGACTCTTAATCTTCTCATCCTCCTCCTCCTCTTCCATATGCCCTGTGATATAATTTTTATATAGGGCCAGCTCACCAGCGGGCCCTGTGATATAATTTTTATATAGGGCCAGCTCACCAGCGGGCCCTGTTTGACAATTTTTGTATAGGTCAGCTCACCAGCGGGCCTTCTCATATAATGTTTTATTGGGTCAGCTCTCTAGCGGGCCCTCTCATATAATGTTTTATAGCGTCAGCTCACTAGCGGGCCTTCGCATATAATGTTTAGGATGGTCAGCCCCGCAGCAGACCCTCACCCATAATGTTTTAGATGGTCGGCTCAGCGCACGTTTCCCTCTTAATCATGGCCTCAGTTCAGAAAAATCAAGGAAATTTTTGGGAGAATTTGCCTCTGCGCACGTTTCCCTCTTAATCATGGCCTCAGTTCAGAAAAATCGAGGAAATTTTTGGGAGAATTTGCAGATGATATACAAGTAAATATACAGCAAATACTGTTTGGTAACAATTTTTCGCCTAAAGTCGTTTTTATCTGCCTTTTTGTGTGTTTTACTGTCAGTCTGTAAAAATGGCATACTACGGGCGAAAGATTGTTCCCAGCAGCGACGTTGGAGTCCAAGATGCATCCAGACATCCTCCCTATGCTGTCCCTGAACCATTTCTGTGGTGTTTCCATAATTTTCTGCCCTTTTCCTATGGACCAGGCACCCTCCCCTCATCAGAGCAGGGGGTGCCTGGTGTAATGCTCGAGTCCTCCCATTGACTTCAATGGGGCTCGGGTGCTCGGCCGAGCACTCTAGCCTCCGGGGGTGCTCGGTCAGAGCACCCGAACACCCGAGCATTGGGGTGCTCGCTCATCACTAATGCTTATCGGAATATTCCCATCCATGCAGATCATCAGCTCTTCCTGTTGTTTGCCCTTAAAGACCATAATTTTCAGTTCACCACCCTTCCTTTTGTGCTGGTGTCTGCTCTGTGGGTTTCTACAGCCTTGGCAGCTCACATTCTCTCTCTAGGGATCTCTTTACTACCTATCTGGATGACCTTTTCTTAAATACACTTTCGAGGGAAGGTCTGCCTCTTCAGATTCAGACATGTGTTCATCCTGGAACAACACAGTTGGGTTCTCAGTCTCAAGAAATCTCTGGTTCTATACTAGGTCTTTCACTTTCTATGTATCAGATTTGACACTCTACAGTGACAAATCTTTTTACTAGAAGATTACATTATTAGGCCTTTCTTGAGTACATGAAGGGCTGGGTTATCTGGTTTTTGCCTTGTCGGCAGTCCCATTTACCCAGTTCCACAATGGGAACTGCAGCTGGAGATTCCCAGGAACTGGCCCAGGCAACAGTTTCATCTCTCCAGTGTCATGTCTCTATCATATAGAACTAATTTGTATTTTTATTGGTGGCTTCAGATGTCCCATCTGTCTCTGGGAAGGCCTTTAGTCATTCCCAACTGGTTGATAGTCAAGATGGATGCAGTTTGGGAACTACCTTTGGGCCCTCAGATGGCTCTGTGTCTTTTGACCAAGAAAGAAAGTCTTCTGTTCATCAATGTGCTGGAATAACTACATTGGTCTCTGCCCCTCCAGGAGTTCCCAGCGTGAATTCAGTCTAACAATGCAGTGACGGTGATATATATCAACCTCCAAGGAGGGACCAAGAGTGATGCAATGTGGTCCAAAGTTTGGCTGATTCTCATGTGGGAAGAAGCTCACATGCCAGCTCTCTCCGCCATTCACAATCCCATCACATATCAAACCATTTTCTCTCATTGCTCCTTATCTATGAAATGGTCTTCCTCCAAACCTTATGCCACTGCACCTCACTTATGGTCTTCAAGTCACGATTGAAGCTACACCTCCTTAACCTTAACCCTTATGTACTCTGTATGTCTCCTTTTACCACTTTAGATTGAAAGCTTTCAGGCAGGGATCTTACTTGCAGTGTTTCACTTTCCAAAGTAATGGTAACCCTGCATTGTCTAAACCCTTAAATTGTAGAGCGATGCAAACACTTGTGGTGCTATATAAATAAATAAATTCATTCATTCAGTTATAGACAATGTTGTGATAGACTTTCACAGCATCCAGCATCTGGATCCCGGGATCAAACAGATTTTACCTGTGGGGTCATATGACTGTGGATCTCATGGCTTCTTGGTTAATCCACAAGGTCCCTCTGTTCTGTCCTAGATCCTGCTTGGACCCTCTCTCTCTTGCAGTGCATGCAACGGTCAGTACATGGCAGTTCCCCCTTTGTACATGTTACTTCTTTTTCCTCTGATTCCCAGGGTTTGAGGAAAGTCATGATGGAGTGGGCTCATGTCATTTTGTTTGCCCCATTCTGGACCTATCAGTCCTAGTTTTAGGATCATCTTACTCTCTCCATGGCCAAGCCATTTTTAGGTCCTGCTGCTTCCAGACCTCCTGACACAGGGCCCTTTGTGTCATCCAGAAGTTCAGAAGCTGGCTTTGATGGCTTGGTTCTTGAAGCCAGTATGCTAAGGATGAAGAGTTTCTCTGACTCTGTCATTGTTACTATGATGAAGACTTGCAATCTTTTTTTGTCCAAAACATACCATGTGATATTGTCACAGCTCCCCTTAGACCCAGTGCCGCCGCGTCGCTTCTGGCATTGTGCTTGGGCATGCTCGGCGGCTGCAGTGGCTGCCCGTGTCCTCTGGCTAGGCGGACCGGTGGGTCAGAATGACGTGGGAGTATTGCAGGGGCTTGACGCATCTTGCCAAGATGTGTCATTTACGGGTGCGAGGCTGCGCATTTGTAACGGGTTTATAGGACACTCAGACCAGCAGGTTATTATAAAACACAGTTTTATTAATAAAACAAGAAAGACCGCTCTCTATAGGCAATACAGAATAATAGACAAAAATAGTGGCTTACAGATGCCTTCTCAGACCCAGTATACAGATGCTATAAATATGCATATACTATCACAGGACAGGCATAGAAACATAAGTGTACTCAATGGTTAAGGTACATGTAAATCAATCAGTCTCTGTTGTGGTGTTTGACACGCCTAAGGTGGTAATGGAGCAGCAAGTGGTGCTAGATGAAACAACACCGTCAGTCTATAGAACAGAGATTGCTGTTTAGGCAGAACAGGAACTGAGGCCAAAACACTGCAGAATTGAGCTAGAGCCACAAGCCCCCACGGGTGTTGCAATGGAGATAACCTCACTGCAAGAGCTAGAGCCAATAGCCCCCATGGGCATAGCAACGGAGACAAACTACACTGCAAGAGCTAGAGCCAATAGCCCCCGCGGGCGTTTAACGGAGACTAATATCACTGCAAGAGCGAAGCTTCTAGAGCCAATAGCCCCCACGGGCGTTAAACAGAGACTACTCACTGCAAGAGCTTGAGCCAATAGCCCCCACGGGCGTTGTAACGGAGAGTAAACACTGTACGAGCTAGAGCCAATAGCGCCTCCCGTGGGCGCGGTAACGGAGACCGACTACACTGCAAGATAGACAGAATGAGCCACCGCCTACACAAGGCTCTGAAACGTAACCGGCTCAGCAAGTGTAGCGGAAGATCAAGGCAACGGCTCTGCAAGTGTTAATGGAGGCTCAGTGAATGGAGACAGCAGCTCTGCAAGTGTACTGGAGGCTCAGAGAACGGAGACAACGGCTCTGCAAGTGATAACGGAGGCTAAGGGAATGGAGATACAAGCTCTGCAAGTGTAAACGGAGGCTCAGGGAATGGAGATAACAGCTCTGCAAGTATAACGGAGGCTCAGCGAACAGAGGCACAGCTCTGCAAGTGTTAACGGAGGCTATGACACAATCAGCCCTGCCACAAGCACAGCAGAAGTCAGAATGTCGCCTCGGCGACACCAAGCAGCAACGGCAGGAACGGAGGCAGGGTCAGCAGCGAGCCGGTTCAGGTCACGGAGCAGGAAGTCAGCCAGGCCGGGTCAGATCACGGAGCAGGATTCTCAGACAAGCCAGATCAGGTCACAAGCAGGAACGTCAGCCAGGCCAGGTCAGATCACGGAGCAGATTCTCAGACAAGCCAGATCAGGTCACAAGCAGGAACGTCAGCCAGGCCGGGTCAGATCACGAAGCAGGATACAAGGAGTGTCATCAAACAGGCCAACTCGGTACACAGGAAGCAGGAACACTGGAACACAGCAACAGCAACACTGGCTCAGGAACACCACAAAAGGGCACCTGACAGGTGCCAAAGGCCAGGTATAAAAAGGCCACAATGGGCGGGCCAAACAGGCTCAGCCAATGGGAGCGACCACAACCAAGAGTGACAGTAAAGGATCACGGGCACCATGATAGTATTGACACAAGCCTCAACTTTATACTGCATGACCTGGTCAGTCTCCTCCTATCTACTTCCTGGCTTTAGTATTTAAGGGAGCTGGGGCCTTAGCCAATGACCCTTACATTGTTGTCCTATGTAGTTCTGTTCCTTTTCCAGTTATCTTGTGTATGACCTGGGTTGTCTGACCATCCATCCTGATGCTGATCTGTGGCTCTGTCTGACTATCCTCTTGTGCACTTCCTGACCTAGTGGACATCCCATCTGGTGCAGACCTGTGGCTCTGGCTGATTACTTGTTCTGTGTATGACCCTGGCTTGTCTGACTATCCGATCTGGTGCTGACCTGGGGCTTTGTCCATCCATCCTCTCTGTGTTGCCTCCTGACTAGTGGACATCCCATCTGGTCCAGGCCTGGGTCTCTGGTGGACTATCTCCTTACTGACTGCAGGCGTGAGTCAGTCGTCTCCCTGGTTGCCATCGCTTAAAGGGATAGTAATACTTCGTTTTAACTTTATTTTATTTTGTAGGCATTAAAAAACATGAAGAATGATATAAGTCTTATCTCTCAAACCTTTATGGTTTAAGAGATATTCACAAGCAAAGTGTCCCCCTCCCGCCCCTTTTACTGATGTAACACTTTTCAGCCAGGGCAGAAGGGAGCTGCCCAGGTAGACTGCAGAGAGGGACAATCTTCAATTAAGATAAGGGAAAAACCTGAAAAGCTTGTCAAGGGTGGGCAGGGATTTCATTGTTTTCATAGGAATAAGAGTGTCCCCTTCTGTTATCTGTCCAGTCTATGAACTGCATTCCACATCTGAGAAGAGATTGTTTACAGTAGGTAAAAGGGGCGGGAGGGGGAAACTTTGCTTGTGAATATCTCATAAACCATAAAGGTTTGAGAGATAAGACATATCATTCTTCATGTTTTTTAAATGCCTACAAAATAAAATAAAGTTAAAACGAAGTATTACTATCCCTTTAAGGGAGATCATTTCTTTCTCTCCGATACTCCAGGGCATCTGAGACTCCATTGACTATGGCCTGGTCTCTAGCAGTGTGGTTGACATTGAGGTAGCCTCCTATTTCTGATAAGTTACTAGCCTCTCTCGTCACGCTCTGCCTCTTCTGTATCTGCTCTATTGATTATTCCAATAAAGGTGTTTTAACTGTACCGTCTGACTCCTGAGTTTTCCTTGGTCCCCGTGACAGATATGGTCCTTGTTTTAGAAGTGTTGAGAGGACCAGGAGTCTCTGCCTTACCCCTCATCTTCTGGTTGTCTTAGCATGTTGTCTTCTTTGGCATGGTCTTTAGAAAGTGTTCGGTCTCCATTAAGGCTGAAAATTCATCTCCCTCTGTCCTTTTCTAGAGATGTATCACCTTATTGTTAAATGTCCAGACTTTAGTGCAAGGGGTGGCTCATGCCTACCCGATCCTTAGGGACCCCATTCCTCCATGGGACTTGGTTTTGGGAGCTCTCCAGAGTGCTCATTTTAAGCCTCTGTCTTCAATTCTCCTTAGATTCTTGACTAATAAGACAGCTTTACTGCTGGAGATTGTGTTTGTCCAGTGGGGTGCTAAATTTCTTGTCTTGTTTAGCTCACCTTTCTCTTTTTTCATTCTGATAGGTTAGTTTTAAGAACTGTAGGTTTTCTCCCAAAGGGTGTTTCTGAGTTTATTATTTTATATTATTAGTATGAGCCAGCATGATTTTATGAAGTATAGATCATGTCAAACTAATTTATTTTCATGTTACAGAAGGGTAATTAGTAATTTGGACAAAGTATTGCTGTTGATTTATGATACTTGGATTTTGCAAAAGTCTTTGATACTGTGCACCACAACAGCATATTGCATAGATTAAGACTTCGGTATGGGTTTTGATATCTGTGCATAGAGAGAATAGGCTAAATGATAGAGTTGTTGTAAATGGAACCTTAGTGGAAGGCCTGTTTTTGTCTCTGTGCCTGCAAATGGGAAAGCCATCCATGACGTGATCATGGAGGTCCTCACTTCTGCGGCATGCTCCCAGAACGTTATAGTTACATAGAGATGGTTTTGCTCGTTATGTTCAGTCAGTGACCACACTTCTGCGGCATGCTCCCAGAACGTGTTAGTTCTCAACTTTAAAAGTTGCTTTCTTCACTTTACTACAAGTCCAACCATCCTTACCTTGCCTGGTGCCGAACATAGCTTTGTTTGAGTGCTAGAGAGAGCAGTGAATGAGCGCTGCCTCACTCTCTCTCCCCGCCCTGTATTCTGCTTGCAAAGCTGGGTAGAAAGTGGGGCAGCGCTCATTCACAACTCTCTTTAGCACTCAAACAAAGCTATGTTCGGCACCAGGCAAGGTAAGGATGATGGGACTTGTAGTAAAGTGAAGATAGCAACTTTTAAAGTTGAGAACTAACACGTTCTGGGAGCATGCCGCAGAAGTGTGGACACTGACTGAACATAACGAGCAAAACCATCTCTGTGTAACTACAATGTTCTGGGAGCATGCCGCAGAAGTGAGGACACTGACTTAACATAACGAGACTCTGACAAAACGTTGTCCAGAGAACTTTTCATAGATTGCAGGCCATTTATTTTGCGGAACACTGTATATTTAGTTTGATATTTTAATTCATACAGTGTTAAACTATATTGTAAATGTTAGAGTAAAGTTATATTAAAGGGATAGTAATACTTCATTTTAACTTTATTTTATTTTGTAGGCATTAAAAAAACATGAAGAATGATATAAGTCTTATCTCTCAAACCTTTATGGTTTAAGAGATATTCACAAGCAAAGTGTCCCCCTCCCGCCCCTTTTACTGATGTCACACTTTTCAGCCAGAGAAGAAGGGAGGTGCCCAGGTAGACTGCAGAGAGGGACAATCTTCAATTAAGATAAGGGAAAAACCTGAAAAGCTTGTCAAGGGGGGCAGGGATTTCATTGTTTTCATAGGAAGAAGATTGTCCCCTGCTGTTATCTGTCCAGTCTATGGACTGCATTCCACATCTGAGAAGAGATGGCTTACACTAGGTAAAAGGGGCGGGAGGGGAAACTTTGCTTGTGAATATCTCATAAACCATAAAGGTTTGAGAGATAAGACTTATATCATTCTTCATGTTTTTTTAATGCCTACAAAATAAAATAAAGTTAAAATGAAGTATTACTATCCCTTTAAAGCAAGGCACCCTGGGACTTGTAGACATGTTTAGCAAGCAGTATTGGTAACCTTCAGCTCATGGGACTTTCACTTTGACTGTGCCATTGCACTTGCTCTACGATATTTTTTGTTTCTTTTGTTAGCCCTATAAACTAAAAAAAAGTCATTTTCGGTTTTCGGCTAAGTGCATCCTGACGTTTCGGTTTCAGTACAAAATTTTCATTTCGGTGCACCCCTAAATGATATAGAAGTGGGTATTGAAAGTACTGTCTCAAACTTTTCTTAAGACACAAAGCTGTGCAAGTAAATACATACAGAGCAGTTTGTTTTTTTTTTCTCTGCAGAAAGATTTGGATAAGATTTGGGCGGAAAATTGGCAGATAAGGTTTAATATAGATAAATGTCAGTTATGCATTTGGGCTGCAGAAACAAATATGCTACATAAACACTTAGTGGGAAACTACTTGGAGAATCCCTGTTAGAGAAAGATGTAGGAATACTGCTAAACAACAGACTACACAGCAGAGTACAGTGTCACTCAGCAGCTGCAAGAGCAAATAGGGTACTGTACTGTATAAAAAGGGGTATAGATGCACAGGATGGGAATATAATTCTACCTTTATATAAATCCTTGGTAAGGCTGCATCTAGAATGTGAAGTACAGCTTTGGGCACCAGTTCTTAAAGGGATAGTAATACTTAAAATGCAAAAAATATATGTTGTAGGGTTTATCCCCCTGAGTAAAACAAGGGTACTCCCACTGCTGAAAGATATTTTATTAAAAATGTATAACAGCTCAAACTTGAATTTTTTAGGTGCAATATCACAGTGGCCTGTTGCTACACCATCGTATGGAGATTTATGATGTACAGACCAGAGCAGTCCATAGGATGGTGTAGCAAGAGCTCCACTGTACATTTTCAGGCTACTGTGATATTGCACCTAAAAAATTCAAGTTTAAGCTGTTATAATTTTTTAATAAAATATCTTTCAGCAGTGGGAGTGTGCCAGTAGGCCCAGGTAGGCCAAGGATTGTAAAATCAGCTGGAGCTAGGTCAGCCGGAGAAGGTAGTCAACCAAATGGAGCGAGTGGTCAAACAAAGCTGGATGGGGCAAGGAACAGGTAGACCAATGAGGCCAGGAGACAAGGCCGGATCAGGTAGTCAGATGAAGCCAGGAGTCTTAGCCGGATCGGGTAGTCAGATAAAGCCAGGAGTCTTAGCTGGATCGGGTAGTCAGACGAAGCTAGGAGTCTTAGCCAGATCGCATAGTCAGACGAAGCCAGGAGTCTTAGCCGGATAGGGTAGTCAGATGAAGCCAGGAATCTAAACCGGAGCAGGTAGTCAGATGGAAAAGAGCTCAGGTACACCACGAAAGGGCAAGGGTGTATAGCAAGTCTGAGGCCTATAAGGCCTAGCATGTGGGTGGAGACCAATCATCAATACCAGTGGCCTATCAGAATACAGATTAACACTGAGCAACAACCAGGAAGTGAACAAGGTGACTTGTACAGCAGAGCACCACTGGAGGCAATCACAGGCACCGTGATAAATACCAGCTAACCCCCGAAGTATGTTTCGGCCTAGGGAATCCAGCTGCACTCTCCTGATGAGGCCCAACAAGGCCAAAACATACATCGTGGGTTAGCTGGTATTCCTGTGCAGGGGGGACATACCTGTCATTTTGGAACTGACCCGCCCTTTTGGGTGGGATTAGTCTAATATGTACATGGACATTTTTCCTCTATAATGCACTAGAAAGCTAAAACGTGATGCTTCTGAGTAGTGACTAGCCATAGGACAGGCCATTGTGCTGTTGCTCATCCTCAGAAGACTCTCACATTTTGTATATTGATTTTGAATACTCTTAGGGGGTCTCCCTAAGAATGAAGGGTAATCCAGACATGGACCCCTTGCTCTCAGTGCCTAGGGAAACCAGCTGCACTCTTCTGATGAGACCCAACAAGGCCAAAATGTACTTCTCTGGATAGCTGGTATTCCTGTGCAAGGGGCACTTGCCTGTCATTTTAGAAATAGACCGCCTTTTGGGTGGGATTAGTCTAATAAGTACATGGAAATTTCTGCTCTGTAATGGCACTAGAGAGCTAAAACGTGATGCTTGTGAGTGGTGACTAGCCTTAGGACAAGCCATTGTGCTGTTGTTCATCCTCAGAAGCCTCTCACATTTTGTATGTGGATTTTAAATATACTTAGGGGGTCTCCCTAAGAGTGAAGGGTAATCCAGATGTGGACCCCTTGCTCTCAGTGCCTAGGGAATCCAGCTGCACTCTTAGGGGATCTCCCTAAGAGTGAAGGGTAAACCAGACACGGACCCCTTGCTCTCAGTGCCTAGGGAATCCAGCTGCACTCTCCTGATGAGGCCCAACAAGGCGGAAACGTACACCAGGGGTTAGTTGGTATTCCTGTGCAGCGGGGGACTTGCCTGGCATTTTGGAAATGGACTGTCCTTTTGGATGGGATTAATCTAATATGTATATGGAAATTTTTTCTCTGTAATGGCACTGGAGCGCTAAAACGTGATGCTTCTGAACGGTGACTAGCCGTAGGACAGGCCATTGTGTTGTTGTTTGTCCTCAGAAGCCTCTCACATTTTGTATGTTGATTATTTTACCAGTACCCTGTTTGCTTCCTGTACTTTGGTTTACTGTGTGGTTGTCTGTTGATACTTGAGGTTCATGTTGTTCCAGTTTATCTTTGTTAGAACTGTCCTGTATCGTGAGGGGATTTTCTCTTTCCCTCCCTGAAATCTTGGTTGATAACTTTGTTATAACCCCATAGTTACTATGTTCCACATTGGAAGACACAGAAAGAGGGATATTTGTGTACTTACTGATACTTTATTTTCTCTTAGTCCTTGGAGAACACAGTACTTCTCTCCAGGAAAAAAACAGGGGGTCCTTTGGGTTCTTTGGTTTGGGTGACCCCCTTTTCTGTCTGTCTTCTGTTTTTTCATTCTTTACTATTTGTTAAAATAAAATAAAATAAAGTAAAATATAAATATTTCTTGGTGATGAGTTAAAAATAATCCAAATATAATCCAAAACATTCTGGAAAAATCAATTATAAAATGGTGAAAGACATCAGAGTACAAAGCTGAAACGTCCAAAATGTTTGAGATTCTTCAGGACACTATTACCATATCTAGGCAAAAAAAAGTTATATATAAGAAAATATTATTGAAACTCAGTGCATAGCTGGTACCCATGGTTATTGCCTAACTACAGAAGCAATAATAATTCCAAGTCAAAATAGACTGAATGCATGTAAATATAACAATCTGATGTTGTTAATGTAGTTCGAAAAAGTCCTTGATGCCAGATACAAAAGTCTCGATGCCAGATACATGATCTGAAACTAAATAAAACATGTATCTTGTCCCAAGAAAAAAAAATATAAAAAATACTGATAACCTCATCAGAATGTTGAACATATGATGTTAAAGGGATAGTAATGTTTCACAAAAACAGCAGCTCCAATTAATCTTCATAGTATTTGAACCATAGAAAGAGTTATTTCAATACTGTCAGAGTTGTGGTTCAAGAGTAATTGAATGATAAAGTTTCTCCCTCCTGCCCCTTTTACTTAGTGTAAGCCACCTCCCCTCAGATGTGGAATCTGGTTGCTAGACCAGACAGATAACAGCAGGGGACAATCTTCTTCCTATGAGAACAATGAAGGCCCTGCCCCCCTTGACAAGTTTTTCAGGTTTTTCCCTTATTTTAATTGAAGATTGTCCCTCTCTGCAATCTACCTGAGCACCTCCCTTCTGATCTGGCTGAGCAGTGTTACATCAGTAAAAGGGGCAGGAGGGGGATACTTTATCATTGAATTACTCTTGAACTATAACTCTGACAGAATTGAAATAACACTCTCCAAGGTCCAAATACTATGATGATTAATTAGAGCTGCTTTTATTATGAAACATTACTATCCCTTTAATAATGGAACAGGTAGTTACAAAAAAATGCACAGTAGATGTTAAATCCACACCATTCACCTGGTATACCCTTGGAATGGTGTTACCTAAATGGCTAGTGTCAAAGGGATGACATCTTGGTGATTTCAAAATGTCACTGTTTTAAAAATCACCCTAGCAGTGCAGTATTCAGTACACAAAGTAAATACAAACACAAGGGAGCAATAATACTGTATAAATTCAGAATATATATACAGAGTCATATACAGAGACATACGCATCTGTCATTATTATTAGCACTTTAACCTTCTGAGTCACAGAGACAAACTGAAAGTACATTGTTTTGCAAAGTGTTATGGCAACATTGCAGCAAATGGGGTTAAGAGAATATGTTACAACATAAAAAATAGAACATTGCTCAAAGTGAAATAATGGGAAAGCTTCCATTCCTAGCCCTTTAATGAACAGAGGGGTATGCAACGTGTTGAGAAGCACATCCCTCTGACCCTTAAATGGTCAAAGACTCACTGAGTCCAAGATACAAAAAGTCACATGAAACAGTATTTTGAAGCATTCTCAAATGCATATTTAACGCTTTGAGTGCCAAAGAGGTATCCAGCAGCACTGAATATCCTCTGGCAAGAAAAGGGTTTAAAAAACTATTTTCCATACATATTTGTGAATGTTTGCATTTTTTAATCTAAATAAAGGCAGATTCATTTTTCAGTACACTTCCTTATTCCTACCTGGCAGTGGAGTATCTGTATTCAGCCACAACATGAAGAGAATAGTGCAAGAGAAACTGCTTCCTCCATCCTACTGGAAACCAGTATATATATATATATCCTATATTATAATTTGCTAAGGATGTTTAACAGAAGCCGTCATGCACAGTAGAGATAGCTGTGCACACTGCAGTCATGCGCAGCACTGACTGCCTGCACCACGGCTGATATGGAGCAGGGCACTCCAAATTCAGACCATAGTCCTCTCTGCTCACCGCACAAAGAGGACTACGATCTGAATTCGGAGCTCCCCACTCTGTATCAGCTGTGGCACAGGCAGTCAGTACTGCGCATGACTGCAGTGCCGCCATTGTTGGTCCTTGTACACAGGCTTTAAAACTAGTGTGTGTGTGTGTGTGTATATATATATATATAAATATATATATATATATATATATAGTAGGAATGCCAGATCATCCCTTTACTAAATTAAATGATGGCCAACCTGAGGCCCTCCAGCTATTCAGGACTAGAACTGAGAAAGAGAACAAGGAAAATTGTTGCACTGAACAACTAGACAGCCCCAGGTTGGCCAACCCTGCACCTCAGGGATCTGGAACAGGGTATCACTGTAGTAGCAGCCCTATTATATATCCACTGTATGACTGACCTCTCTGGCACTCAAGTTGTTATCTTGGCTATTCCTACCACCCTTTATTCCACTTCTGTATCAGTGCCTGCCTGTCTATTATTGCTCCCCTGTGTGTGAACTGTTTTATTGTACCCCATAATGTTTTGTGTAAATCTGTGTTGTGTTTGAAGTGGTGATGAATTTGTAGTTCCTTCTTTGTTTGGACATGTCTTCTTATGCTTCCCTGTTCTCCACCACTCTGGTACTCAAAGGGACAAAATATCCCAAGCCAGAGATACCAACTTTACTACATATCAGAGAATGAGGATTAAAAGCTGGCAACATGAACAACATTTTTATTCCAATTTTTGAGGCCTTTGATGCGGACGACACGGCTAACATTTTTCTACAGCAATATACTTCACTAGTGAATGATCAAATTGACTTTATTTGCTCTGCAAATATTTTTGGTATGAAGACAATGTGTATCTACAAATTCAAGGATTGGTCATGGGCACCAGGTCTGCGCCAAGTTATGCCAATTTGTATATAGGATATTGGGAATTACATCATATATGTCAAGATAATCCATTTGGCACAAACCTGGTGATGGTTTCTTTATTCTGGATAGAACACAAGACTTGCTATCTTTATTTATAAATTATATTAATAATAATGATTATAATTTAAAGTTCTTGGTTACAAACAGTACATCTCAAATTAACTTCATGAATTTATCAATATATGTGGATAATGCAATGTTAAAAACAAAAATATATTTTAAACCAACACATATGAATAGTTAAATATCCCTGGATAGCTGTCATTACCTCCTTGGTTGAATAATGATCAGAATGTTTACAAATCAGATGTAACTGTACCAATATATATATTTTCCAGGAGCTAGAAAAAATGGTGAAGGAAGGATTTGAAGAAAAATCATATTCTGAGACATCATTAAGTGTAAATATTTCTGAAATAATGCAGATTGATAGGGAACACTTATTATCTTATTAAAAGATAAAGAGAAAAAAATATCCAAAGATGCCCAGTTAAAAATCATTGTTCCATATAATGTAGGAAATAAAGTGTTTAAAAATACATTGAATAAACATTTGGGATGTTTTAAAAGAAGATAACCTACTAGCTACAAATTTACCAGATAAACCCAATGTGTTTTTTACTAAAGCTCCGAATTTAGGCATAAAAATTGCTCCAAGCATTGAAACCAAGAAGAAAGATAAGACTTGGCTATGTGCTGATAATGTATTTTGTAAATGTGGAGAATGTGTTGGATGTAAAAGTTGTAACACTGAAAAAGAAGTTAAAACTTTTAATTCAGTGGTAACAGGTCAAGAATATAATGAAATTAAAGTTATTACATGCAACACTAAAGGGGTAATTTATTTACTCCATTGTACATGTAACAAACAGTATTTAGGACAACAAAGAATGTTCTGGAGAGCATTCTGATCCAGCATGGGCATCCATCTCCAACATTCCTCTGCATATCATCCGCAGACCAATGGACAGGCTCAGTACAACTCTTGAGCATTATCTTAGATGTTGCTTCACGCAGCAGCAGGACAATTGCACCCAATTCCTGCCCTTAGCAGAGTTCTCATATAACTTGTTGCTGCATTCTTCTCTGACGTACTCTTCCTTTTATGCAGCCCTGGGTTACAACCCATCTCCTTTAGTCCTCTTTCCCTTGTTTCTGAGGTGCTTTCTGATCAGTATACACGTTCCTTGGCTGACCATTAGCAGTCCATACGGCAAACCCTATTGTCTGCCCAGATGCAGAAAAGGCGGCTTCTGATTGTCTTTGATCGTTGGCACCACACTACTCTATGAGGATCTTGTTTGGCTCTTGGCCAAGAACATCAAGCTGCGTCATCCCTCTGACAAGCTCAGTCCTTGGTTCCTTTGTCCTTTTAAAGTCCAGTCCTTTTTCCTGTGTCTTAGCAGCTTGTGCTGCCTCCGACTTTGAGGGTGCATCCTGTGTTTCATGCCTCGCTTCTCAAACCTTATATAGAGGCCCATGCTTCTCAGCACTCTTTCTCTCTCCCTTCTCCTGTGTATGTGGGTGACTCTGAGAAGATTGTTATTAATGAATTCCTGGGTTACAACCCATCTCCTTTAGTCCTCTTTCCCTTGTTTCTGAGGTGCTTTCTGATCAGTATACACGTTCCTTGGCTGACCATTAGCAGTCCATACGGCAAACCCTATTGTCTGCCCAGATGCAGAAAAGGCGGCTTCTGATTGTCTTTGATCGTTGGCACCACACTACTCTATGAGGATCTTGTTTGGCTCTTGGCCAAGAACATCAAGCTGCGTCATCCCTCTGACAAGCTCAGTCCTTGGTTCCTTTGTCCTTTTAAAGTCCAGTCCTTTTTCCTGTGTCTTAGCAGCTTGTGCTGCCTCCGACTTTGAGGGTGCATCCTGTGTTTCATGCCTCGCTTCTCAAACCTTATATAGAGGCCCATGCTTCTCAGCACTCTTTCTCTCTCCCTTCTCCTGTGTATGTGGGTGACTCTGAGAAGATTGTTATTAATGAATTCCAGCATCTACCAAGACATTCTACAGTATCTAATCAATTGGAATGGGTACAACCTGTTAGAGAGGTCTTGGCTCCAGATGTTCATGCTTCCTCTTTGATCCACTGCTTTCACCGTTTGTTTCCTTCAAACCCTCTTTGGACTTCCGGAGGTAGTCCTTTTGGGGGGAGATAGTGTCATACTCTTCTGGTTGACCAGTTTTTCATTGCCCACTCCATGTCTGGGTTTTTGCTGTTCCTTTGGGCTTGCTTGATAAACGCTCTTTGTCCACGTTTATTTTTTCCTTTGCCTTTAATAAGCACCATCTTCCCAGTACTGGCGCACAATCGTAGCATTGTAGTGAGTGTCCACGCTAGTCTCAGTCCTGTTCCTGTGTTCCTGTTACCTTTCCTCTTGTTTTGATTCCTTGTTACCGACCTTGGCCTTGTTACTGACTACTCTTCACCTTGCCATTCCTGTACCTCACCCCCATTGTTGTTACTCTGTTGTCGACAACAGCTCTCCGATTGACTATTCTCCAGCCTGCTGATTCTGTGCCTTTTCTGTTCTCCAGTTGCAGACCCTGCTTGTCTGACCATCCACGTTCCTTACTCCTGCTCAGTTGGAGTCCAGATCCCTTAAATGCCAACCAGTTCACCTTTTTGGTGCTATCAGCGTTCGACTCCTTTGACAGTCAGACGATCTATTGATCCAGCTAGTCGAAGGTCGACTTCAGACTTCACTCGGCTCCTGTTTGAGCTAGGTGTTGTTCATCTAGACTGTCAGTGTCTATTTCAGTCAGAGTTCAATTTCTCAACCTCAGTTGTCTACAGACTCACTTCAGCAGAGATTCGACTATCATTGTCTGCTCAGTCTGTGTTTGACTTCTCAACCTCAGTCTCTTAACAGATGAGCACAGCAGGTATTTCACCAGTTAAGGAATCTTGTTTCTGTTACCTTTTTGTTTTGCTGCCATCCCCAGTAGGCAATTACTGTCTTTAGGCAGTCATCCTGGGTGTGGGAAAGCTCCTTCGGTCAGCACTAAACTTGTTTTGCAACTAGCACCTTTAGTCTATCTTCGACCACAGCACAAATGTTTTAGGGATAGTCTCATCTAGCCTGTAACTCTCTATTCTCCTTTCCCTAGCATCATGCCTACTGGGGTGTCCCCATAGTTCCAGGGGTAGTCTGTTGCTGTACTGTTTTTCTAGTGTCTGTTGTATCTTACTTAGTTGGGTATCTTTGCCTGCCAACATTGCCCGCTAGCAGCGGTCTCTAGCCTCGCCCAATTAGAGCCTCTATATTAGAGTTCTATACCACCATTACACATTTCAACTACAATATCAAAATTCTTCAACCACATGTGGCTTGATTGCTAACTAGAAACTAATGTGTTTTTAACAACAAACTAATGGGAGTTACACATGTTTATACTGATGGGAAGGATTTTTAAAAAGCGTAAAAGCAAGCTCAGATTACCATCATTAGCTTTAATCAGCATTATATCTTGGATTCAGTCATGCTTAAGTGGGAGTTTTTGTTTCATTTTTTTGAGAGCTCGAAAAGACTGCATCTAGCTGAAACTTCAAAAGTAGCAGTCTGCAGTAAAAATAATTACAGTAGAAATGTATTTAGCGAGGACTGGAGCTGCTAATGGGCTAGTGTATGGTTCACTACTTTGCCAAGTTCTTTTTTAGGTTCGCTAATCTTTTAAAGATAATAATAGAGTCTACATATCTGCATATTACACTAAACAATTTACCTCTGAATTATAGTGGTAAATTGATCTGATTATCATCAGATTTCATAATGATTAGTCAGTGGACCACAGTGTATTTAGTATTAACAATGGACAGAGGGGAATAATGGTTTGGTAGCAGATGGCAAATGCATCCCACCCAATATGCAAACTAATAAGGCTGCTCATAGAATGTAATCCTACTGTACAAGAAAGCCCCATCCAATCAAATATTATAGAGACTTTCATGTGGAAAAATAAATAAATAAATTATATATATATATATATATATTTATTTTTTTATTTTTTATTTTTTTTTTGTTTGTTTTTGCAGGGTTTATCCTAAAGTATAACCATTCATTGGCATTACTTTTAATTTCAGGCCACATAGGAACTGCATCCAATAAATGCAATTTTGACCTGAGATACTTTTTAGCTAAAACATCTTGATGAAGATGTACTGAATCACTTCAGAAGGTTGATTTGCATTTCCGTGCTCACCGGATTGCATCTACACTTGGATTCGTTATAATCCTGCAGTAGCTTCCAGTTCATCCAGTTCATATGCTGTGTGGATATAACTTGCATATACATACATACATACTACGCCCATGATCACAATGTATGTAAGTGAAGAATAGTTATCTCCAATAAAGCTAAAAACCCTGTTGGTAGCAATGCAATGGAGACCTCTCAAGCATTCAAGAAGTTACAATTCCCATATAAATCAACAGAATTTTGTATTTGTCCCATATAGTACAGTTGGTTTGCCTCATAATTGTTCCCATTTTCTTTTTAACAGAGGGCTCTTAATTCATTTTACATAATTAATCACACGAAAATGGTCTGTTTCTATATTTTATCAGTTTCATCTGCTTTATCAGAAGATGCTAACAATAAACTTAACACCACATCTTAATTTTATGAGCAATCAATGTACAATGTAAAACATAATTTACAACATATAAAGTTCTTCTGATACAGAAAGTACATAGAAATATATGGGATACTTGATATCAGTTATTGACCCTAAATTCTATTCTATATAATAAAACACCAGAATGTTTGTCCGATACAGTCATGAGCAGTAGTGACTGCCCGAACGCACAGAATGCTCTTTATGCAGTTGCTACAGTCCACGACTTCATCACGTGCACCGTGTCACGCACACGGTGGGTAGGGAACCGTGTGTGTGAGTGCCGGCACTGGTACTGATGCTAGAGTACGGAGCTGGGGTGCGTAGCTAGTGGGCGGTGACAGCGTGCCAGGTACTCCCTTGCTGCAGCCGAAGCTGGTTAGAGGTGCTGGTCGCTAAACCAGATTGTTCCACCCCGGTTGAGCCGGGGTGCAACCAGGATGGGAATACCTGGGAACCGTTAGACACCAGGCCGGCAGGACAGACTAGAAACAGGCTGAGAGGGAGGGTCAAACGGAGCCAAAGGTCAGGACCAGGAGCACGGATCAGACGTAGTCAGGCGAAGCCAAGGGTCAATACCAGGAGCACAGATCAAGCGTAGACAGGAGAGCCAGGGGTCAAAACCAGGAGCACAGATCAAGCGTAGCCAGGAGAGCCAAGGGTCAATACCAGGAGCCGAGATCAAGCGTAGTCAGGAGAGCCAAGGGTCAATACCAGGAGCAGAGATCAGGCGTAGTCAGGAGAGCCAAGGTTCAATACCAGGAGCAGAGATCAAGCGTAGTCAGGAGAGCCAAGGGTCAATACCAGGAGCAGAGATCAATAACAGCACAAGAGCCCAGAACAGAAGCCTAAGGCAAGTTCAAGTGGAACGGGCACCCTAAGCCTGGGGTAGCCCGTTTAAATACAAGAGGCAGCCAATGGGGAGAATTTGGGAGAAAGGCTGGCTGAGGGGGAGCAACTGATTGGAGGGGTTTGGAGGAATGGAAGCCCGGACCGGGCGCATGCACATTCGCCCGCCAGAAGGCAGGCGAAACTGCGCATGCGCGGACTGACAGAGCCGCGATCGGAAGAATCGCCGCCGCCGCAGAGAGACAGAAGCGGCCGGGGGAGCGGCGTACACGGTGAGCAGTGACACACCGGCAGTGAGGCTGCGCCAGTACACAGAGTAGGACCGGCCTCTTAGCCCTTTGCGTGCCAGAGGGGTATGCAATGCATTGCAAAGCAATGCATTGCGTAACCCTCTGGCAGTCCAAGGGTTAACATCAGGGCTGGATTTACATCTCAGGAGCCTGTAGGCACAGATATCTGAAGCGCCCCCCCCCCCCCCGCCATCTCCAGAATGCTCCAAATCTCCATACTGCCCTCACATTGCCCCCCATCACCTTCACATTGTCCCCATCAGCTCCACATTGCCCCATCATCTCAACATTGCCCTCACATTGACCCCCATCAGCTCCACATTGACCCCATCACCATCAGCTCCACATTGGCCCCCATCAGCTCCACACTGACCCCATCACCATCAGCTCCACATTGACCCCATCAGCTCCACATTGACCCCATCACCATCAGCTCCACATTGACCCCATCAGCTCCACATTGACCCCCATCAGCTCCACACTGACCCCATCACCTCCACACTGACCCCATCACCATCAGCTCCACATTGACCCCCATCAGCTCCACATTGACCCCATCACCATCAGCTCCACACTGACCCCATCAGCTCCCCATTGCCCTCACATTGCTCCCCCATCAGCTCCACATCGCTTGCCCCCCATCATCCCCATATTGACCTCACATTGCTCCCATTATCTCCAAATTAACCCTTTGAGTGTCAGAGTAGTACGCAATGCATTGCTTTGCAATGCTTTGCATACCACTCTGGCACTCAAAGGGTTAAGCCTCATTCTCTCCCCTCACATCCATTTCCTACCTCCCTGGTGGTCCAGTGGTTGGAGAGATCTGTGCTTCAGCACAGACCTGCAGCTGCTGGAGCTCTCCCACGGCCTTCCCTTTAGTAATGCAGAGCTAAAGAGCCGGGAGAGCTCACAGCTTACAATGCGGTGCTGGTGGCTCGGCGCGGCATGGCAAGCCGTGCCAAGTAAAAAAAAAAAAAAAAAATCAATTGTAGTGGCAGGCTTCCCTTTGTAGGGTGCGCCTGTAGGCAGATGCCTACTCTGCCTTACAGAAAATCTGGCCCTGGTTAACATCACCCGGACCTTGGCCCATGTACACGGGCTTTTACACTAGTATAGCTATAAACACCCTATACATTTGTGAATGGTTATAAACACCCATGATTTCTCAGAGCTTTTGTGCAGTGCAAGTTTGATTTCTATTTGTACTGAATCATAAATCTCTAACAAGAGAAATTTAGTATGGAAGTAGTTGCTCTACTAGCGGCCACCCGCCTACCAGGAGGGCACCCACCTTACAACCAAATCCAAATGTCTCTCATTAGAGATTTATGATTCGGCACATATACAAATTAAGGCAGAGACTGCATGGTCGGGCTGAATTTTGTTTAGTGCAGTTTACTAAAAAATTGTAGTCACATTTCTAAACCCTGAAACTGCTGACAGAAGCTATTGACCATCTGTCTCTAGCTAATAATCACTATATCTATTTGCAAAGAATCAAACTTTTATAGTTGCACATTTAACAAGTCAAAGGTCACTGCATTTTGATTGACTTTGATATAATCATTAGCAGAACTTGAAGTACTGTATGTGCAACAAATAGTTGGTCACGATTCAGGAGATGACATAATTTGTTCCAGTTATCAGGATCTAATATGCTATCCTGTCCTCTGTTTTTTTCTTTCTAACTACTGTAAATAACATTACACATTGATATTGATTATTTATTTGTCACTGCCTTCTTTATAAAGTTATATAGGACTACTGTTTTAAGTAACCTAAGAAAAGTGTTTCTCTTCATTTGGCACTTTTTGAGATGTTCTATAACATAAATAACACAAGTCTGGTGCTTGAGTAATGGTCCATAAATACATATACACAACTCAGGAACAACAGAGGAAAAATGGTATAAAAATCAATACAATTGTTATCAATGCAAAATTACAGTATTAGTGGACATTTATTTTTATGCATGGGTATATAATTGTTTTGCATTATTATCTTTTTTGAATTAAAAATATCATTTTGCATTGATAATAATTGTATTGATTTTTATGCAATTTTTCCTCTGTTGTTCCTGAGTTGTGTATATGTATTTCTGGACCACTACTCAAGCGCCAGACTTGTGTTATTTGTGTTGAATTGTTTTTGAACTCGTGGAGTTGGGGTTCATGTTTGGCAGCTGAGAGTCGGGATTTCTCCTGCTCCTCCGCATTAGCTCCACCCAAGTTGTGGTAATGTTCTATAACATATCTGGGCCTAGACGCACTAAAAGTCAATGTGGTGTCGGTATGAAATTGTTGATGTGTTCGAATCACTCCGACAATTCGATCTGAGCATACATCTACATATTCAGCAAAATTGTTGGATGGAAGGGGAGGGTTGGAGAAGGTCCCTATTAGCATACAGGATTTTTGAAGTGTTGTCGGTGTGGAAGGGATCTCCTCCCCTCACACATCACCAACACTACTACAATTCTGAACAGCATTCTCTGTGCTTCCCTACCCAGCAAGTAGGGGAATACAGAGAAGGCTTTCAGCACCATGGACAGCATTGAATGCCGAGGTCAGACTGGGTGACTGATTCAATGATTAGAGTGCAGCGCTGCACTTTCCAAGAATGAACCCAGTGACAGGGTTCCTTCATTCTATACAAGCGCTTGATGCTACAAGCGACTTATACAGCTGTGGCAGCATCAAGAAGGCAGAAAATGCCTTTGGGGTTGCCCCATGGATCATCTATTTTTTTGGATAGATGATCCATGATAGGGGGGCTATCAGGAGGGGCCCTAGTGCCCCAATGGAGGTCTGAAAGTTTTATTTAATTATAAAAGGAGCATATAACCTATGGGAAACATAGGTTATATGTCCTTTATTTAATAAACGTGTAATTGTTGCCCCCATGATAGGGGGTGTCATGAGGGGTCATGATACCCCCTTGAGGTCTGATGATTGTTTTAATACATTTAAACATATATTTAAATAAAAAGCCCTTTTTTACACATATACGGACAAGGTATGCAGCCGCATACCTTGCCTATTAACCCTTTGAGTACCAGGGGTGTATTTATTTATTTATTTTATTTAGAAAATGTTTTACCAGGAAGAATACATTGAGATTTCTCTCATTTTCAAGTATGTCCTGTCACACGTTGCTAAGCAATGGCTTCCTACCTCTCTGGTACTGAAAGTGTTAAGTGACGAATGAAGGACAAGTTCTGTCAAGTAAATGGCAGTTACTGTCCAATGAGGAGGTGAAGTCGAATGGAGTTAGTATGTCAAATATATGCAATATATGTCAACATACTAAGGGGGGATGTCGAAGGGGGGGGGACATTGTGTAGTGCTTGGTGTACTAGCTCTGTTTATTTTAACCCTTTGAATGCCACAGAGGAGAGCAATGCACATCCCTATGGCATTTAATGCTGCCCGTGGTGCTGAAAGCCTTCTCTGTATTCCCCTACTGGCTGGGTAGAGAAGCACAGAGAATGCTGTTCAGAATTGTCATAGCTCTCCCTGCTGTTACTCCATAGGGGAGAGTACAGGAAGATCCCAACTACGACAGCCTGAGGCAGGTGAAGTGGAGATTGTGAACTCCAACAGCAGAGGCTGCTATCGGAATTTACTGAATGAGTCGAAGTGTCACATTATCATACAAACACACCCCCTTGGATATGAATGTGTCTCATTATTCAGCATTTCCCTATGGAAATGAGTCATTATACATCATTACCATATGGAAATAGGCCATTGTCAATGTGATGAATGAAAATTCATAAACCTGTCAGATTGATGTTGATGTTTGCATCTTTTTGTCGGAGTGCTGGTGAAGTAATGTCGTAGACAGTTTGGTGAATACTGTGGATGTGCCTGTGACACTGCTCCGACAGAACGTCGACATTCATAGCCCTCTTCGACCTTTAGTGAATCTAGGCCCTGTTGTTATTATACAGCATGCAGTCTTTACCTTTATAAGAAAATCATCTTACTTTTATTCATTTTCCCTACTTATTTATAATTATTTAGTTACATTTGATTTTCCTGATCTCCCAATTTTGTGTTTTTATGTTTCATGCACCATTGAGGATTTTGTATAGGGCAATATTTTCTTTGAGAGGTCTTCCACTATTCATTGTTTCAATCCTTTATCAAGCTGTATAAGATAAAGTTATTAGCCTAACTTTCACATCTATAGAATATAGACTATCACTGCTAACAAGATAGTGTGATCAACAAATATCAGCTACTTCTATAACTAAACTGTTAATTTGTACATTTGTGTAAACTAAATCACATCTTAGATTTCCTTGTTGATATGCATGGATTACTAGGATGCCATACAAGTGGGTATATTTATTAAAGGTATAGTATTGCCATATAATAACTAAAGCTAATCTTGCAGGCGGTAAAAAAGTTAAACTAAATAGCCCAAGTGCCATCTCTCAAGCCTTTATGGTTTGAGAGATATTAAGGATCAAAGTTTCCCCATCCCTCCCGTTTTTACCTCCTGCAAGATTAGCTTTAGTTATTATATGGCAATACTATCCCTTTAAGAGGGAAGGTATAAGCAATAAATCCCGGCTATATATTTTGTCAGTTCCGCCTCTCTAAAGTTCTCAGCATGATTTGTTTCATTACAGATCTCCAGATTTCAGCTTCAATGTTAAGTCTTAATACCTAAATGGTTAACAAACTTTTATTACACAGATATACATGTAGTCCACAAAAGGCTTTTAGCATTGACAACACATTACAAATTCTATAGCTTTTAATATATTATGCCATTTTAATAGAGACTGGTCAACCAACAAGTGAGTATAAAGAAATAACCCCTATCATATTTAAATCATTGTAATTATTATCATTTATTTATAAAGTGCCAACTGCCAACAGATTCCACAGGATTGTACAATAATTAAACAAGACAATAGAACAGAGTACAACTGGGTACAATATATAAGGATATTTACAATGCATTAGGACAGTGATTCTCAACCAGGTGCCATGGCACTTTGGTGTGCCCCGGACATCAAAGTAGGGTGCACCATGTTTTCTATGAAGACTTTGACAAAAATATGAATAAATGACTAAATATGGAAACTGCTATGCACAATATGTTTATTTGAATGGCTATGATTGAGACCTAATAATATCTGAATATTTATGAATTGTACGCTTTTTATGCAATTCATAAATTACATTAAACATGTTAGGGGTGCCCCGAAAGTTCCAGATTGCATATTAGGGGTGCCTTGAGCAAAAAAGGTTGAAAACAACTGCATTAGGAATAGAAGGATAAGAGAGCCCTGCTCACTAGAGCTTACAATCTATAGAAAAGGAGGGATACGATTACAAAAGGCCCAACTGCTTGTAGCTGCTGAGCTGTCCAGCGACTGTTTATCACAATAAGAAAAGGAAAGTGGCAAGTGCTGTAAGGACTTTTAGGGGGAAATTTCAGCTGATAGTATCATGGAGGAATAATGTAATTGGTTTGGTGTTGGGGCTGATAAAATGACTTGTCGCAGTGTAGGAATAAAATAAGGGTTCAATGAGGTCCAACCACAAAGTACCATGGAGTGAGAGGGGGGAAATGCTACAGAAAAGGGAAGAATAGCTATATCTGTGGAGGAGGTTATGAGTCTTAAATAATGGAGGATATTCAGGTGGAGATTGCAGAGAGGGTGTTAGTAACTAGATGTATAAGAGAGCAAGTGATATCAGGGTGGAGAGGTAGAGATGGATATAATCACATAAAGGTGGTACTGGAACATAAATGTAGAGCAAAAATTGAAGGAGGACCAGAACAGCGCCTTAAGGTACTCCAGCTGAAAGATGGAGCCGATTGGAAGTTATGCATGAAAAGGAAACAATAAATGAACTGTCCAAGAGATAGGATAAGAACCAGGAGAGAGCTGTGTCACATAATCCACTATAGTAGAGGTTTGGAGGAGACGATAGTGGTGTACAGTGTCAAAAGCAGAGGAGAGGCCAAAAGTATTATCAATGAGTAGTTGCTCTTTGCATTGACCAGGAGTGAATCATTGGCTGCTTTAGTGGCTGCAGTCTATGTTGAGTGATAGAAGAAGAATCCAGATTGATCCAGTGGGGAGTGGGAAGTGAAAGAGTTAGTCAATTCTTTCAAGGACCTTTGAGGCAAAGGGTGAGAAGCAAGAGAAAGGACGGTGGTCAGAGAGGTTTATTATTTTTTTTTTAAATAGAAGTAATGTTTGCAGGCATCTGGAAAAGTGCCAGTGAAGGGAGATAGGTTGATGTTGGAGGTAGGTACAGAGGAAGTAGAGTATGTTGCAAGGGGATAGGACGAAGTGGGCAGGGGGGTGTACTGAGAGGCAAGTTATGGATGAAAGACACTACAGCAAACTAAGAAAAACCCACTTCTAACTACACAAAAGTGCTTAGAAAAAAAAGGAAAGGGCTGCCTTCTAATACTGGAGACCACTTGGTGGCCCTCATTCTGGAAGACCCAAGAGTGGGATGCTTCTATATTCTTTGTAATACACATAGAAGAAAATCAAGGAAGACAAATACATTCTGGAACTGGCACACTCACAGAAAATATTTCTGGCTTGGTGGAGAGTATTCTGAAACCACTGGTTACATAAAGTTACATACAGAACACAAATAATCTCTTAAACAAACTGTCTGACCTTGCCACCATCTCATGGAAAACCATTCTAGCTACTATGGATTTGGAATGCCTCTACACAAACATTGCATATGAAGATGGTATTGCAGCCTGCAAAGCATTCCTAGAGGAAGAGGGCTTACCCACAGAACCACTAACTCAGCTAATACACTTTATACCAGCACATAATTATTTCAGATTTGGGCAAGAACTATACATACAAAAGACAGGAACTACCATGGAAACATGAATGGCATCACAATACGCCAAACTATTCATGGTTAAATTGTAGGAGGAGTTCTTGACCATGTGCCAAATAAAGCCTCTGATCTACCTCCACTACATAGAGGATATCCTAATCAATTGGACTGCAAAATTAACATTTTTCATTTCACAAAACTTACATTGCTTTCCATTACACCATTAACCTCAAACTCAGCCATTCATGCATACAAATTAGCTTTCTGTATTCCACAATCAGTATTAGTAACAACTCATTTCTATACCGCAAGCAAGCCTAATTATCTCAAAAATCACACTTTCTGTTCCAGACACACAAAAACTCTGTTGCTTACATTGAAGCCCTAAGTTATAACAGCATATACTCTGACACTTCTGACCACGATAAACATCTTAAATTTTAGCAGAGATTTTATCAGTCACAGATATAATGCAAAGGTCACGAATATCCAAATTCAGAGAGCCATCAGTGTACCCAGAAGAAACTTCCTGAAATTCAAACAAGCACTGGAAGAGAACAAGGTGAGATTAGACATCTACAACCCCTCAGCTTGAAGTGCGACATCTCAAAAGAGTACCAAACAATACTACTTACTGATGCCACACTAAAAAGAATATTCCCAAAACCTCATCTCCTCTCCTATAAACAGCCCCTGACCTAAAACAACTGTTAGTAAAGATTTCCCTTAATAATGTAACAGGAATTGGTATTTCTGTCTACAAAAGAGATGTGGAACTTGTACACACATTTGTACCACAGATAAGGTGCCCATACCACATCCCACGAAAACAACATCATGGGCAAATTCTCCTACGGATAATCTAATATTCTCTACCTCATCATGTGGGTGTGAAATGTGTCAATGCAGGATTATAGGTAGGTGAGACAGGACAAACTCTAAGAAAATTGATGAATTCTCAAACACCCAATGTAAACAAGACAAGAGGCAACCCCAGTGGATCAACTTTTTTAAAAAATTGGACACAGCAGTAAAGATCTCAGGGCGTCTGTACAGATGGGACATTTTCAGTCACAGAGAGACAGAAAGTTGTTGGATTATAAATTGATGACCAAGTTTAATACTATAAGCTATGGCCAGAACCATGATAAGGAATATATATCACATTATTCCACAGAATAAACATATTTTGGGCCCTTTGGGTGCCAGAGAGGTGTGCAAAGCAATGCAAAGTAATTCATTGTGGAATCCTTCTGGAACTTAGAGGGTTAACCCATACATTCCACATACTTAGCCATATTTGGCAGTCTACACACCAAATCTTCTGAAGCTAGTCATACACCAAAAGGAAATAGAGCCTACAGAATTTAGCAGGCTCTATAGAAATGGTAGTCTACCCTGGGTGCAATCACTTTTAGATTTTTGTGCCTTGCACAGAGAGGAAATATCCTAAAGAACATCATACTGATCCTGACAAGTTATTCATCTTTGAATAAGAGAAACAGCCAACCCCAGGTGACTACTCCTAAGGATAATTTGCTTATGCAAAGTACAAGTCAGAGGTGCTCAACGAGGAACAAGCCTGCTAAAGAGTTTAGCAGGCTCTATAGGAATAGTACACAGCAAAATCCACAAATGCAGTGTAAAAATGGGAGCTCAGCTAAAATTATTTATACAATGTACCAGTATGCCCTTGGTTCCCAAAGATATACGCAAGCTACAATCCTGACAAGATTAGTGTGCATAAATCTATAACATAATAAACAACTACTAGAACAATAGGAGTAGGGGTGGGTGAAAATTGTGAAAAATTTCCCTTGAAAAATTTCACGAAAACGTGCCGATTTTTCACTTTTCCTGCGAAAAATTTCACCTTTCCGCCTATGCAAAAATGTCCTCCTTTCAGCCTATTTTAACAAATTTTCCACCTATGTTAACACATTTTCCGCCTATGTTTCCTATAGGTACTACATTTCCCACTGTAATATCACTTCTTCCGAGGGCTGGAGTTTAGAAATAAGTGGCTGAAAATCAAAGTTGTGAGTCCTACAGCAAAATATGTCTTGAAAAATGTGTTACCATGCAGAATGCATTTATCCTTTGCCCACAACACTTTCTTGCTTAAGTGACACTGGCACATATTCAAGATGATATCAAGTAATAAAAAAATAAAGTACAACCTACAATGTGGCAGACATGTATTGTAAACAAAGATAGAAAACCCACAGCGCTAACCACCATGGTTAATATATTTAATGTGAAGGATGTGAATGAACCTAGTGATTAAGGTATGGAACGCTGCAAGAAAAGAGGGGGCTTGTCCCCAAACCCCCAGACTTAGGAAAAACCTCGAAGAAACACAAAAGAAAAAATTAACCTGCGCTGATCCATACTGATAATATAAATTGTAAACCCTGTAATTAGCCTTTATCATAATTGTGCTGTGCTATCTTTAAATAAAATAATAATTAGGGTTTTAGTAGCATAGATTGGCCAATGTATGTTTAAGCCCACTCGCCACGCCAAGGCAACCCATAAAGAGTGAGTCCTAAACCTAACTTATACATATAACATACTAAACTTCTAAAGCTTGATCTGAGGAAATGTTGCAGCTTGCCTGTAAGCATTAAAAACAAATTTAAAACATCTGAAGCTGTCTGAGGAAATGTCTTAGCTTGCAAAAACTTTAAAAAAATAGTGGTGGAGCTATCATAGCCCCCCATATTAAGACTTACCCATTGTCCAGCTGGAGCCAGCCACAGTGAGCAAGGGAGGCAGGACCAAGGGACCAAACACCATCAACCCCCCCTTAAATAGTCCCAGCCTTCCTCCCCCACTGCAATATAACTGAACTCCCCTGGACAACATGTAATTAAAGGCAATGCCAAAGCTAGGCCAGCAAAGCAAACAAAAAGGCCATATATATGCCCACAATGAACCCTTTATGCGCCGTAGTTATGTTTATTAAAACTAAAGAAAAATGCTAAATATGTGAATTAAATAAAATAAGATACCATGGTGTAAGCAGCGAGAATGGGAAAAAAGGACAAAGTACAAAATAAACATAGAAAACCCACAGCGCTAAACCACCATGATTAATATAATTAATGTGAAGGCTGTGAATGAATCTAGTGATTAATGTATGGAATGCTGCAAGGAAAGAGGGGGCTTGTCCCCAAACCCCCAAACTTAGGAAACGCCTAGAAGAAACACAAAAGCAAAAATTAACCTGCGCTGATCCATACTGATAAAATAAATTGTAAACCCCGTAATAAGCCTTTATCATAATTGTGCTGTGCACATATTCAGGATGATATCAAGTAATAAAAAAAATAATGTACAACCTCTAATGTGGCAGATATGTATTATAGTGGTGGTGGTGGTGGGGGACTGGCATGGTGTGATTTGTGTATGTGTTTTTACCATTGTCATACTCTATCCTCGTTCTCAGATTATTGACACATATTACTTATCGGTCATAGCAGTTGTCCCAAGTGGGGTAGATGGTGGCAATCCTTCTTCACATCCGTCCTCCACCTCCTCATTTGTGCTGCTGTTAATATATTTGTCCTGGCTTTGTCTGTATCACGCTGCCCGTGATTCCTTTCCTGTCAGTTATCCTGTAGGAGGTCCTTATTGGTTGCCCTGTGTTCAGCCCGCCCACTATTGCCTTTATATACTGGGCTCCTGCACCTGATCACTGCCCTTTCGTGGTGTTCCTGTGCCAGTTCTACGCTTGTATTGTGGTTCCAGTGTACTGACTTGGCTTGCCTGACTACTGTCCTGTTCCTGGGCCTGTGTACCAACCCGGACTGCCTGACTACTCTCCAGTGACTGTTCCTGTGTACCGACCTGGCCTGGATGACGTTCCTGCTCCTGTGTACCAACCCGGATTGGCTGACGTTCCTGCTTCTGTGTCCTGACCCGGCCTGGCTGACGTTCCTGCTCCTGGATCCCGACTTGGCAGTTCCCGTTGTGTACTAGTCGCCTCGGTGACATTCTGACTTCTGTTGCCTTGCTGTTTGGCACCTCAGTATCAGGCTTGCCTGTCTTCCTGCTACTCAGAGCACCTCTGGCCTAGTCTTGTTCCATACCGGTTGCTAGTGTTGCCTCCATGAGTGCACCGGTACCCTGCCATTGGTTGCTCATCTCTGTCAAACCGGTTGCTGTGTTGCCTCCGTATTGCACCGGTATTCCGCCATTGGTTTGTACCATTTGTCTAAACCGGTTGCTAGTGCTGCCTCCGTTATAGCACCAGTATATTTCCTTTGGCTACGCTCTGTCTACTCGGTTGCAAGTGTTGCCTCAGTGATTGCACCGGTAGATTGCACTGGTTCACTCCACTCTGTCAAGTCCGGTTGCAAGTGTTGCCTCCGTTATTGCACCGGTACACTGCCATTGGTTGCGCTCCTCCTTGTCAAAACCAGTTGCTGTGTTGCCCCCGTTAAAGCACCGGCATACTGTCATTGTTTACGCTCCACTCTGTCAAAACCGGTTGCTATTGTTACCTTTGGTCAGCACCGGTAGTCCTACTGAATCCTTCAGCGGCCTAGTATACTGTGGACTCTATCTGTGACGTCTCCTGATACAGCTGGTTGCCCAAACTCATAGGACTGTTCTCCTCCTTTGAACATTAACTCCTGAATTGCTGGAACCTGAATCCTTATTCACCTGACCTGTGTCAGCATAAACTGTTTGCCTTCTATATATATGCTGGACCTGTGTGGGCATAATTAACCTGTAGTGTGTCTGTAATATATGTGTTTATATTACAGGACCCGTGTGGGTTCTTAATGTATTATTGTACTTAATAAAACTGCGTTTTTATCTTAACTCTGTGTCTGTGAGTCAAACAAACCGTTACAGTCTGTCATGTGTGGTTTCTGCTACTACTACAACTACTGGAGCTGGATGTTGATGTAATTCTACTGCCACTACTACTAGGTGTCAAAAGTGCAGCACTTATAGCAGCAGCACCAGAGGTACTCGTCATATCTAACACAATCTGTGTTGCTGGGTACTCAAAACAGGTGTGTGTGGCTTAGTGGGACTTGGACTTTGAAGAGGCAATGATGCTGAGGATGACTGATAAGGTGATGGTGTGCTTTTTGACATCTGTACTTGTCCAGGGTCAGACTTTCCAGTAGCTTTCTCAAACCGTTTATAGACAGGCACAGTGCTCTTTAAAAGTGACGGAAGATACAGCCTTTGACTTTCTGCTAACCTTATAGCCCTGTCATCATCCTCACTCTCAATTTCATCTGTATCTGAACAAGAGAAGGATGCTTGAGGGATATATTCTAAATCTGCATCATCATCAGTCATCATTAGGGCATTCTCAGCAGCATCACCATCACCTGACAGTTCTTGCTCACTACTACCCTTATATTCCTTTAAGCTTTTGGAGGTCTCAAACAATTTCTTTTTACTTTTACTATAACAAAATTTACTACTGCTTTGAGGGCAGGTGTTTTGGTGTCTCACTGTCTGATGCAGCAGGCAGTTCAGCTGCTACACCTTCCTCTATTATGCTTTTGCCAGCATCATCAACACTTGAATGTGACTTGTTGTTGCCTTCAGTGTTCTTCTTATATGGTTCTATATTTCTACTGGCACTGGTGCTGGACCAAGTTTTGCTGGGACCTTGATATAATGCGTCCTCCCTTGGAGTAAAGGGATCATCATCATTGATTGCACATGCTGGAACAACCATTGCTGCAGTAAGTTTTTGGACTACTACTTTACTTTCATGTCCCTACACTGCTCCACCCCTCCCCCTTCCCCTTGTGCATTTGCTGGACATTCTGCAACTACACTGTGTTTTTTTACTGTACAGTTCAAACACAACTGATTGGAGCTGTATGATGCCTTGCCTAAGCCCAGTCAGCTGTCTGTCACTGTCACCTAAGATATTTCATTTTTTATTATTTTTTAATTTTTTTTATTTTATTTTTTTTTAAGTTGTCCACCCTGTTGTCTTATCACAGTCTGTCCAAAAAAATTATAATTGAAAAAGAAAATCAACAATGTCTTTCCCCAGACTTCCCCACCCAGCACAGGGACAATAACAGCAAGATCAGCAAGTAAATAAGTTGCCTGTGTCTTGCCTGTCAGTCACATGGAATTTTGGAGTATTCGGGGGACAAACTCCTTCCTCCCTTCTTATCCCCTAGAGTGCCCCCAGACTCCCCTAATACAGAGAACAAATATCCTACCTAAATGACTTCCTAAACTAAGCTTTAATTCCCCTTTATTTGTCTATCTCCTGTAGCTAAAAAACATACTGTTCTCTCCTCTCACAAACACAGAATGGCTGCTGTGAGAGCCTGACAGCCTTTTATATGGCTGTAGAAAACTTTTGTGTGGTGTGGAAATAGTCTTCCCATTGATTTCAATGGGCGGAAAAGGCAGAAAAAAGCAAAAAAAACTGCACTTTTCAGGGGAAATTTTTCGCCAAGCAGAAAATGCCATTATTAGCCGATTTCAGTTTGAGGTGAAAATTTTAGCCCATCTTTAAATAGGACAGCGCTGTAGCTTTCTAGTTGGGTTATTTAATACAGCGCTCTTTTTTTCTAGTTTCTATAGGAATGGTATCCTACCCAGGGTGCAATCTGTTAGCTCACGAGTGCCTTACACAGAGAGGAAATATCCAAAAAACATAATTCTGATACTGCCAAAATGGCAGTCCAGCCATGAAAGACCAGGCAATTCCTCTCTAAACAACAGAAATTGCCAACTACTGATGTACATTTCATCCTTATTGAGCCTTGTCAGCAAGTTGTAGCTGACCGCTCCATGAACTGTGAGCAAGGGGTCCATATTGTTCTGCATTAAGAAATGTTTCTGTTTTATTTTATTTTTTTATATAAATCTTTTTTTATTATTACTTTTTAACCCCTTATGACAGACGACTTACCTGGTAAGTCCAGGAAGTCATTCGCTATAATGGGAAAAAAAAACCCTGTCATTAAGGGTTTAAAGTAATACTCGCCTACTCTTGTGATCAAGATGGAGTTCCATTGTATCTGCTTCAACTGTTAAAATAACAGCAGTCCGGTAATGGTTTCAAACAAAGATTTCCCCTTAGAGCCTCAATAACCCAGTTAATCATAAGGCAGACCAAGGCATTCTATTATTTAAACAATAAAGTCTGGTGCTCAACAAGTGACTTAGACTTACCATACACATTCAGAGGCAATAATAATGCAAATACCAAAAAACAGAATAACATTGTGTTTTTAATAAGAAAATATCGTATAGACAATGCAAGTTTTTTGTGCACAAGATAATGACTAGTGAAAAAATGCTGGGATTTAAACTTTGCTGCACCCAATTTATATAATGAAACAAGATGCTTCAAAATATATCCTGATTCTTTACTCTCTTAATCAATAGCCATCATACAACACAAATCTGTACTGGCACAATAACTCAACTCTTCATACAGTTGGATCCCAAAAATCAGTCTCTCTTTAACAATGTGTAAAAAAAATAGCACAAGCTATACCAGAAAGAGAGAAACATGCAGCTGGATAGCCACTGTATGTGAGCTCAAGTGAGCTCTTTAAATGGAGACAAGTATTTTGCTGGCAAATAGAAAGCAGATTCCTAGAAAAATTCTGCGATGTACCTCTCATTACCACTACACCAGGGCTTAAAATTTGAAGTCCTTTGCTACTAGCCAGACCTGAAAAGTTACTCGCCACTGCAAGCCATAGCATACCCACTAGGGCTGAATTTCTACTAGCCAGGGCTAAATTTTCACTAGCCATTGGCTAGTGGCAAGTGGAAATTTTGAGTCCTGCACTACACTATATATTTCCATGAAAAAAAACAGGTGCAAACACCCCTCAAACAAAAAAAAATATTTAAAAAAATTAATGATCTAGCACCAAAAAAATAAAACAGTATAAACAAATCAGTCCATCCACATAGTTTCATAGGATTCCATAGAAGTAGATATTACCATATTCCAAAGAAATAGATATGCTAATCCAAGTGTCTCATGTCTAGAATCTCTTCAATATTCTACTTATATCAAAAGCCACAACATTAATTTGCTCTCAACATATCACTTTAAACTTACAAAATTTTTCATTCTCCTCTCTTCCTGGGATTTTGTATATATGTAAATGTTTAGAGGTGCCTAGAGGAAAAAAAAAAGATTGAGAACCACTGGTCTAAATAAACTCTGCAACTACAGACACCTCAAAATAATAAGAAGGAAAGGCCTCACTGTTTCACCACCCATAGACCTTTATACTCTCTCCTCGTGGAGTACGGAGTAAAACAGACTATTTCTCAGCCACTTAGAAACAGACTTTTACCTACAAATCCCTAAACTTATATATATTATATATATTATTTAACAGCATGTACTAATCACCAATTATTCCTTGTAACAAATTCCACCACCAGCACTTGTGATATAAACTTACAATAGGGGTTTAACTTGCATGGAAAAATTAATGTGTAAAGAACTGTACTTCAGGTGGCTAACAATGACACTAAAGCAATACATACAAGTTGGACAAAACCCTAGGGGATTTAGAATAAAATAAAATCCAGATCTTTGAATAAAAGTGCTGAGCTCATGATCAAGTGGAATAACATTATTACATATTGTTTTTCTTTTTTAGGGAAACAGTTCAATTTTATGGAACTACAACAGGAAATAAAGGATAAACAAGTTGTGGTGACTACAAATAAATAGAATGAAAAGCTAACTCTAGACACACAAGAATCCTCCATCAATGGAGGCATATAAAGAGATGTCTTGTGCTGAGTACAGTGTCTTCCGTACCTTTGCAACCTTTTTTTTCTTCTTGTACACTATTTTGTCCAGGACCAAGTGAAAACACAACAGCCCTGGTTGATCCATCTGAGGTAGACCTGGTTCCAAAGAATTATGCTGTCTCCAGGCTAAAGTAAGGCATACAAAAACACAGAAGAAAAGAGAAAATACAGGTACTGACCAATACCTTCAAATAGGAGGAAGAAGAAAGTCCACCAAGGGACCTAAGATATCCCAATGGGAATGGAGACACCAGCAGACTTATCAGTGATCAACTTATCTAATTACACCATAACCACAGATGAGATTTTGATCTTAAGAAAATGTCATAATTATGCCCTCACAAGATATTTTAACATCGTTGATACAATAGTAAATGTTAGAAAACTAACTTTAAAAAAATGAAAGCTATTGTGGGGGCTTGTCAAGCTTGTCTGCTGTAGATTATGAAATAATAAAGTCTCCTCTAGAGATTGAAAATATAATTAATCTTCTTTTGATTACATTTCAAGATCAATTAAGAGTTTTGGACTTCAAGTAATTTAGATACTAGGTAGAAGAGGATAAATAGATTTAAAATGGATCTGACGAAGAGGTCCAAATTTAACCCTGTTAACTGTAAGAGTAGTGCCTTATAAATATTCCAGGAAGTACTGCAAAAGAGCATGTTTACCCCATAATTCCGAACTGGATGCTAGGACCATCATACACTTATGGTCCTGGTATATCATGGGTTAATGGTAGCAGCAAGCCTCAAGGTACTCTGTGATCATTGCAGGGAGGCTGTAATTGACTGTACATGGACCAGAGTAGTCAGTTTCAGCTGTTTCCTGGTGTCTCTCCCCATGTAATTGCTGCTACAGCGGTCATATGTGTCAATGGAGCCACATGACATGGGCATGTAAATATTGCCTTTATGTCTTTTTTCTGCCTCTCTCCTCCTCAGTGTGATTGTGAGGAACAGAGAGGCAGAGAACACAGCTCACAGTGAATCAAATGGCCAAAGAGGGGGATACTTTTTGTGATAGGGGCAAGACTGGTGGAAAGAGCATAAAAAAAATTTCATGATCTATTGACACCTGTCACTATAACTGAATAAATTATTTAGAGCAAGATCAAAGTACTTTATTTACACAGTCTAAATTATAAACACATATACTGAAGTTAAAACAAAAATTAATGTATTATTGCTGTGGAGCAACGTGATACACTTATATACATACCACACCATCTGATCTCCTAAAAGAGGAACACAAGGGTGGGAAAGAGAGACAGGGATTTTTGTCTCAGAGGCAAAGTTCTCCCCTTAGAAGAGACACTTGGGAGGTATGAACATTTTAGCCAGATCCTGTTAAAATGCACTATTTGAGCAAACATCATCATAGGAAAACCTATAAAAGTTTTTTTTTTACTTCTTTTTTTTCACTTTTTTATATAATTATTGAATTAAATGATGAGTTATACATATAAATATGGCATAAAAAGCCTAGTTATCCTTAATAAATGGTATATAATTTGTGTGGGTGTAATAAATGAGTTATATAAATATGATTGTACAAAGGGATACTAAAAAAGCCAAAGGTGCTCTGGTCTTCTAGTGTAAAAAAGTTCTCAGCACCAAGGGGTTAATCTAACTAAGGAATGCAAACCCTGGTACCCAGCTTGTGTAAACAAACAGAAGACTAAAAAACTTTTGGCAGTAATATAAGCATTAACATTAAAAAGAAGACAACAGGGATGGATTGATATGCAACATTGTTCTGCTTACCATTCAAAAGACCTTAAAAATGTATCTTGAAACAAAAAATTACCTAAAAACCCCACTAAGGAATATAAGAGACTTTGGACTGTGTTGTGTATGGAAAATCTTAATGAGGTGTAGTGTTTTCCACGGAAGTTAAAGGGATAGTAATGTTTCAAAATAAAAGCTGCTCCAATTAATCTTCATAGTATTTGGGCCTTAGAGAGTGTTATTTCAGTTTTGTCAGACTTGTAGAACAAGAGTAATTCAATGACAAAGTATCCCCCTCCCACTCCTTTTACTGATGTAACACTGTTCACTTCAGAACAGAAAGGTGGTGTCCAGGTGGATTACAGAGAGGGACAATCTCCAATTAGCATAAGGAAAAAACCTGAAAAACCTATCAAGGGGGGCAGGGTTTTCATTGTTTTCGCAGTAAGAAGATTGTCCCTTGCTGTGAGCTGTCTGGTCTTAAGACCAGATTCCACATCTGAGGTGAGGTGGCTTACACTTGGTAAAAGGTGCGGAATGGGGAAACTTTATCATTCAATTACTCTTGAACTACAACTCTAACAGTACTGAAATAATGCTCTCCATGACCCAAATACTATGAAGATTATTTGGAGCTGCTTTTATTATGAAACATTACTATCGCTTTAAAATACTGACTGTGGAGCTCCGATTTACACCAATGTTCCATAATCTCCCAAAAGTAAGTACATAAGTCCTAAGCAACACTATAAGAAGACCTATAGATGCAAGCTTGGTGTTCATAGAGTATCTAAAGGATCACACTGATCAATATGTCCAGCTGCTGGTTTTGTGATTTAACAGGCATCCATATGACACCAAATAGGTCTTAAAGCTTATGGCACAAATTAGCTGGCAAAGTGAATATAGTTTGATTACATGATGTTCTTTTGTTGTTTCTCTTCACTCTGTCATACCAAATAATTTTGGTTTGACTGGAATTCAATATTATTATGTTATACATACTGCTAATTTGAAATAATCAATTTTCGACTGCATTGGTTTGCTTTTTAACACACATTTTGTTTCAATTTTAATCTACAAAGGTAAAGGAGCACAGTGGCAACCAAATTAGCTCCATCTTATGCAAACTTTTTATGAGTTGATGGGAGAAGTCCCATGTCTTTAGAGATAGTAATCATTTCATTTCCATTGATTTTTTTCTTTCTTTTTTTTTCCTTTTTGTTGATATATATAAAATCTAATTTTTATCTGGACGGGTTCTAATGTAGGTTTTGATAGCTCCGTCCATCATTAGATCTATAACCAATTTAATCTTTACAACACAAAGGAAATTTAATGCAGCCAGCTTTTTAGAATTGAACGTTATTGTTGATGTTGCATCAAAGAGAGTGATTTGTGAGGTCTATCATAAACCAACACACTCTACTGAGAGCTGATAGTTTATCAGTCCTTGATAGATACCCAAAGGTTTTTTCAAGGACTAAGCCAAAGCTGAGCAAAGGCAAATGCATCTGGTATTCTGCCTTCCTCATTGCTTAATAAGCATACACAAGGGACTTAAAGAATAATTTGCAATAACATAGTGAATACGCAAAGAAAACTAATGCAGGTATCATAAATTTGGCAACTGAAAAAGTGGGTCATATGCCCAAATAAAAGGTAGAGGAATTCTGAAGCAACTCAACGGAGCCATTAATGCAGTTACTTTTCCCCCAGAATTGCTCCATGACAAAAATGTTTACAGAGAATCACATTATTAAAAAGCAATGATATATCCAGGATTGATTTTTTTAATTGTTGTCAGGAATAGACCTGATGATCATATGGGCAGACATATGACATGCCCAGACTTTAATTCTGCAAAGGTAATTGAGTAAAATAGTGTTGGGCAACTGACTGAATGAGCCTGCTTTCAAACTGGGTGGAACATGACCCACCCAAGACCATCTGTGGCTCGGGCATCTTCAGATTTTTTTTTTAATCAAAGTCCCACATACAATCTGGAAGTTCCAGGGTACTACTAACTTCTTATTCAACAGAGGTGATAGTGGTATAATGAAGAGGATGTAAATAAATAGTTAATCTATGGTACAATCAGAATAGAAAAAGCTAGGAGAGCAAAAATTAGCTCCAGTGCATTAAAACTAGCTATACATTTACATTTATATACAAAACTAATTTATAAAGAACATGCTGTGTGGGGATTTATGAGTGCAACAGTATTATTATGTAGAGACTGATCAGCACCAAGTGCTAACATGCCTACCCAGTGTGTTCTTCCAGTAAGAATCCTTAAATTAGATGATCAATATTAAAGTATGAGCACACATCTCTGAATGTAGTTGATAAATTGTCTTCATTGAACAAATACCATACCTAATCAATGTCCATGGCACACCAAAGTGCTGTGTCATCCTGGTCTAGAACCACTGGACTACTATATGAATTTTAAGTCAAAATTAATTAATGAGATGATATATTCTAAAGAAAAAATTGCAGAAATTCTCACAGAGCAATTATGCATGGGTGCATCCTTACGTTTTAGTCCAAAGTCAAGGGGCGGTGGTATGATAATGTGATACCAGTTAATCATGCAAGTAAATCAGCCAATTGGGTAAGATACTGATATCCACTTTAGGGTATCCATGCCTCATTGTCATGTAAACTGCATAAATATAGACACACTACATACAATTATTGGTTAGACTGGAGGGGGAGGTTGTGTTTGTTTTTTAATTAAAATACAGTTTTCTCTTCTGAGCACCAGGCAGTGCCGTTGCTATCATTTTTTATTAAGCAATTTACACTAAGGCTCCAGCATTCCAACAGAACAATGTGAAAGTGCGGTCTGTATACCAGTTTGCACTGTTGCTAACAGTTTGTTTTAAAGGGATAGTAATACCTAAAATGTAAAAAAAAATATGTTGTAGGGTTTATCCCCCTGAGTAAAACAAAAAAAAAAGAGTACTCCCACTGCTGAAAGATGTTTCATTCAAAAGTTATTAATTTTCAAAGTTGAATTTTTTAGGTGCAATATCACAGTGGCCTGAAATTTTACAGTGGCGCTGTTGCTACACCATCCTATGGAGATTTATGGTCCTGAGACCAGAGCTGTCCATAGGATCATGTAGCAACAGCGCCACTGTACAATTTCAGGCCACTGTGATATTGCACCTAAAAAATTCAACTTTGAAAATTAATAACTTTTGAATGAAACACCTTTCAGCAGTGGGAGTACTCTTGTTTTACTCAGGGGGATAAACCCTACAACATATTTCTTTTTACATTTTAGGTATTACTATCCCTTTAAAAGAAAAAGTAGTAGGGTGCCTAGTGTTCCAACTAAGGTGAGCTCCAGTGAGTGATTCAGCACTGGAATAGTTAAAGAGGAGTGTTTCTGTAGGGATGCATTGGAATAATAAATGCACCATGGGCCCTGGCCAGTTTTAATTACTCTTTTAACTCTTTTGGTGCTGGGTCTCTCACCAGTACTCACCTTAGAGGGAGCCTAGACTTGTGCACGACAAACATTTTCAGTAAAATTCGAATTCAGACTTTTTTCTCTTTTTTCATTCGTAGGATCCGAATGTCAGACCAGACCTGCTTGACTCGGATGAAATTCTGTGACAGTCTGATTTATTCGCCAAATTTGACATACTTTAAAAAATACAATAAAAAAATGTAAATTAAATAAATAAAAATAAACTGAACCATTTCCAGGGTCTACTATACCGCAGACTTTTGTTAGAAGAGACTACAAAACTGAGGATAAATGGTGCGAGGCGGACTCAGGATGGCAGGAACACTGAAGATGTAGCCAGAACTGCAGAACACTGGAGCAGGCAGGACTCAGTGGATACATCCTGCAGACTTTTTTTTACAAGAGAGGAAAAACAATAGCTTGAGACTGAAAAACCTGTGTAGTGTGACAATGCAGACTGTAAATTCCCCCTGTGTCCCACTAAGTTAGTCAGCGTATCATGGAACTATGGTGCATCGAACCTGACAGCAGGGTAACCCAGCTTTGGCAGGTTGACTTAAAAAAGTAATTTGCTCCATGAGCTGGGGGGGGGGGGGCAATTGAGAGCTCTGGGGGCTAAGTTTATTTCCTGTTAAGGAAAATACCCGCTCACTCTGGACAGTGGTTGGGGGCAAGAAAGCAACTCCTGGGCTACCAAGGACAAAGTAGGCCACACAGCCTTCTTCTTATCCCAGAAAGTCAAGGGAGCTGTACTTGGAGGCAAAGAAGGTTCCGCAAGGTAAGCCTTATCATCAAACCCATCACTTTTTCTATTTATGGGGAGCTGTTTCATTTGTCCGAAGCATAATCTGTCCATTGCCTCAGCATAAAAGCAGCAGCTGCTCCAATGGAACAAGATGAAGTGCTACTGGTGCTGCTATTGATAGGTCCCAGGAAGACCACCACACTCCTCCAGCTCATCTGCGGAATCTTCTCCCACCTCCTGTGACTGTATCCTGTTTTTTCTTTGCGTCTCATGCACCCTCACTATCAATTGAGGATCGCAAATTGTGGCAAGCATTAACTCGGGAAAATTGTCCATGCACTCTTCCATGCTCTGAGTCAGTTCCTTTTTCAGCCTCATTAGAAGGGAAGCAACATTGGGAAGTATATTACCCTCAGCACCAGGCAAGCATTCCCTATGGGCAAGGAAATCATCCAATTTTAAGGAGAGGTGTTTGAAGAGGGGAATGACTTCTGCCAGTCTAGAGTTCTCTTTGCTTAAAATTTCCGTCAAAACATGGAAAGGCTTGAGGACTGTCACTACCTGTTCCATCAGGGCTCAGTCAGCCCTACCCAGTGTTCTGTTACTGTCAATGAAATGGCGACATGACTTTGCGTGAAGTGCTTTTTTCTGCTCCAGAATACGCTCTAGCATATCTAAGGTGGAGTTACACCTGGTCCCAACATCTTGTTTTAGGTGGTTCTCGGGGAGGTCTGCTTTTTTCTGTTCCTCCCTGAGGAGCTGGCTATCTTTGACTCAATGATGGTAGTGGCCAGCAATTTGTTGGCACGACTCCAGAAGTGCCGAAACCTTCCAGTGTTATTGCCATCCTTAAGAGCAGCCTTAACTATCAAATGCAGGACATGCGCTGATCAGCGCACACCCACAAATCTGCCATCCCAGAGAGCCTTTATCATGTTAGCTGAACCATCAGGAACCACAAACCCCATTTGTGCTTATGTCCCTGCCTGCTCCCCTAGCCAGTGCACCACCATGTTCTGCAGTGTTTTGTGAATGTTATCTGAGGTGTGATGCTGATCCATTACCTCAGCATGGAGGAGGAAAGAGAGGTGCCCTGCCTCCTTGCCTACTGCACCGGAACTTGTTGTTTGTAATCGCTGTGTCTTGCAACACATTAGGCTGCCAGCAATGCACTGTCAATGCCAGGAAGCCATGCTGGCCACTCGGAGCACTCCATAAGTCAGTGGTAAAGTGCACTGACTGGCCACCAGCCTTTCCTAGCATGTCCTTCAAAAGCCCAAGGCATGACCAGTACAGTGTGGGTACTATAGTTCTACTAAATGTGGTGCGGGATGGAAATTTATATTGGGGTGCGACAGCCTCCATAAGTTGCTGGAAGGGCTCCCCATCCACCAAGTTAAAAGTAGCACCCCCAACGGCTATGAGCTGTGCATTGAGGAGTGTGATTTTTCTAGACTGCTGTCTGCACATCCCCTTGGAATGAAACCCACCAAAATCTTCCAGTGTGGCCTGTATTAACTTTGGGATGGGCTGTGACTTTCTGCTGCTCTTACTAGGACCAGATGTGGCATGATCCCCCTGCCTTTTCTCCTGCTGCCTACTGGTGGTGATTGTGACACTGGTATATACAGTACTAGAAGTGCTACTTTCTGCACTTATCAAAACTGACCTCTGGTAGTTGTAAAGGTATTGGTTCATCCAGGAGGTGGTTAGATGACCCAACACCCGCCACTGGCTGACTTCCCTGCCACACAATTAACATTTCACTAGCTGGCCATCGCCAAGTGCCACAAAATGGTCCCATACTTTGGAGCAATGGATGACTCTGGAAGGTGGTGGAGAAGAAGAAACCGAGGTGACACTTTCTTCATCTTCACATGCTGGAGCAACCTCACTTTGCTTTTTCTTTCTACGTACCATTACAGGGGTACTAGAAGACCTAAAGATGGCAGCAGGGATGTTGGGACTGGGATTGGAGGAGCATAGTGGAGTAACAGTGGTGGTAGAGACACTAGCAGCTACTACCTGGCTGGGAGTCTCAAATGGAACTGGAGATGCAGGTGTTGAGTTGTCAATAGAAGACACAAGTGTAAATGGAGAAACAGGAATAGTTGTATGGGAAGCAGGGGAAAAATTAAGCTTAGTGGAATAATCAAGGTCAGTGAAAAATCAAGCTCAGGGGACAAATCAAGTTTAGAAGGCCTTGATCCCTCTCCCTCATATTCTTCTTCTACCTCTTGTTGGTTTGGACCGGAAAAAAAATCATCATCAGCAGCAGATTTTGGGGAGACCTGCTCATTTCCCTCTTCTGCCTGGTGGCTACTGGGAAATGGTTAACTATCTCCCTCAATAACATTTTCTGGAGAAGATATGCTCTCAGTGGCAGTAGTGGCAGGGGAAATGTTCTACAAATACTGCAATAATTTCCATTTGGGCTGCTTACATGGACATTCTGCAATGTGTATCAGCGCAAGCAAACACAGGACAAAAGAGAAATAAAATCCAAACTAAGTGTAGTATTTAATAAAATGTATAAAAGCAAAAAATACAAAGGTTACACTCGCATTTTGCCCATCTTGGGCTGTATGTACATAAAAGGCCCCAACTTCTATTAGCCAACGAACTGCGTCCCTGGTACTTGTCCCTTGTATGTTCCGAATGATAGTGGACATTGATACTGCCCGCAGTGTCCGACCAGTAGTGTTACACATGCTAGGTGTTCCCAGGTTTATAGAAGTAGCTGTAGCAGAGGTGGTGACTAAACTGGCAGTGGCACTAGTTATTGTGCAGGTGGTTCTGGGGTGTCATCACGAAACAGCTGATGAGAAAGAGGTGACGACTGCTTTGTGGTCTCAGAGGTGGACCTGGACCTCTCTACCCTGCTAGTAGAGGTAGAATGCCCTGCAGTTCCCTTCTTATTATTCTTTTTTGGTTTGGAGTGCTGCTGATGAGTCTGACTCTGACATTGACTACTAGTACTACTGACAGTCCTCGTCTTTACCCGCCTGCTGCTGCTAGCTCTGCTTGAAAGCAACTGCACTGTGGTGGTGCTGGTTGCTGGATCAATGCAGCTGGTACCAGGACGAGGAACATCAGGTTGTTCACTAGGACTCAAATCCATGACAAATCAATAGGTAGTGAACTATAATAGTTTTAAAATTTTAAAACCTGGTCACACGACAACTGTGAGACTGGCTGTGTCACTCTGAAAACTATTCAAACAAATTCCTAATATTATTTTTAACATTTAACACAGAAACAAAGGTGACTCTCCCTTGTGGTTGCAATAAGGTTCTAGGCCTGCCTGCCTGCCTACACAACTGTTAGATTGGATGTGTCACTCAGAAAACTATTCAAACAAATTCCTAATATCTTTATTATTTAACCCAGGAACAAAGGTGGCTCTCCCTTGCGGTGGCAGTAAGGTACAAGACCTGCCTACACAACTGTGAGATTGGCCTTGACACTCTGCAAATCATTCAAACAAATTCTCCCTTGTGGTTGCAATAAGGTTCTAGGCCTGCCTGCCTGCCTACACAACTGTTAGATTGGCTGTGTCACTCTCAAAATTATTCAAACAAATTCCTAATATTAGTTTTAATATTTTACACAGAAACAAAGGTTACTCTCTTTTGCGGTGGCAATAAGGTACGAGGCCTCCCTACACAACTGTGAGATTGTCTGTGTCACTCTGAATATTATTCAAACAAATTGCTAATATTATTTTTAATATATAACACAGAAACAAAGGTGACTCTCCCCTGTAATGGCAATAAGGTACTTGGCCTCCCTACACAACTGTGAGATTGGCTGTGTCACTCTGAAAACTATTCATACAGATTGCTAATATTTTTAATATTTAACACAGAAACAAAGGTGACACTGCCTTGCGGTATCAATAAGATACTAGGCCTACCTACACAACTGTGAGATTGGCTGTGTCACTTTGAAAATTATTCAAACAAATTCCTAATATTATTTTTAATATTTAACACAAAAACAAAGGTGACTCTCCCTTGCGGTGGCAATAAGGTACTAGGCCTGCTTGCCTGCGTACACAACTATGAGACTGGCTGTGTCACTCTGAAAACTATTAAAACAAATTCCTAATATTTTTCATATTTTGCACAAGAACACATGACTTTCCCTTGCAGTGGCAATAACTGGCACTAATGCTGGCTGCCTGCCTATGCTGAATACTACCTGCCTGCCTACAAAACAAATGGATACTCTCTATCTCATTCTTCTTCTCTCTCTGAGCCCCAACAATGGACTAATAGGAAATGTAGGCTGTCTGTGTGTCTGTGATGTCATTAGTCCAACCCCCATCATGAAAAGAAGAAGCTAATTGGACTAGAGAAGGATGGAAAGGTAGTTGAAGGTAGTCAAATTTCCGAAATTTTAGACAACATTCTAAACCAGGGCTGTTCAGATTCGGGGTTTATTTTTACGACACACCTTGCCTGTCGGACGGTCAGAATGACACCGAATGACCCCATTTTCGTTGAATTCCGAATGTTGACAAACTGAATCACGCAAGCCTAGTGGAGCCTTTGTTTTCCTCAACAGAAACGTCCATAGTATGACAAGTGTTCATTTCACAGGCACAAGGAGTCAAGTTTGTAGCAAAATACTTTTAGATACACCACCAAAAACAAGTGGGATATTAATGAACCCCAGGAGTATATGTATAAAGGGGAGCAATCCTAAAGCAAAGCAGCTGCACAATATTTATAAATAGGGATAGGCAAAAGTTGTCGCCATGTTCCCGCGAGAAATTTTGCAAAAACCACATTGTTATCTGCTTTTTCGCGGCAAAATCCGCTTTAAAACTAGCGGTTAAAATTTTTGCATTTTTCGCACATTGGCCAAAATCTTTCACCATTTTTTCAATAACACAATAGACATGCTATGCTGTTCTCTTGTGATATTTAGCAAAAATTGAGGCAGGAGAGGCTCATAGTGACTCCTATCACTTTGAGCAGCAAAAAGAGGAACTGGAAGGACCCTTATTATGTGTCCACCGAGTTTGAAGAGGAGGAGGAGTAGGAAGTGACTAGCAGCACTCAACCAATGCTGTCCAGTCCCCCTAAATCACCCCAGAGGATCTTGGGGAATTTAACAAGAAGGGAGGGAGAAAAGGGAAATTGAAGGAAGGGAGGAAAGGGAAGGAAGGGAGAAAAGGGAATGGGAAGGAAGCAGGATCAGTTGCCTGTGTCTGATGCTATTTCTGTTACAGTTAGTCTGCCTTCTTCTTCAGGTCAAAAGACAATGGCAAGTGTGACATTAGGGGAACCTCTGTCGCATTGCTCGTCACCTCCTCCAAGCAGCAGTGAGATGTCTGGAATAGAGCAGCAACAGCAACAACAGCATATAGGGACTAGTGGTGGTGGTGGTGATGATGCTGGAGAAGCTGGGGTGGAAGAGACATTGATGGCCTTTTTAGCAGAAACTGAGAAGGAATGTGAGACAGGAATGAGGATGGGCATCACCACCACCACTAGCAAGGGCATCTTGGAATTAGAACAATTTGCAACTTCTCTAATTCCTTTTGATGCTGAGGTACAGGTGCAGCAGGATGCTGAGGAGCAGGCTAATGTGCCACAGACCACCGTGGACACAGTGGGAATGGGGTCAACAAGCGATGCGGAACTAGGACAGGTTCCACTTGCCAGCAGTAGCAATACTCCTGATCCTAGTTGCAGTGCTGACTCTGAGGCAGTAGCAGCAACAGCAGCAACATTATTCGCTGCCACAGACAATGAAGGGGAATGTGGAGGACATGAAGAAAGATGCCATTCTTCTCTACCTTTCCCCTTCCCTCTGAAGTCATCATGGGTGTGGGACTATTTTTCTGTTGGGGCAGGCACAGTACAGTCATCAGCAACGGCACTGTGCACAATTTGCGACAAGTCAGTAAAAAGAGGAAAGGAGGGAACACACCTTGGCATAAGTGCCATCATATCACACATGAAACACAGACACCATGACATTTACTCCAAACATGTTAAAGCCAAGCACCCACCACAGAAATCAAGCACCACTTTTGCTGTCCCTGACTCACCAGAAAGGCACCAAGAGGCGAGGCGGCAGAGGAGAAGGAATAGAACAACCCAGGCAGAGACTAGAAGTTCCAGGATGAGTGAAACAACTAGCTCGCCATCACCTTCTAGGGTAACTACATCTTCTGCCAATCCTCCTTGTTTATTACCTCCCCGCCAAATGATAGTCACTCTGTTGATGTTAGGATGTGGCAGTTCGTCTCTACCGACTGCACACTGTGTGGTGCACTCAGTGCATCAAGCGGCAACTGAGGAGATTCCATCCTGCATAATATGCTAAGATGGTGGCAGGGAGGGTTCATCACTACTACTAAACTGTCTGCAAGTTGTCATGTGTCCTTAGCGGGTGTGGAAAAGGGATACAGTGACAGCGGCAGTACTTGGTTTCAGGTGTCATGGTGTTTGGATACAGTTGTGCCCCCAGATGTTATTTACCACACACATACTGTGCACATTGTAGTTGCTGAGGAGACCCACTGATCCATCTCTCAAGGGAAAAAATATATTCTAATAACAACACATCCATGATGATTTTGGAGGAGGGGCAGGTGGAGAATATTTAATGGTCAACTTGTTCTTTTCTCCACAAATACTGGGGGCTACTTATTCTTCTGCTACTGCCTCAGGCGCATCACTGGAGCCAGTCATGGCATATGGAACCTTCATCATCCATCTTCCATGTTACTGCTATTGTTGATCCCATTCCATTTCAGCTGCCTAATCATCCTGCTGCTTAAACAACTCAGCAGCAGCAGTATGAAAAGCAGTTGCAACTCAGAACTCAGGAGGACATTTCACAGTGGCCACTGGCCAACTTGACCTGCTGGCATTAGGCCAGTAGGGCATTTTTATTTTTTTCTCAGGACTTGTGTTTTTTAAAAAAAATAAAAATAAATAAATAAAAACTAGTCCTACAAAAAAATAAACAATTTTGGTGGTGGGGGGGGTTGTTTCTAACAAGCCTAAGTCCTACAAATCAATGTTTCCTTAGAGCTTGTGCCAAACAAGCTTAAGTCCTACAAATCAATGTTTCTTCAGGGCTTCAGCCTCTAATAAGTCTAAGTCCTACAAAGGCCTCTAACAACAAATCAAACAAATCATCCTCTACAAAATAATCTATCAAGTCAAGTATCAGTCCACCCCAGGGGCAGCTTATGTCAGGGAGTTCCTGTCTCTGTCATTTTAAATACAAATGTCTTATTTTATTTTATTGATTTAATTTTTATTAACTATCCCCCAATAGCAGTCAAGAAACCCCCCCAAAACAAATTCCCTGTTCAAATGATTCATTCATTCACCAACACAGGCACCCTCATCAGACCCCTTTATACCATGTCTTATGGTTTTTATTTTATTTAGGATTTCATTTTTATTAAGTGCCCCCCAATCCCAGTAAACAGCCCCCAAAAAATCATCCCCTGTTCAGCTGATTCTTTCCCCACACCCCACCAACACAGGCACCCTCATGCCCCTTTTATACTGTGCCTTTTGGAAATAAAATATTATTTGTAATGTGTGGTGTTTAACTTCTATGTTCCCATTGATTTCAATTGGCGAAAAAAAGCGGAAAATCTGCAGTTTTCACGTGTAATTTTTCACCAAGAGGAAAGTGCCATTTTTCGCAGATTTCAGTTTGAGGTGGAAAGTTTCGCCCATCCCTATTTATAGAATGAATCACTTGGTTGGTAGTGAAAGATTACCATGGGGCAGTTTGCTTACAGAAACCAAGGGCAGTTCAAAACTGATAGAACTGATTTACAGTTTGTTGGAGATTTGTCTAGCATTAAATGGGGTTCAAAGCGCCATTTAAATCAATGGAAACGTTTATTTGTCTCCTATGTGTCTTGTCCTAATATTGCTCTGTATTCTTTGTATATATGGCCCTAGGTCAATACAAGGATCTCCCTTGTGAGCTTTTAATTCCAAGGCCTGATCAGCTAACCAGGGGCCACCCCTTTAGGTTAAAGGAAAGTAAGGTTCAACTTCAGCAGAAGAAGGGATTTTTTACAATAAGATATTTTAAATTGTGGAATTCCTTGCCTAAACATGTGATAATGGCAGATACAATGGATACATTTAAGATTCATTTCTAGCAGAAGGGAACATACATGGTTATACGGTTTATCAGTACAAAAAAAAAGGAAGTTCTGTAAGCAGAGTAATACCATTTAGGAGTCAGTAAGGCTCATATAATTCTCCTTTTCTTGGTTACACTGTGGCAAAGGTTGAACTTGATGGACTTGTGTCTCTTTTCAACCTAATTTGCTACGTAACTATGTATGAGATTATTCAAATCACTTCATATCTCATAGTATCATGACTCATGAAAATGAGTTTAGTGTTTATAAATACTGTATCGTACAGCAGTTTTTTCTGATTAGAATTGGATTGCTGACCACAAGTTCTCACTCTCACCATCCCATTCCATGTTATTTCCATTTCTTGATTATTATAAATAATGAAGGACTATCATAAAAGTGGCAGACAGCATAACTGTAGATTTCAGAGATCAAATTTAGCCAGTATACATTTTAGATAACTATACAGATCACAAATGACCGCTGAATATATCCATGTATCATTATGGAGTTGAAAGCATCACTGGACATAGGCAGGTGGAATCTGAATCTTTCATCTGTTGACAAAATATTCTGTGTGCATAGATTGTACCAATCAAATCACTACGTCTCATCTTTGATGATTCAGGATTTTGTATTTTATTCTCTGGCTTAGGTGCAGAATTTTATTCTGTGGAATAATAGTCACACATACACTACCGTTCAAAAGTTTGGGGTCACTTAGAAATCTCCTTGATTTTGAAAGAAAATCAAATCTCGTCCATTAAAATAATATAAAATGGATCATAAATACAGTGTAGACATTGTTAAAAGGATAGTAATGTTTCAAAATAAAAGCAGCTCCAATTAATCTTCATAGTATTTGGGTCATGGAGAGTGTTATTTCAATACTGTCAGAGTTGTAGTTTAATAGTAATTGAATGATAAAATATCCCCTTCCCGCCGCTTTTATTGATGTAACACTACTCGCCTCAGAACAGAAGAACAGAAAGGTGGTATCCAGATGGCTTGCAGAGAGGGACAATCTTCAATGAGCATAAGGGAAAAAACCTGAAAAACTGTCAAGGAGGGCAAGGTTTTCATTGTTCTCACAGTAAGAAGATTGTCCCTTGCTGTGAGCTGTCTGGTCTTAAGACCAGATTCCACATCTGAGGGGAGGTTGCTTACGCTAGGAAAAAGGGGCGGGAGGGGGATATTTTATCATTCAATTACTCTTGAACTACAACTCTGACAGTATTTAAATAACACTTTCCATGGCCCAAATATTATGAAGATTAATAAGAACTGCTTTTATTTTGAAACATCACTATCCCTTTAATGTTGTAAATGACTATTGTAGCTGGAGACAACTGATTTTTAATGGAATATCTACATATGCTGCAAATGGAGGATTATTCAACGAAAGCAAAGCTTGAAGGAAACAATTATTATTTAAATTAAAAATCATTATTTCTAACCTTGTCAACATCTTGACTGTATTTCCTATTCATTTTGCAACTTATTTGAGGTATTTGATGTAATTTCTGAAGTGACCCCAAACTTTTCAACTGTAGTATATATATATATATATATATATATATATATATATATATACTCAGCTCAATTCATAACAAACTAGCAAGTCAACAATATTCAGTCAACATAACTTTAATTAAAAAAATTCCCATCACACCAACAGAATATCTCCAGAGGAATCCCCTGGAAAACCATCTAACTTTCACAAAACCCTTACCAGACTCTAACTATAGTACAGCCATAGTTAATAAACAATGCAGCAAACAATTAGTCACCCAGCCCCACAGAACAGCAACAAATCCATTGGTATAGATAGTGGATACATAGCACTAGTCTTTGAACGATGCTATTATTCTTATGTCAATATAATGCAAATTCAATATCACATGTTCACAGCATTGTTGATAATTAATGGTATATTCATAGCAGCATAGGTGCTGATGCAGAACAGGTACGGGTCTCAAAGTTCATATAATGTTATCCACAAGATTATAGGTCCAGATTTATTAGTACTGTAAATTAACAGCCAGAAAATGATCAAATTAAGAGGTAACAGCAATAGTGAATTAAAGTGAAGAGTGACAAGACAGATAAACAAATATGCAAAGAGGCACACCAGGGTTAAGCTTTAGCAGTTAAGTTCAGTGCTGCTCCAAAGACATTGCTTGATTACTCAATAAACAAGTTAGTTCATTAAGACAATCAAATTATTCCACATTAAAGTTCACAAACAGGAGGCTTCATGTGTTTTGCCACATAATATCTTGTCCGTCTCATTTCAGCATTCCCTGCCTCTTCTACAGTTCCAGCCATTTCTCATAGCTTCAAGGACTGTTCCATCCTCAGCCATCCCTCAGCTAGAAGTCCACTCATGCTACTGTTCCTGTGTAGCTGCATATGACATGTACTGTGGAATCTTTAAGTTCAAATTGAGGATAGCCAGGTGTATCTTAGATGCCAGCTCATTCGGCCCCTGCAATTTTGGGGCTTTAGCAAGGCAATTAAAAATCACAATAAAATAATGGATTTTATATACCTGAGGGGGCAGATATGACATCAAACCCTTATAAACCCAATTTTAACCAGTTTATGAGAATCTTAATCTCCTGGTTAGCCAAAATAGCACATTGAAGTTTTAAACATAAACATGTTTTACCTATAATATGTTACACGCATTGTATTTATCTCCAATAATTCATCAAATACCCCTAAAGAACCATACCATATTTGAGCTCCTCATTCAGCCCATTAAGGATAAAGCCCCCAATCGATAAATCCATCCAATAAACAAAAGATCAAAATTTGAATCCCTTTTCCTAAACCTCAGCAGACAATGTTCAATTCTGAATTATTTTAAATCAACTGGGAACTCATTGTGTATTCCCCAAAAATGTTTAGCCAGCACTCTTCTTAATAATTTAATTTTGCCGCTCCAAGACTTTCCTTCTCAATTTCCATTTTATTTTTTCAGCATATATTAGCCAAAAAGGACACACCAATTGATAAATTATGTCCCACATCTTATAATTAATAACTGACAAATATTGAAGTATTTTGGTGCCATCAAAATTCCTGAAGTATTATCGGAGATGCTTTGCATGGAGCACATTATTAGGTACCAGTAGATTTTTGGCTGTCTAGTTATGTCTTTTTAGATTGTCTCTGAGAGAATTCACTCCTTACCAATCATTTTCTAAGATTCTGAGCTCTCTTGGCCACCAGTGCCGAAGATTCCCCAATATTTCCTTCAAGATCATTTCTGGATCCTGACTTTTTTCCTCAAAGATCAGTTTGAGGAAAAAAATGAATAAGTGAAACAATGCATTTCATGCTGTAGATTTGGTATGTATTTTTGATGTCAGGCACCCCTATCTTTAAATATTATAGATCCAAAATATCCAAAAAATCAACTTCAGATTGAATAATACTTTTGGGAAGGTGAATGTTCAATACATTGTGGTTAGGTTTCAAGATAAGTCCTCAAATGAGAATAATGACTGTCATGAAGAAAATAAAGCACAGCCAGTGGGTTACATGCACACAGAACCCATGCATCTCACACACCATATAATGTTCCCACCATCCAAGTTGTAGACACTTATAGGCTGGAGAGCAAGTGGTCCTATAGCCACACCTCGATACTGTCTGTAATCTTTCTCATTAAAGCAAAAATAATTATTTTTGAGGACGAATTCTAGTAAGTCAACAATAATCTCATTGTGACTGGCACTCTCTATACCCCTCATTTTCAAGAACCCTTTACAGGGCCATAATCCTCATTCATAATATATGGATTTGTAAAGGGACTCAACATCTAGTGTAACTAGAAAAGAGTTCCTGCCCATGTTCAGTCCCGCAAGCCATCTTAGTACTTCCATGATATCCTATACAAATTAAGTTAAATTCTCTAAAAAAGGCGTCAGTTTCCAATCAGTTCATCTGCTCGTCCCCTCTTTCACACTCCAGATACCCAATGGTCTTGTCACAGTTTTCTGAACCTTCGGTGGTATTTGCAGAATGGGAACTGCTTGACTTTCAACCAGCATGAACACCCTATCAGACATTCATAACAGTTGCTGGTTCTAAATTGGCGCATAATCCCCCAAACATAATATTGATCAATAATCAATACTTCCTTATCCTTTTATCAGTGGCTTCTATCAGAATTTCATGGTGGGATTTCAAATCATCCAGTGCCACACATTTATTTTTAGTCAAGCTATCCATGGGACCAGTGCCAAATTAAAAAACAGAGGCTCATCTTTAGCACTGATTGTATAAATGTCTGAATAAAGGGATTTAAGGACAAGAGAAGCATTTGCTTATATTTTGGCTTTAGAATGGCATAAAATTATGATGTTTGTGAATGTGCTTGAGAATTTCCATCTAATGGGTCATAATCCCCCTCACTCTCTTTTAACTGATTCTCAAAGTGTTTCAACACTTGTGCATCTGCTTTACTTAAGATCAACTACATGGTTATTCTGCAGGTGTCTAAGGAGGTATTTATGGGAAAGCAAGTACAGATCTTTAATTACTGCAAACTCCCTTATGGACTGGTGAAAAAGATAAGGCTTTCTGTAATAGTGCCCAATTAGATGTATTTAACACTCAGTCAACTTAATAATTATATTCTCATGATAACTACAGTGCATTTCATACTCATTATGCCCATCTTTTACACTGATACCAGACTGAGGATCTATTCTTTGAACTTCACTAATTTGTCTGAATTTTCTTTGGTTTTTCCTCTTCCCTTTTCCCCTCCTTGTATTATGACTGACCCTTCTTTTTTGTCTAATTGAAACACCTTCATTCTGACTGTTACTTCATGTTATCATTCATGGTAAACTCTCATTGTCATATTCATACTCACTTGTACTTGACTCTGAATCATCAAGGCTAGTGATGAGCGAGCACCCCAATGCTCGGGTGTTCGGGTGCTCTGACCGAGCACCCCCTGAGGCTCGAGTGCTCGGCCGAGCACCCGAGCCCCATTGAAGTCAATGGGAGGACTCGAGCATTACACCAGGCACCCCCTGCTCTGATGAGGGGAGGGTGCCTGGTCCATAGGAAAAGGGCAGAAAAAGATGGAAACACTACAGAAATGGTTCAGGGACAGCATAGGGAGGATGTCTGGATGCATCTTGGACTCCAACATCGCTGCTGGGAACGATCTTTCGCCCGTAGTACGCCATTTTTACAGACTGACCGTAAAACACACAAAAAGGAAAATAAAAACGACTTTAGGCGAAAAATTGTTACCAAACAATATTTGCTGTATATTTACTTGTATATCATCTGCAAATTATCCCAAAAATTTCCTTGATTTTCGGAAGTGAGGCCATGATTAAGAGGGAAACGTGCGCAGAGGCAAATTCTCCCAAAAATTTCCTTGATTTTCAGAACTGAGGCCATGATTAAGAGGGAAACGTGCGCAGAGGCAAATTCTCCCAAAAATTTCCTTGATTTTCAGAACTGAGGCCATGATTAAGAGGGAAACGTGCACAGAGGCAAATTCTTCCAAAAATTTCCTTGATTTTCAGAACTGAGGCCATGATTAAGAGGGAAACGTGCACAGAGGCAAATTCTCCCAAAAATTTCCTTGATTTTATTGAACTGAGGCCATGATTAAGAGGGAAACGTGCGCTGAGCTGACCATCTAAAACATTATGGGTGAGGGTCTGCTGCAGAGCTGACCATCCTAAACATTATATGCGAAGGCCCGCTAGTGAGCTGACGCTATAAAACATTATATGAGAGGGCCCGCTAGAGAGCTGACCCAATAAAACATTATATGAGAAGGCCCGCTGGTGAGCTGACCTATACAAAAATTGTCAAACAGCGCCCGCTGGTGAGCTGGCCCTATATAAAAATTATATCACAGGGCCCGCTGGTGAGCTGGCCCTATATAAAAATTATATCACAGGGCCCGCTGGTGAGCTGGCCCTATATAAAAATTATATCACAGGGTATATGGAAGAGAGTCAACCATATACCCGTTTTTTGGGTGGAAGGGGTGAATGGGAATACAGAGTATTCCCATCATTGTAAATAACATATATAAAGTGAGTTTATGTTCCCCCGGGGCTTTCCTCCAGTGGAGTGGAGAAGTCAGGGGAAATCCAGGCCTTGTTCATTTTTATAAGTGTCAACCTATCAGCATTTTCGGTGGAAAGGCGGATACGCTTATCTGTTATGATGCCACCAGCAGCACTAAATACCCGCTCAGACAGAACGCTGGCGGCAGGGCAGGCCAGCACCTCCAAGGCGTAGAGTGCCAGTTCATACCACGTGTCCAGCTTGGACACCCAGTAGTTGTAAGGCACAGAGGGATCATTGAGGACGCTGACACGGTCTGCTACGTACTCCTTCACCATCTTCCAAAACTTTTCCCTCCTTGTGACACTAGGCTGCGCATCAGGGTGAGGGTGCTGGCGGGGTGTCATGAAGGTGTCCCACGCCTTGGAGAGTGTTGCCCTGCCTTTCTCGGAACTGCTGTGTGCTCCCCTTTTCTCCCCTTCTCGGTTGGCCAAGGTAGCACGTACTCTGCCGCCAGCGTTGTCAGATGGAAAATTTTGGAGCAATTTTTCGACAAGAACCTTCTGGTATTGCACCATTTTGCTTGTCCTCTCCACCGGAGGAATGAGAGATGAGAAATTCTCTTTGTAGCGGGGGTCCAGAAGGGTGAACACCCAGTAATCCGTGTTGTTTAAAATGCGTATAACGCGTGGGTCACGGGAAAGGCAGCCTAACATAAAGTCAGCCATGTGTGCCAGAGTACCAACAGTCAAGATTTCGCTGTCCTCACCAGGAGGATGACTCTCAATATCCTCATCCTCTTCCTCCTCTTCTGCCCACCCACGCTGAAGAGATGGAACTAAAGTTCCATGGCTACCCTCTGTAGCGGAGGCAACCGTGTCTTCCTCCTCCTCCTCCTCCTCCTCCTCCGCCTCCTCCGCCTCCTCCAATTGTCGCTGAGAAAACGAAGTGAGGGTGCTCTGGCTATCACCTTGTGTAAGCTCTTCCTCCCCCATTTCCACCTCTTCCACATGCAAAGCGTCGGTTTTAATTGTGAGCAGCGAGCGTTTCAGTAGACACAGAAGTGGGATGGTTACACTGATAATAGCGTTATCGCCGCTCACCATCTGTGTCGATTCCTCAAAATTGCGTAAAACCTCGCAGAGGTCTGACATCCATTCCCACTCCTCACTTCTGATTACAGGAAGTTGAACGGAGAGGCGACGACCGTGTAACAGCTGGTACTCCACTACTGCCCTCTGCTGCTCACAAAGCCGGGCCAACATGTGGAAGGTGGAGTTCCAGCGCGTGCTCACGTCACACAGCAGCCGGTGAGCTGGCAATTGTAAGCGCTGCTGCAGCTTCAACAGGCCGGCCGAAGCTGTAGATGACTTACGGAAATGTGCACACACGCGGCGCACCTTGGTCAAGAGATCATGCACATTGGGGTAGGTTTTTAGAAATCGCTGCACCACTAAATTAAATACATGCGCTAGGCATGGTACGTGTGTGAGCTTGCCGAGCTCCAAAGCCGCCACCAAGTTACGCCCATTATCACACACAACCATGCCTGGTTGCAGGTTGAGTGGCGAGAGCCACTGCTCGGTCTGGTGACTAATCCCCTGCAACAGCTCTGAGGCCGTGTGCTGTTTGTCCCCAAGGCAGATCAGCTTCAGCACGGCCTGTTGACGCTTCCCCACTGCAGTGCTACACTGCTTCCAGCTACTGGCTGATGGGGGAGTGGCGCTGCGTGTAGAGAATTCGGAGGTGGAAACGGAGGAGGAGGAGCCAATAAAGTAGGTGCTGGTGGAAACCCTGATGGAGGTAGGGCCCGCAATCCTCGGCGTGGGTAGCACCCGTGCCATCCCAGGGTCAGAGTCGCTCCCAGCCTCCACGACATTCACCCAGTGTGCCGTCAGGGAAATGTAGCGTCCCTGGCCACAAGCACTTGTCCATGTGTCAGTCGTTAAGTGGACCTTCCCAGTAACTGCGTTGGTCAGGGCACGGGTGATGTTACGGGACACATGGTGGTGTAATGCGGGGATGGCACACCGGGAAAAGTAGTGGCGGCTGGGGACCGCGTACCGAGGGACAGCTGCTGCCATCAGGCTGCGGAAGGACTCAGTGTCCACAAGCCTAAATGGCAGCATTTCGATGGCCAGTAATTTTGAAAGGTGTGAGGTTAGTGCTATGGCCTGTGGGTGGGTGGCTGGGTACTTTCTCTTGCGCTCAAATGCCTGGGGTAACGACATTTGGACGCTGTGCTGGGACAGGGAAGTGGATGTGGTCGCTGATGGTGCTTCAGATGGTACAGGTGCAGGGCGGGAGGTATGCGGGCCTGCGCCTTCGACAGGCGATTGGCCGGCACCGAAAACAGGGGAAGAGGAGGCAGTGGTGTGGCCTGCAGACACAGATGGGCGATCCAGGCGTTCCTCCCACTTACTACGGTGCTTGGATGCCATGTGTCGGATCATGCTGGTGGTGGTGAGGTTTCTAGTGTTCATGCCTCGGCTCATTCTGGTGTGGCACAGGTTGCAAACTACAATTCTTTTGTCGTCCGCACTTTCCTTAAAAAAACCCCATACCGCGGAACACCTACCCCTTGGCAAGGTAGATTTACGCAAGGGGGTGCTCCGTGGAACATTTGCGGGCCGGTTTGGTGCGGTCCGCCTTCTTTCTGTAGCCACACCACTGCCTCTTCCAGCCTGTTGCGGTGCTGCAGATGGCTCACCCTCAGGACTGCTGACATTGCTCGGCTCTACACCTTCCCAGGTGGGGTCAGTCACCTCATCGTCCACCAAGTCCTCCTCCACTTCCTCACTCTGATCATCCTCCTCAAGTCTTGATCCCACCACATACTCAGTCATTGACAACTGTATAACATTCTCCTCAACAAGGTCTTGAGACGGAAATAGTGGTTGATTTAATGGCAACTGTGTCTCATCATCATCATCATCATCCACTACTTCCTTTGACCTTAAATGCCGTTCACATCTGTCATCTTCTTGTGATTGGGTAGCCTCTAGAGGTTGTGAATCAGGGCACAAGATGTCATGTTCCTCTGCAAGCGTGCTTGGAGAGAGGGTCAAATGAAGGATTGGTGATGAGACGAGCTCCTCACTATATCCCAGTGTGGGATCACTTCTTTGACCAGACCGTGTATGGTGGGAGGAAGTATGATCAGAGTGAGGATTATTTTGACCAGACTCTTGGCTACTGAGAGTGGACTTGGTGGAAGACAGGGTGGTGCTTAACCGACTGGAAGCAGTATCAGCTGTCATCCAACCGACCACCTGTTCGCAGTGGTCGGACCTCGAGAGTGATGTCCTGCGACGCCCTGTAAAATTAGACATGAAGCTAGGTATGGTGGATGTCTTTCTTTCTTGTGCTCTGGCACCAGGCACAGTTTCTCCGCGTCCTGACCCGCGCCCTGAACTATCAGGATCACGTCCACTTCCCCGTCCCTTTTTACCCGCCTTCTTCATCTTACACAGAATATGTGACTTTAATATTTGAGTTTGAAAACTTAACAGTATTTCTTACTATTCTGCAACTCTGCAGAGTACACAGAATAGGCTGCTAAACGGCGGTGATACACACTGAATGGAATATGTGACTTTAATATTTGAGTTTGAAAACTTAACAGTATTTCTTACTATTCTGCAACTGTTCAGAGTACACAGAATAGGCTGCTAAACGGCGGTGATACACACTGAATGGAATATGTGACTTTGATATTTGAGTTTAAAAACTTAACACTATTTCTTACTATTCTGCAACTCTGCAGAGTACACAGAATAGGCTGCTAAACGGCGGTGATACACACTGAATGGAATATGTGACTTTAATATTTGAGTTTGAAAACTTAACAGTATTTCTTATTATTCTGCAACTGTTCAGAGTACACAGAATAGGCTGCTAAACAGCGGTGATACACACTGAATGGAATATGTGACTTTGATATTTGAGTTTGAAAACTTAACAGTATTTCTTACTATTCTGCAACTCTGCAGAGTACACAGAATAGGCTGCTAAACGGCGGTGATACACACTGAATGGAATATGTGACTTTAATATTTGAGTTTGAAAACTTAACAGTATTTCTTACTATTCTGCAACTGTTCAGAGTACACAGAATAGGCTGCTAAACGGCGGTGATACACACTGAATGGAATATGTGACTTTGATATTTGAGTTTGAAAACTTAACAGTATTTCTTACTATTCTGCAACTCTGCAGAGTACACAGAATAGGCTGCTAAACGGCGGTGATACACACTGAATGGAATATGTGACTTTAATATTTGAGTTTGAAAACTTAACAGTATTTCTTATTATTCTGCAACTGTGCAGAGTACACAGAATAGGCTGCTAAACGGCGGTGAAACACACTGAATGGAATATGTGACTTTCATATTTTACTTTGAAAACTTAACAGTATTTCTTACTATTCTGCAACTGTGCAGAGTACACAGAATAGGCTGCTAAACGGCGGTGAAACACACTGAATGGAATATGTGACTTTAATATTTGAGTTTGAAAACTTAACAGTATTTCTTACTATTCTGCAACTGTTCAGAGTACACAGAATAGGCTGCTAAACGGCGGTGATACACACTGAATGGAATATGTGACTTTGATATTTGAGTTTGAAAACTTAACACTATTTCTTACTATTCTGCAACTCTGCAGAGTACACAGAATAGGCTGCTAAACGGCGGTGATACACACTGAATGGAATATGTGACTTTAATATTTGAGTTTGAAAACTTAACAGTATTTCTTATTATTCTGCAACTGTGCAGAGTACACAGAATAGGCTGCTAAACGGCGGTGAAACACACTGAATGGAATATGTGACTTTAATATTTGAGTTTGAAAACTTAACAGTATTTCTTACTATTCTGCAACTGTGCAGAGTACACAGAATAGGCTGCTAAACGGCGGTGAAACACACTGAATGGAATATGTGACTTTAATATTTGAGTTTGAAAACTTAACAGTATTTCTTACTATTCTGCAACTGTGCAGAGTACACAGAATAGGCTGCTAAACGGCGGTGATACACACTGAATGGAATATGTGACTTTGATATTTGAGTTTGAAAACTTAACACTATTTCTTACTATTCTGCAACTCTGCAGAGTACACAGAATGTGCTGCTAAACTGCGGCGAAGCATACTGAATGGAATATGTGACTTTAATATTTGAGTTTGAAAACTTAACAGTATTTCTTCCTATTCTGCAACTCTGCACAGTACACAGAATGTGCTGCTAAACTGCGGCGAAGCACACTGAATGGAATATGTGACTTTAATATTTGAGTTTGAAAACTTAACAGTATTTCTTCCTATTCTGCAACTCTGCACAGTACACAGAATGTGCTGCTAAACTGCGGCGAAGCACACTGAATGGAATATGTGACTTTGATATTTTAGTTTGAAGACTTAACAGTATTTCTTCCTATTCTGCAACTCTGCACAGTACACAGAATGTGCTGCTAAACTGCGGCGACGCACACTGAATGGAATATGTGACTTTGATATTTTAGTTTGAAGACTTAACAGAATGTGCTCTAATCTGCAACTTTGCACACTAAACAGAATGTGCTCTAATCTGCAACTTTGCACACTAAACAGAATGTGCTCTAATCTGCAACTTTGCACACTAAACAGAATGTGCTCTAATCTGCAACTGTGCACACTAAACAGAATGTGCTCTAATCTGCAACTTTTCACACTAAACAGAATATTTTTTTTTTTTTTTTTTTGTTTTTTTCCCCCCACACAAAATAACCTGCTGCCCCCACACACAGTAGTCCTAAAAAGGACTTTTGGTTCTTTTTTTTCACAATTTTTTTTTTTTCCTCCCTACACTGCCTTTCCCTTCCTATCCTCAGCTCTCCCTGGCTCAGACTGAGCCGAACTCGATGGTCAGGTGCTATACAGCACCCGACCACGGGTTCTGGCCAGCCAATCAGTGTAATGCCAGCAGCCAACATGGCTGCTGGCATTACACCGATGTCAGAGCCTCCCTGCACGTTTATTGGCTGCGCAGCAGCCGCAAAACGTGCGGGGAGGAGACCCGAACATGGCGGGCGAGCACATGCGGTACTCGTACGAGTACCGCCATGTGCCGAGCAGAGCGATGCTCGAGCCGATCCGAGCATCGGCCGAGCATGCTCGCTCAACACTAATCAAGGCTAAACATTGTAGTTATTCTGTTGTATCTAAAAATGAAGTATACATGTAAAGTCCTGAGTGTCTATGAAAAATTCCATAGGTCTTCTAATCATAATTTCCTTGTGTAAGTTTTCAATCTCAATCTTCTTCACATCGACATTCAAGAAGTTTCTTAAATTTCTTCTAGTTCTAAAATGATTTGATCTTTTTTAATGCAGGCAGCTGCTTTTTATTTTTACTCAATAATCAATAATAAATTAAAGCGAACACAGGTTAGCATCTTTCCAGAAAATTATCCTTTTGCATGTGTCAGTTATGGAAGAATCTAAAATGGCGACCTCTTGGCACAGTTTTAGCTTTCATATAAGCCTCAATAAAATATACATCCCATTTTGGTCTTAATTGTTTCTCAGTAATTTCTATGTTGCCTAAATTTTGAATACATAACATGCTTTTCTTATGCATTACTAGTCCGTAAGTCACCGTAGACTGGAGTATTTATGTATCCATTTTGAATCAAAGAAAACACCAGGGTATAACCAGAAGATCAAGCATACATTCCACTGGATCCTTCCCCACTGTATTATTATTATTCTTTATTTATATAGCGCCAACTAATTCCGCAGCGCTGTACAATTGGGGAATAGACATACAGAGGTATTAAATAGTACAATCAGATGTGTAGAACAGGAGGATCACTGTAGCTGAGAAACAATTATTATATGTGATGTTCAAACCAAAAAGGGAAAATGTGGTATAGAAACCCCACAAATATATACCAAAAAGAAAAATATTTGGAGAGCACTCAGAACTGTCACCTTGATTGAAGGTTGCATATTTGAAAATGTAATAAAAAACTGCCTATGTGTCATGCTAGCCACAAGACCAGCAAATGTACAGTTGGTAAAGTATTCTAATATATGCTAATTGTGGCACCTGTCCAGCACCAGTGACATTTCAAACACTTATTAAGCTTTTCAGTGATATTTCATGTGCTTATGAAGCAATATGCTATACAAGGAGACTTTCACTTTCACTTTTACCAGAAAAAAAGTGTGAATGTTTCCTAAACTATACATCTGCTGGACTTTTGGTTAACATGTCACATAGGCAGTTTTGAATAAAGTATTCAAAAATATGTAAAACCATTTAAAGTGATTATGATTTGGAAGGGGATGTTAGATGTACTTGAGGAATTTATCTTGGAACTTAACAGAAACATAGTAAATATTCACCTTACCAAGAATATAAGTCAAACTGTAGTTATGTTTTGTATCTAATAATAAAACAACAAATATACCAAAGACCCACTAATACCGACAGGGTGGGACATGCAAAGCATGTCCATTGTCCAATGACACAAGACAGGGCTTGACAAAACCTGTCTGCCAGGAAACCATGGTGACTAGAAAATGGGAATTGCATGTTGGGAAAGGTTTTCCCTACACTGCAGGGTCATTTTTAACACTTTAAAATATACATGATCATTTCCATTAGCACTGGTGCAATGCTGTAAATTAAAAATGCACATAGTATGGGTTATCTTAATCCTGCACTATGTGTGGTTCAAAAACCAAATCAGACCTTGTTGGGGGGGGACATTGGGACCTCTTCTGATGCCCCTTGGAATTTATCTCCTGTACAACTGGATAGGCCAACAATGTTGCTACTAGGAAGGAGAACATCTCGTTCCTCAACCTGGCATTTATGTAAGTCCTCGTTGAGAACCTTAAAGGACTTGAACATTCTCCTACTTGACAAAGACATTCAAAGAGTGCTGGGTTGAGTAGAAGGAAATATGGGAAGGTGATGAATGCCTTCCTGGATGCTTCCGTAGTCTCCTATCAAATTGGACAGGTGATCAATGCCAGAGGGACATCAGCAGGGGTCCTGATACCCCCCAATGAGGTCTGAATGCAATGTAATTAATAAAGAATTAAAATTAAAAAAATGTTTCAATAAATAAAATAAACTCCCAACTTTGCCCCACTACCCTATATATATATATATATATATATATATATATATATATATATATATATATATATATATATATATATATATATATACTGTCTGACCCTCCCAGCCTTGTTCCCCTGCCTACTGGTAGCAACAGATCCCTGCATACACTCTCTGACCCACCTCAGCCGTGTTCCCCTGCCCACTGGTAGCCACAGGTCCCCAAAATACACTGTCTTACACCTCATCTTTGTTCCACTGTCCTACTGGTAGCCATAGAATAAACATACAGTCTGCTTCCTCAACTTTCTTCCACTTGAAGCCACAGAACCACATACACACATTTTAGCACACCAGCCTTGTTCTACAGGTAGGTGCAGAACCACACAATACTCTATCTGACATTCCAGCCTTGTTCCACTGGTAGATATAGAATCACACATGCACACAGACACACACGCACACACACACACTGTCTGCTTCCCAAGCCTTGTTCCACTAGGCCCAGAGGGGAGGTTCTCTTCTATGATGCTGAGTCTGGCTCCTAGAGTCAAACCAGATTTGTCAAGCTCTGTTCTATGATTTTTAGGAATTTTGATGGCAGCAAATACTTCAGTATTTGTCAGTGTATTAATTGCTCCACTGATGCACTTTTGATTATTAACAATGCTGTACACATGGGATATTGGTCCCAGGATGGAGCGCAAAGAGGACTCTGGTTCAAATTCGGAGCGCCCCGCTCTGTATTAGCCACGGCGCATTCGGGTACTCTGTACTGAGCATGACTGCAGCGCAGGCAGTGAGCAGAGAGGCCCTGGGCACCAGCCAAGGCTGCTGGGTGGCACTGTGGCCCGTGTACGGACCTATGACCCCCATGGACAGTGCCACTGATGCAGTAGAGCATAATAAGCAAAACCAATGTCACTGGTCCTTAGGAAACCAGCAGCATCAGAGGAAAGAAGGGAAGTAAAAAGCCAAAAGTAAAAAGAAGAACAAGAAAAAGTGTTGCTACTATTCTTTGTGTAACAATGTGATACATTACTCAGCAAGGCTATATATCCATGGTCGGGCAGGGACAGCTCCAGACAGCCTCAGCGGATGACAGAACGGGAATTCTTATCAATCCACCAGTCAGTGTGCCTCGAATAAAAATAATCCAATTCTTTATTAATGCTTGAGTAAAATCAACAAATACACTAAGATAATACATGAAAGAAAAGGAGAGGAAACATACTGAATCTTATGTGTTTCATGATAGTGTCACTTAAACACAGGCAAGAGATTGTGTGTAAGTAATAGGCATTTTTAACTTAAAAGCAAATGGGAAGTGACTACAATAAAACCAATAAAAATGCTTTTACTGATCTCAAGGAGTGAATGAGACAACACATCAATGCCTACTTCCTTATTGGGAGGACCCCATCCACATTCTGACTCACTCAGACTTTGTGACTCTCTCAGTTGCAGGAGGATATAATGAACAAATATTGACATATGAATGGAGAGATAGGAGGATATGCATCCTGATGAAAAAGTTGCCTTGTAAAACACTGTGAATATGTTATGAGAACTAGAATAAATGACCTATTATTGTGAGAGAAAACTCACACACTCTACATAAATATATGGAAGCATATATAATACATATTATAACTTAATGTAACTAAAATCTGAAAATTACATTTCATAGTTAGAGAGCTATACTATTGAACTGTGGACTCCAAAAGAGAACTTGATGTGCATTGTATATTATATTGCATAAAAATATACTGTATAATGAAAATGTCCCATTACGGGAACCAATAAATATCTGTAGTTGCACCAAAGACGTACAGATCCTGTTGTCATGAGTGAGATGAATGAATGGAATTATCCCACCCACACTCTTAGATGCTACAGAAACCCATACCTTCAATGCAATGAAGACTATAAACAGGGCCAGATTTGCCATAAGGCAGAGTAGACATCTGCTTACAGGCACACTCCACAGAAGACCTTCAGCCATTGGAATCAATATTTTATTTTTTTAATTATTACTATTTTTTTTTTTTTTTTTTTTAAAGTGGCGTGCCGCTCCATCCGCCTCATAGTAAGGTCTGTGCCTCACAGACCTGTAGTTGCTGAGCTCACCCGGCTCTTTAGTAAAGCAGAGCTCTGGGAGATGACATCATCTCCCAGTGCTCTGCATTACTAAAGAGAAGACCGCACGGGAGCTCAGCAGCTACAGGTCTGTGCAGAAGCACAGATCTCTCCTGCCACTGGACCACCAGGGATGTAGGAAATGTGAGGCTTAATATGGAGATGATGGGGGCAATGTGAGGGCAACATGGGGAGGATGGGGGGCAATTTGGAGCTGATGGGGGGCAATGTGAGGGCAATGTGGCAATGGTGGGGGCAATGTGAGGGCAATATGGAGCTGATGGGGGCAATATGGAGCTGATGGGGCAATGTTGAGATGATGGGGGCAATGTGAGGGCAATATGGAGCTGATGGGGGCAATGTGAAGGCAATATGGAGCTGATGGGGGCAATGTGGAGCTGATGGGGACAATGTGAGGGCAATATGGAGATGGGGGGTAATGTGGAGATGGCCAATGTGGGGGACGCTTCAGATTTCTGTGCCTACAGGCTCCTGAGATGTAAATCTGGCCCTGACTATAAACTATATCAATCATGATCAAGTCATACATGACAAAGCAACTGACATTACACAAATAACTGACAAACAGAAAACATCATGTTGACAAATAAAACTATTAGGCAACTTGTGCACAGATGAAAAATCCATTTCCCCTCACACGTGTCCAATGTAGAATTCATATCTCCTCCCACCCCATTCCAACAGGAAAAACTTTTCTGTTTCTTGGAAACTGAGCACTGTTATGTCAGCGATGGAACAATATTTGAAATTATGTCTGACGGATTTGATAATAACCCTAATTTTAATAGAATCAGCATGGTCTGTTATCCTGTCCTTAAGGGCACTATTTATGTGACCCATATGTTGCATCCTACACTATCAGCAGGTTATAAGGTATACCACATGGGCCTTAAGACAATGAATGTATTGTCTGATATCACATGTCCTTCCAGTAGTGGTGCTGACAAAGCTTCTGCCAATATTAGCATAGGTACAGGGGATACCCCTCTTGACTGTACACCTGTGCATGGCAACTGTTTATAACCAGGCTGGGCGTCTAATCCTGAATAGCCTTGCCAGTGCAGATGACTTTTTTTGCAACAAATGTACACTCTTCTTTGATTACTGATCTGCGGTGACTGCCACCTAACAAAATATTTGAGCGTTTCTTAATCATACCTCTGAATTTAATGACAAAGGCCACATCCCTACGGGTATCCCTCTGGTCCCTCACTTTTACAGTTCCCCAGAGGAGGATATTTAACTCTGTTTTAGCTGCTCGTAAGAAATTCTGTTGAAAAAGATCCAGAGGATATATCCTTTAGAAATAATTTGCCTCAAACGTTCTGACTAAATAAGAAATCAACTTCTGTGGAGCAGTTTCTGCAAATTCACGGGAACTTCCCAACTTGAATTAACCTGATGATACGACTTGGGTGACACAACTTCACATGTAACAGTGGATTTCCTTTATAGGGTTTTCTAAAAATTGTAGCAATCACAGAAATATCATTGAATCAAATTGTCTAAACACAGTAGGTGTTGTTTAGTGTAGACTTAAATGTGACCATTATTAAAACCAAAGAATTGAAAGAAGAGCATTTCAGGTCGAGAGATAATTAGTGAAGAGAAAACAGTGTTTTGTATCTCTGTGAACTGTGAACAGTAAGTAGATCCTATGATATTTGTGTCCAGGGGACGTGTGTGTCAGGAGGTAACCCCCTGTGGAGGGAATTCATAAGAAAACAATAAATAGCTAAGTAGAAGAGAAAGACCCAAAAGTAAGTACATGTTGCCTAAATAACAGCAAAATGTAACAACACAAATAAGGCACACAGAATTACATAGTACCCATATATTAGTAAAATGCACACGCCTACAAACAATAACTATTTGAGTTCCTGTTTTACATACAGTTATTCATAAAACAAGGGGGTAAAGATGGTATTAGACAAACATCATCCCAGCAGTCAGTACTTAAATAAGTACAGAGAGAGGTAATGCAATAATGTTCTAGTTCATAGGTTCAGACGTAGGGCATTGTAATTGGACTCTCCCATGGCAGGGAAATGGTCTCATCAAGGACAAGCATGCAAGGAGACAGCCCCATTGGATCAGCCAGCAGAGGTCAATAATGCAAGCCACAACACACTTAGTTATCTAAAATAAACATAAATTCACTTACTTGTCCAACATCCAGTCCTATAAGCCCATCCACAGGCATAAGAGAACATTTACTCCACCCCACTTGTTGACACCTGTCAGACAGAGGTGTAAAGATCCCATGGCCTTCTGTTCTCTTTGTTCATACCCTCAGCTGATTGTCACAAATCCAAATGTTGTGGGCTGGGATGAAATAAAGAAGTGCAGACTTATGCTCCTTGGGCCTCTGGTTATCCAATATGGCCTTCACTTCCCACAGCATGCTGGCCCAAAACACCCATGGATAACAGCATATGCCAGGAATCTATATAGGATTAAATAACTTGATCCAATTTTCTAAATACAAGCTTGCATATGACTTTTTTAATTGAGGGCATGTGGTAATTTTGTCTGTTGCATATAAAAACATCTGTTCTCCAAATAATGTAATTTATTTACTCTGTCTCCTCCTTGTCTCAGTGGTGAAATATGCTGTATGATCATACATTTTACTGCAGATGGTATATGTCTATTCTCCATCTATTGCTTTGCCACATGTTACATACATAGTAACATAGTTGGCGAGGCTGAAAAAGGAGATCCGTCCATCAAATCCAGCCCATGCCATATACCCCTTGATGATTCAGAGGAAGACAAAAAAATCCTTCCTGACTCCACATGGCAGTCGGATATTTCCTTGGATCAGCATCCTACCTACTATGAAACCATCATAATGCTCAGTATTTTTCTGAATTATAAATATTTCCATTTACTTTTTGAAAGCAACTACAGTAACTGCAAAGATAGCATCAAGAGGCAAAGAATTCCATAACTTTACTGCATTTGCTGTAATAAAAATCCCTGCCTTTATTTTCATTGAAAACACCTTTCCTCTAATCTCATTTGATGACATCTGTTTTTTGCTCAGCTATTTGAGTAAACTGTTCCTTAGAGAGTTCTTTTTATTGACCTTGAATATATTTGGACATGGTAATCATATCACCCCTTAGTTATCTCTTTTCTAATGTAAATTAACCTTATTTGGTTAGTCTCTATAATTCAGATCCTCTAATCCTTTATCAGGTTTGTTGCACATCTCTGCACTTTTTCCATTTCAATAATGTCTTTTATGAACTGGTGCCCGAAATTGAACTCCATATTCTAGATGAGACCTTACCAAGGATTTATATAGAAAAGAATTATAGCCCCATCCCATGCATCTATAACCCGTTTTATACATGATAGTGCCCTACTGGCACTTGTAGCAGCTGAGTGACACTACACATTTGTCAGCACTGTGCGCTTACATGGGCAGCCGGCGGTGGCCTTACATGGTGTTCCAGTGCAGTATACTTATCCTTGTTTGTGCAGTCAGTGTTTGACCCTTGTTTTGGCCTCCCTGTGGTCCTCGTGTACCTATTCTGTGGCTTTGTCTGTCTACCCCTTGGTTCTGACCTAGTGGCTCTGGCTGACATCCCGCTCCAGTATCTGACCCTCTGGCTTTGGCTGACTACCCAATCTGGTATCTGACCCTCTGGCATTGGCTGACTACCCTCTCTTATATCTCACCTTATGGCATTGGCTGACTATCTGCTCTGGTATCTGACCCTCTGGCATTGGCTACTGCCCGCTCCAGTATTTTGACCCTCTGGTCCAGGCTTGCTACCTGCTCTGGTCAGTACCCCGGTCTGGCCGATTTACTAGACTGCCCATTGGCCTGGTCTGTCTACCTACTCCTTGGGAATGCCTCAGTAGAATACCCTCAGGCCTGGTCTGTCTCGTGTCTCTCAACCTTTGGGCTCTATCCTCTCTTAATCCTTGTAGAGTGTCCGTCCACTAGGGTCCTCCTTGCAGCAGTCTCCCATTCCTGGTGGGATCTCCCTGCTCGGGCTCTGGTTCCTGTTTGCTTATTTAAAGGGTCTTCTATCTGCTTTTCGTTTTATATTACTCAAAAACTGGTGTTTTATACTGTATCTTGTTGTGATTCTTGACTACCGTGACAGTATGTAAGGGCCATGAGTACTGAAGGTACAATGAATCCACAAGTTCAGAGCATTTTGGTCAGGATGAATATGCAGGATCAGCGTATTGATCAATTATCTCTAGCTATGCAAACACTCCTGAACCGTACTGCTCACTTGGATCAATCTGCTCTGCATCTGGTGGCCACCTCCAAACCTGTTCCAGCACGGTTGCTCCTGTTGCTCCTGACACTACAGTTGCCAGACGATTGTTTGGTTCTGCACCGCTTCCTCAACGTTACAAGGGCAACCCGGCGCTTTGCCGTGGGTTCCTAAATTAGGTGGGGATATTTTTTTAAATGGTCTCCCAGGCCTTTTCTACTGAACAAAGCAAAGTTGGGTTTATGATCTCCCTGTTGTCTGACAAAGCATTGGCATGGGCTAATCCATTATGGGAGATGGATAAGCCTATTATCTATAATTTCGCTGAATTTGTGGCCTCCTTTAGACGAGTCTTCGATATCCCAGCCCACTCCACCACTGCTACCAAGCAACTCATGACCAATCGCCAGGGCGATTGCGCGGTGGCTGAGTATGCCATTGAATTCTGTACTTTGACAGCAAATGTTGGTTGGAATAATGAGGAACTGAGTGCTGCATTCTCTCAGGGATTAAGTGATACAATAAAGGATGAAATTGCAACCCGTGAGCTTCCCAGTGACCTTGACGAACTAATTTCCTTTACCATCGTGATTGATACTCGAATCAGAGAGTGACCATCCTTTAGAGAGTGCATGCGTAGGCCTCCATCCCGGTTGGCGCCAAGCTTTGCTCACCCACCCATGCCTCCCTCACCTCCCATTCCTTCAGGTTCAGAACCTTTAGAGTGGGAGCCTATGCAGCTGGGTTTTAATCACCTCACCGTGGAGGAGTGGGCATTCTGTCAGCATGAGAGCCTATGTCTGTATTGTGGCAAGCCTGGACATTTACTGTGCTCTTGTCCTGTAAGGCTGAGAAACACTCTCACCTAGGGTTATGTTGGGGACAGACCCTGGGTGGCATTTCGCAGTCCCCAATGGCATCTCAAAATAAACCTATCTTTGAAGTCATTCTCTTGTGGGCCAACTCCTCAGTGGTAGCCCCAGCCTTGACTGATTCGGGTGCTGCCGGTTATTTCATTGATACCAAATTTGCTGTGAAGCACTCTATTCCTCTCCAGCTCCGTTCTTCTCCACTGGCGATTGAAGCAATTGATGGGTGTCCTCTTGAACCCCATCACGTTACTCATGAGTCCTGTACTTTGTCTGTGTTGGTCAGGGCTCTTCACCTGGAGACGTTGCAATTCGAGGTCATCCATTCTCCACACTATGTGATTATCGTGGGGTTTCCATGGTTGAAGAAACATAATCCAAAATTTGATTGGAAGACGTGAGATATCTTGTCTTGGTCTTCCCACTGTGCTGAATCGTGTCATCGGTGACCTTTGAGGTTATTGTATACTGCCTCTCCTCCTCATTACCGGAGGAGTATCATTCCTACTCGGATGTATTCAATAAGGAACAGGCCTTTTCTCTACCTCCACATAGGCCATACGATTGTACTATCAATTTGATTCCTGGGGCCATTCCTCCGAGGGGCCATGTTTACCCCCTGTCTGTGGCCAAGAACACGGCTATGGAGGAGTACGTATCTGAGGCCTTGGCTAGAGGAATTATTCACAAATCCACCTCTCCGGCCAGGGCGAGGTTCTTTTTTGTGAAAAAAAAAGGATGGTGAACTAAGGCCGTGTATCGATTTTCGAGGTTTAAACAAGCTAATGGTCAAGAATGCGTATCCCATTCTGTTGATCACTGAATTATTTGACCGACTGAAAGGCTGGTCTGTGTTTACCAAACTAGACCTCAGGGCTGTGTGAAACCTGGTTGGGGTCAAAGAGGGTCATGAATGGAAGACAGTGTTTAATACCCATAACGGGCATTACGAATACCTAGTCATGCCATTCGGGTTATGTAACGCCTCCGCTGTCTTCTAGGAATTCATCAATGACATGCTAATAGAATTACTTTTGGATTGTGTGGGTGTCTGTCTGGATGACATCCTCATTCATAGAGACTCTGGCACAAAGCATCTCCCACTTGGCTTGTCAACTGGTGCTGAGGCTTGTGTTGCCAATATCTCCTCACCCAAGGGAGAGGTAATACTCGTGCGATTAGTAGCCAGTATCTGATCGGAGTGAATGATAAGAGTTAGAGGACTCTTTCCTTGGAATCCGCCCCGAACTGCCGGGAAAGGGCGTCCGCCTTAATATTCTTAGTACCCGAGAGGTAAGAAACCACATAGTTGAACCTCGACAGGAACAAGGCCCATCTGGCCTGTCTTGGAGATCACCTCTTGGCCTCAGAGAGATATGTGAGATTCTTCTGATCTGTCAGAATTGGAGTGCTAGTTCCCTCTAGTAGATGCCACCATTCCTTAAGAGAGAGAATAATGGCTATCAGTTCACAATCGCCCACATGATACAGACTCTCGGTCACCAAATATTCATAGTGCCTGTTCCGGGTATTAAATGCTGTCTTCCACTTGTGGCCCTCTTTTATTCTTACAAGATTTTAAGAGGCTCTAAGATCAAGCTTAGTAAATACTGCGAAGCCCTCAAACAGCTCAGTGATTAAAGGGATGGGGCAGGCATTCTTGACCATCAGCTTATTTAGGCCCCTGAAATTGATACATGGTCTTAGTTCCCCATCCTTTTTCTTCACGAAAAAGAACCCTGCCCCCTCAGGAGAGAAAGACTTTCGAATTATACCCCTGGACAAGGCATCAGCCACAAAGTCCTCCACAGCTCGATTCTCCTCCACCGACAAGGGATAAACACGACCCCTGGGAGGTCTAGCACACGGAACTAGATCAACAGTACAATCGTACGGCCTATGCGGTGGCAATGTACTGGCCTCTACCTTGTTAAATACCTCTCTGTAGGACTGGTACTCTGCAGGTAACGATGTAGGGGTAAACAAAATTCTCATAGGCTGCTGTAGGCAAGACTTCATGCACTGAGGGGACCAAGATACGATGTCACAAGTTTGCCAATCAATCCTTGCGTTGTGCAGCTGCAACCAGGCAAATCCCAGAATAATGGTGTAATGAGGAGAATGGATGACCTGAAACTGTAAGGTCTCCACGTGAGAGCCCCTACCCTCACAGACAAGGAACAAGTCTTGTGGGTAACCTGTGCTGGTTGTAGGGGTCTCCCGTCAATGGTCTCAATAGCCAACGGAGAGGAGCGAGGTAGCAGCAGAATAGAATGCTGGGCTGTAAAGTCTGTATCATTGAAAAACCCAGTGGCCCCTGAGTCTAGCAAAGCTGGAGCAACCACCGAGGATTCTGCCCAAGACAGAACTACCTCAAGGATTGGTTTTCCCTGAAGAGTCTCTGGGAACTGTGAAACTCCACCTAGGGTCTGTCCCCTACGTAACCCTAGGTGTGAGCGTTTTCCGGGCCAGAAGGGACAAGAGCACAAGTGACCAGGCTTCCCACAATATAAACAGAGACCTTCCCTCCAGCAGAGAGCCCTCTCCTCCACCAAATTGCACGTAAACCCTAGTTGCATGGGTTCTCCTCTAGTGGAGTCAGTCCCAGGAGGCATGGGAGGCGAGGGAGGATGGGTGGGTTCACAAAGCTGGGTGCCAACCGGGACGGAGGCTTACGTATATGTCCTTTGAATGATGGTCTCTCCCGGATCCGGGTATCAATCAGAAAGATAACTGGAATCAGCTCACCAGATCACTCTGCAGCTCACAGGCTGTGATCTCATCTTTGATCAAGTCACAAAGGCCCTGTGAGAATGCGGCTACAAGTGCTTCATTATTCCATCCTACCTTTGCTGCCAGAGTATGGAATTATATTGCGTACTCCGCCACTGTAAGTGTGCCTTGGTGGATGGTCATAAGTTGTTTGGCAGAGGAGGTCGCACAACCTGGAACATCAAAGAAAGACCCTGTGAAACGAAGCCACAAATTCAGTGAAATTGTAAATAACGGGTTTGTCTATTTCCCAAAGAGGATTAGCCCATGCCAATGCTTTGCCCGACAGGAGTGAAATCAAGAGTCCCACTTTACTCCTCTCACTCAGAAATGCATGCGGTGTCATCTCTAGAAAAATTCCCAGCTGAGTAAGGAACCCCCGGCAGAGTGTAGGTTCCTCCCCGTAGCGTTGAGGTAATGGAGCGGACACAGATAACCCTCTAGCAACACCAATCTCAGTGGTAGCAAGAACAGCAGGTGCCTAATCTGGGGAGGCCACCGGTTGCTGACCAAAATGATCAAGGTGTGCAGTTCGGTTTAATAACATCTGCTTAGCCAAAGACAATTGATCAATGCGTTGATCCTGCGAGTTCATCCTGGACAGGATGCTCAGAGAAGGCGGATTGTCTGTACTTTCAGTACTCATGTCCCTTATGTACTGTCACGGTAACCAGTACAAATGAAGGTCAGACACAGGTATATATAGTAAAACCACCTTTATTATAGGTACACAATAATAGTACTTCCCCAGCAATACCCCAGAACATAAAACGGACAGGCCACAGTCCACTACCCAGACTGACACTGAGCCGAGGCCTGTACTACTCAAAGAGGAGTAGAGTACCAACCTATGGTTCTATCTCCAAAGATGTATAGACGCCCAAGGGAATCGGAGTACTACAGCGTGGTACAGAATGGGGACAGTGGCAAACGGAGAGGAGGACAGCACAAGCCACAGTACCGCTAATGTGAATAGCCCAACGAGTTTAGGGTACATGGAGCAAGTAGACAGAGAGAGCCACAGTTCAGAACTGGGGTGGATAGTCAGACAAGCCAGGAGCCATACGCGGAGTGAGTAGTCAGCCAGAGCCACAGGTCAGGACCGGTGTAGATAGTCAGACAAGCCGGGGTCAACACGGAGTGAGTAGTCAGCCAGAGCCACAGGTCATAACCGACGTGGATAGTCAGACAAGCCGGGTCATACACGGAGCGAGAGATAACTAGAGCCACAGGTCAGTACTGGTGTGGATAGTCAGACAAGCCGGGGTCATACACTGAGCGAGAACAGAAGCCAAACCAGGGTCACAATGAGAAGAAAATGTAAAAGTCAAATTGAATGCGTGCGCATAAACAAGCACCGCATTCAGAGACAGAAACGCACACCTGCACCCGTGACCACCAGAAAAAGCAGCAAAATAGCACAAAGGTAACTGGCATCACAGATGCCAAGGTACACTGTGATAGAAACCTCGACCTCTTCCACAGGGGAGGGGTCATTGAGGGGGAGGTACTGTCAGCGCTGTGTGCTTACCTGGGCGGCTGGCGGTGAAGAGCCATCCACTTCCGTGCCCCTCGCGGTGGTCCTGCCACATCTATGGATGCGGATTACTTCCGCATCCACTTTGCTTCCGTGCGACCACGCGTCGTCAGGCTGTGTGCCAGTGACGTTGCGCACCTATTTCAAAGCTTTCCCCGGGGCTTGTTTAGTACACCTCCCGGCCTATGTATTTAAACTGCCTGGACACCACAGTCATTGCCCTTGTGTGGTGTTCCAGTGCAGTACCCTTATCCTTGTTTCTGCAGTCAGTGTTTGACCCTTGGCTTGGCCTCCATGTGTTCTTGGTGTACCTATCCTGTGTCTTTGAATCAATAACACTGGTAAAGGTGTTTTTTTTGGGGGGAGGGGATTTACTATTTTTTATGGTTATTTTTTTATATACTTGAAAGACACCAAAGAGAACATTTGATAAGTCCTTCCATTACCATTTTCTCAATATCATCACATCAAATATGATTTGAAGATACAGATTGAGCGCCCCTTGATGTTGTTTTCCAAGTCCTTCAAACTGGCACCCTTCTGATTTCTTAAAAATGGTTTGTTTTTAAAGCAACTTGGTAAGCTGGTAACAGATGCAAACATGTTCCAGTACTGATGGCCCTTCCAAGCAATCTTGGGGCTGACAGTGGTACAGGTGGTAGGAATAACCACTCTATTAGTGGAGTCTGAGCAATCAGACTTCACAATCAATACTTTATCCTGAGCATTCTCCAGTGTTTTATGCAGCCAGAGGAGTAGTTATTCATCTCTTTAGTCCCTTTCCTTCAGTCTCGTCATCAGATCTCTTGCTTGTTCTTTTGCTTTCCCAAGGTTGTTATTGTCATATCCCACCCATAGTATTGGGGAATATGGAAGTCAACTTGTGGTATAATTGGGATGGAAGCTAGACGTATGTAGTAGAGTTTTCCTTTAAGTGGCTTTCCATTAATTCCTGTAGTGTAAAAATCGGATTTTCCATCCATATTGTAAGAACTAAGAAATTAATATCATTAGCACTATACTGCATTGTATAGAGTACTGTGGACACAATATTATTCACATAATCTAAGAAAAATACAAAAGTTATTGCCTTGCCAAATCAGGAATATATCATGGACATGTATATATACATGCCCACCTAAGATAGTGTGCACATGTGTACCCTAATATTAATTAAAGGGATAGTAATGTCAGATAAAAAGTATTAGCTACATGGTAGAGACAATTAAAAGAGAGTACTTGCACTTATTCGTATCTCTCAACCCGTTATGGTTTGAGAGATATTGGAAAATTAAGTTCTCCGATCACTCCCCTTTCTGCTTGACAAGCTGTAAAGCTGTCAGAAGCAGTTTCTGGTCGCTTGACCAGACTCGGCTCTTCATCAGCGCTGATATAACGATGTCAAAAGAAAAATACTTCATCGGAATGGTCTACAACGTGTGCTTGCAAACCAGGCACGCGTTGTAGACCATTTCGATTAAGCATTTATTTTTAGGTGTCAATATGTCGGTGCTGCTGAAGAGCCGCCATCTGATCCAGGAACCAGAATCTGCTTCTGACAGCTTTACAGCTCGTCAAGCAGAAAGGGGAGGGAGCGGAGAACTTTATTTTCCTATATCTCTCAAACCATAACGGTCTGAAACATACGTGTAAGTGCAAGTACTCTCTTTTAATTGTATCTATCATATAGTTAATACTTTTTTCTGACATTACTAAATGTAAATTGGTAGATCTAAGGCCTGAGGGTGAGATAGGGGCTCTTCCTATCACTCAGTAAATATTCCTCTCTTACTCTACAACAGAAACTCTCATGCATGCTCTTATTCTTTCTCTCCTGGACTACTGCAACTCTTTAATTATTGGTCTGCCTGCTAATCATATTGCTCCTCTCCAACCATTTCTTAATTCGGCCACCAGAATACTCTTCTCTTCTCCAGAACAGTATTCACCCCATCACTTTTAAAATCACTGTCATGGCTTCCCAATAAACAATGTTTTACATTCAAAATCCTCCTCATTACCTTCAAGGCTTTCTATCACTTGTCCCCACCTTATATTTCATCTTTGATATCCTTCCATATACCTGCATGTACACAATGCACAACGCATGGTGGATGACTCTCTGCCCCTTTAACCCCTTAGTGACCGGCCGCGCACACACGCGGCCGGCACTTAACAACAGGGTTTTTTTTTTTCCTATTCTAGCTAATGACTTCCTGGACTTACCAGGTACATCATCTGTTACTAAGTGACATTTTTGCATGACGTACCTGGTAAGTCCATCGTCGCGATGGGGTTAACCACTATCGCTTTTTCATGACTGAAGGCTTTTTCCCTCACTGCTCCCTACCCTTGGAAATCAATACCATCCAGCATTCACAAAGCCTAGACCCTCAACAACTTCAAATCCAAGCTAAAAGAGCACCTTTTAAATGTAGCACTACTGTAATAGGGAAACATTATATCATATGTCAAAAACTGCTCTTCCTCCTCTATCTGCTTGTATCTGTATGCCACCTATCCTGTACTTAAATTGTAAGCTCTACAGTGCAGGGACCTTTTATCCTAATGTATACTCACCTTGTGTTCCCATTATGATTGTCTATAAAAGCACTTAACCACTGCACGTATTGTACCCCTTCTATACTAAATGTAAATTGTAGACTGCCAAGTACACAAATTGGCGCTATATAAGTAAAAATACATACATACACATGTCTTATACAAGCTTTGGGTTGTCATGTTGTCACTCAAAATGAGTAACCTTAAGAAAACCAGAATTTCAAATGGGTGTATTATACACTTTGAAGAGAAGAAGGGGCCCATTTAAAGGGATAGTAATACTTCGTTTTAACTTTATTTTATTTTGTAGGCATTAAAAAAACATGAAGAATGATATAAGTCTTATCTCTCAAACCTTTATGGTTTGAGAGATATTCACAAGCAAAGTTTCCCCTCCCGCCCCTTTTACCTAGTGTAAGCAATCTCTTCTTAGATGTGGAATGCAGTCCATAGACCAGACAGATAACAGAAGGGGACACTCTTATTCCTATGAGAACAATGAAATCCCTGCCCCCCTTGACAAGCTTTTCAGGTTTTTCCCTTATCTTAATTGAAGATTGTCCCTCTCTGCAGTCTACCTGGGCATCTCCCTTCTGCTCTGGCTGAACAGTGTGACATCAGTAAAAGGGGCAGGAGGGGGACACTTTGTCATTGAATTACTCTGGAACTACAACTCTGATAGAATTGAAATAACACTCTCCAAAGTCCAAATACTATGATGATTAATTAGAGCTGCTTTTATTATGAAACATTACTATCCCTTTAAAGAAACCTCCCTTTATGTTTGGACTTGTGCATGTCAGGTGACCAAGTGATCAAATTGGCATGTACCCCAAAATGAGTCCTCTTATTGGTAAGACTCTGCCCTGTCTGAAAAGATCTTTTCTACAGGTATGTCCTTAGTCACATGTACAGATGCACCATAATGCCCTAGGAGACTAATACATTGGTATTTTAACGCTGTTATAACTTAGCAAGTTCTTTATTGATTCATACACAAAATAAATGTTACTGCCATCACCTAAAATGAAAACATTTTCCTATGTAATTATTCAAAGTGGGATTTCAGCAAGTAATGCAAAACAAGTTATGCTTTTTAAATTTTCCTCCATTGTGCCTTTAAAACTTCAACTTGATGGTATTTATAAGTCTGACTTCATCTTTGTTATATTTAACTAAATAATGATGCATTGGTTTTATAGTGTTCTGTTACTGTACATGAAAACTATAAATTGAAACAGGACCTACACATGGTGAAACCACAGTGTGCTGTGCTTTAAAAATCGCTCTAGGCACTAAGTTTCATGAATCACACATTGTCCATATGAGCTACATATAAAACCAACCAATTACTCTTTGTTCCTACTGAAGGATTCTTCACAGTCAACAAAAATGGTATTATTTAGAAATTACTGGTACATTATATTTCGATAAAAATTCTTAGAAGTATAACATTATTTATTATAGTTGTATTTGGGCCTACCTAGGTACTTACCTAGGTAAATCAATATGTTATAATAGGAGACACTTATTTCTAGGGTATATTTCCCCTTTAACTGAGAACTGTATTCAAAGTGATATGCTCTCAACATAAGTAGAACAGAATGTGTTGTAAATTTCTAAGTGCCACCTTAATAGGGTGACCACATTTCCAATCTGCAATTCTGGGACATGTGGTTACCCTACTGGGAACTCTTACTCTGTGTTAGCCGCAGGATCCTCAGCCGAGGGACTCAGATCTCAGTCTCACTCGCAGCACCGCTGTGCCAGCATACTGGCGCCATCCTAGCTTTCTCGCACGCACCAGTCCAGCCAGCCAATGAAATGTATTTACTATATGGTCCTCATTGGCTGGCTGAGCCAGCCAATGAGGACCATATAGCAAATACATTTCACTGGCTGGCTGGATTGGTGCATGCTGCGCTATGTAGGTAGGCTGTGGGTGCCGTCTTTTTTGCTCCATTCCAGGACTCTTTGTTGTCCCGGTGGTGGGTGATCACGGACATGGGACACAGACCTCCAATAAGGGACAGTCCCGCGCATTCCGGGACATGTGGTCACCCTACACCTTAACCTCCTGAATGCTAGACATGTCTCAGATGTAATGGGGGATTGTACAAATCCACCAATATAGCTCAACTGATGTTACCCTCTAAAGTAAGAGAATACACTTTGTGGTATGAACTAGAGCATATAATCGATTTAGTACATATTCAAGTTCCCACTCAGCTGATGTTAAGATTTTAATGTCAGAAAGCTCTGTACTCATACCTCATAGCATGCACAGTGAAACTGACTAAAGTTACTGCAGTTTCTCTGTTTCTTGGTTAATACATGGCATTAAGAAAGGTGCAGAGGAAAGGAATGGTCAGAATGCTCATACTCTGCCTGACTACCCTCACTTTGGTGGAAGAGGAGTCAAGGGTAGAATTTTCAGTGAATGTAGCTTAATAAATTTGTGTTAGTCAGGCGTAGGGCTAGAAAATCTATTCCAGCTCCTGGGGTGTTGAATTGTATTTGTAACCCCCTTGTCTTGCAATGTGTTTGAAATGCATCTAGGATCCAAGTGGTAAAAAAAAATCACCTATGTAAAAATAACAAAACATGAAAACTTTGAAAATCTTTCATATAACCCCATTTTATCCATTCATTTGAGGTTGAGATGAAAACTCAACTCAAAGCTGCTATTATGAAAGGCCTGCCAGTGGGCCTATAGGTCTCCACTCAAACCTTCCTGCTGCAACTTTACTGAGATCCTTTGGGAACACAGTAAAGCTGCGGCATGGACTTTGGTGCATTCACACAAGGCAATAGGAACTCGTGTGAAAGGCACCATAGTCTACTGTGTTACCTTTCACCATGGTTGACAGATCCTACCCAGCATTGCTGCAATCATGCTGCCCATGCGACAGGGACCTTAATGAAAGACACACATGAAAAACACATAGCGCAGGGTAGTACTGGTTCCTTTTTATCCCTTCAGAAAAAACAAATCATCTGGTTACCTTAATGTAATGTATTTGGACTCTTTCCACTGTATCACTGATACATTTTGGAAAACTAAATGGAATTAGTTGTCATTTCTCAATGAATAAACAAAATCTCACTGTTCTCTAAACCAAATAGAATGGTCAAATGAAAGGCTACACATTAACCCTTTGAGTGCCAGAGGGGTACGCAACGCATTGCTTTTGCAATGCGTTGCGTACCCCTCAGGCACTCAAAGGGTTACGTTAACTGACCTTTTGAAAGTTAGAGGGGTGAACAATTCTTTGTTTTGCAATGCACTGCACACCCCTCTAACACGTAAAGGATTAAGCCTAAAGTATTTTTAATGCATTCTTCCTTTAAATTTTAGCTGAAAATTGTCCAAACTATCCAAGTTTTAGAAATTGAAGAGTACACATATAGAATAAACTAAGCAACACTTCTGTATATTTAACCCTGTAGGGGCTAGAGGCAGAATGAGTTGGAGAAGTCTCTAGCATCTGACAGATAATTTATCAGTGCTTTGGGGGAAATTCTCCTTCCTCAGATGGAAAATTGAAGAAAGTGCATGACTGACCATCAGAAATGCTGTGTACCAATACTATAAATATACGATAACAATGCTTATACTAGTCTGTGGGGGACCTACAGTGTGGTTCTCTGGAGCATATACACTTAGATCTTTCCAATTGGAAAAGGAGGCTGCCTATAATAACAACTGAGAGTTGGTACAAGTTAGCAGTAGAAATACAGGAGGCAAATATAGTCTACTTGATACCTTTGTTGGCTAACTAAGCAGATTTAGGATGTAAGCTTTCAAGGTCTCTTCCTCAGGTATGTAATTGGAGAGGTTTCCCTGCATAACCCACAGTGTGTGCTCTCTTCAGTTTCTAAACATTGGATTACTTTTTGAATAGTTAAAGCACTATTTAGAAACTGAATGTGCAATTATTTTCACTTGAGGTCAACATCTAACATCTGTCTCTCTATGCTTTAGAAGAGTGATACATTGAATATGTTTTGTGCTTTATGATAAAATGTATCACTCTCCTCTGCAGTAAAAGTCACAAGTAATATTTCTCTCTACAACAGTATAGAGTAGTACTGTATATATAGCCATCCAGACCTGAGGACCAGATGAAGTCAGTTTACAGGCCATATTTTGTCCATCTCTGCTTTAGACAAACTGATGAGAGTTGGTACCGTGTTAGCCGTAGAAATACAGGATGCAAAATTTTTTTGTAAAGTTGATACCTTTATTGGCTAACTAAACAGATTTAAAATGCAAGCTTTCAAGACTTCTTAGGTCTCTTCCTCAGGCATGTTATACAGATGAATATGAAAACTTCTCTCTTAAATACTTGTATTTAAGAGAGAAGTTTTCATATTCATCTGTATAACATGCCTGAGGAAGAGACCTAAGAAGTCTTGAAAGCTTGCATTTTAAATCTGTTTAGTTAGCCAATAAAGGTATCAACTTTACAAAAAAATTTTGCATCTTAGACAAACTGAAGCACCGTGGGCTTCAGTAATTTATAGGTGTATATCTGTTTTTCCTTTGTTGGTAATTACTTACCAATGTGAACTCTAATAGCTGAGGTTTAAAAAGATAATGCAATCTGTGGAGAACATTGGCTTATAGATTGTTGGTATTTATAAGCAGTACACTCTGATAATTTCTACTGGTTTATGTTTTTATGTCATAAACTATATGTTCACCACTCATCTTTTTTTCTACAGTACAGCCAAATATGTGCTGCTTTAGAAATATAGTAATGTGTGGAATTTATGAATCTCCAGGGATTTTTTTGTTTTTGTTTTTTATTAGATGTTAGCTGAAAAATCCTGCACCCATGCCAAAACTTTAGTGCATACAAGCGCACACACTCCACCAACATTAAGACATTAATGAGAACATGCCCAGAATGTCATCCTTTTCATTTGCATGTCATTTGAGTTTGTGATAGGAATAGCTCAGTGGTCTATGACCACTCAAAAATAATTAAACACACCAACATATGTGAAAAAAATGGATATACAGTTACATATTATTTTTAGATACAAATAAGCAGTTATTTGAAGGGATTTAGATTGAGAGAAGATCTGATTTTTTTCGGGCAGGCTATTCCAGGCTTTTCTGAGGCTCTTAAGGAGAAGGCAGATCGATCGGCTTCTTTCTTGTAGTGTGGTACACTCAGTGAGTTGTCAGTAGTGGATCCGAGGTTATTGTTAGTATAGAGACCTGGAGTGAGCGTATTGCTCAGGTAGTCTGGTATCTTTCCAGAGTAGTGATTGTATACTAAGCAAGAGAGGTGAAGGGCACATCTAGATTTGAGTGTTAGCCAATTTAGTTATTTAACCCTTTGAGTGCCAGGGAGGTATCCAACACATTCCAAGGCAATGCGTTGGATACCTCCTTGGCACTCAAAGGGTTTAACATATCACAGTGATGGGTACTGTAATTACATTGGAGGATACAGCAGCATAATGAGTTATACAGAATGTCAAATTTACCAAGATGGATTTGCGGTGTGGGAGCATATACTACATACCCATAGTCTATGACTGGTATTAACATCCTTTGAACAATATGTTTTCTTATCAGGGGACTTAAACGGGATTTGTTTCTAAACTGAGCACTATTTTGGGATAAAGTTTGGATGTTAATTTATCAATATGAAGATCAAAAGTGAGGTTGGGGTCAAACCACATACCAAGATGTTTTTAGGAGTCCACTGGGGCCAAGACACAATTTGACTTGTTACATTGGATGGATGGAGATTGCGGAGAATATGTAATTTGTGCTTTGTACCAAATACCATCGAGACCATTTTATCAGTGTTTAAGAACAGTTTGTTTTAGCTATACAACTTTTAACTTCAGAGAAATCGTGCTCTAATATGGCCTCAAGCTGAGATACTTCTGAATTTTTAGTGTAGATGATCGTGTCATCTGCATACATGATCCCAACTAAAACTGAATGGCTGTGAATGTACAAGTTCACTACTACAGACCGTCTGGCTTTAGCTTCTAAACTTTATGACTTTGTTTCATAGTATGCACTATAACATATAATCCCTGTAGTGCATACTGGTAGACACACTTTGCCAGCACTGGACTTTAACGGGATAGTAATGTTTCATAATAAAATCAGCTCTAATTAATCATCATAGTATTTGGACTTTGGAGAGTGTTATTTCAGTTCTGTCAGAGTTGTAGTTCAAGAGTAATTCAATGACAAAGTATCCCCTCCCGCCCCTATTACTGATGTAACACTGCTCAGCCAGAGCAGAAGGGAGGTGCCCAGGTAGACTGCAGAGAGGGACAATCTTCAATTAAGATAAGAAAAACTTGTCAAGGTGGGCAGGGCCTTCATTGTTCTCACTGGAAGAAGATTGTCCCCTGCTTTTATCTGTCTGGTCTATGGACTGCATTCCACATCTGAGAAGAGATGGCTTACACTAGGTAAAAGGGTTGGGAGGGGAAACTTTGCTTATGAATATCTCTCAAACCATAAAGGTTTGAGAGATAAGACTTATATCGTTCTTCATGTTTTTTTAATGCCTACAAAATAAAATAAAGATAAAACAAAGTATTACTATCCCTTTAATGCCAGCAAGCCCTGAAGAACAGACATATGGTATGTACATGTAATCCATTTCCTCTACACCTTGTTTAGTACATTGACGTAAGCAATGCATAAATGAAAGGAATGCCCTTAAACATCCACAGAGTGCTCCATTATCCTCCCTTTGACACAAGTGGCATTAAGGGGAGTGTGTTTGGAAGAACGTAGTTTTGTACATTAATGTTAGGTAGGCTGACTAAAAATGGATGTGTGCACTTAATTTGGTGCAGAATCAGAATATATCCACCAGCATGCACCACAGAGATTATATACCATATTGAAGTGTTTCTCAAACTGTGATAATTTTGGGTGGCAACTTGGCACACAGGCAGGGGGTACATGCCACAGGAATATGTCAGCTGTGTAAAAGTGTCAGTGAGGCAGTATCTCAACAATATTATGCAAGCTGTGGCAGTAGATGTGCTTTTATAATGAGGGTGAGGACCAGCCCAGCAGATATATACTGTGTGGATATCCTTCAGGTTAACAAACCTTGGGCAGCTACCTGTAGCCTTCTATTTTGCCATCAGTGCAGGCAATAAGCAGGAAGTAGGTCCAGTGGGAAGTGTTCTCCAGTGTGCAGAGGAAGCAGCAAGTGTTGGTGCACAGAGAATAGGACAGTGTCCCTGCTGTCTACCTGTACCCATTACTTTTTCCATTATTGTTGCTGATGAGCGACCCCTTTTGTACTGTATTATTGTTTTCTTAGAGTGAGTGAGTAAATGAGCATGTGTCTGATTTTCATAGTGTGTGTGTTTGTGTGTACGTGCGTTCCGGGGAAAAGTGAGTTTCTGAGTGTGGAAAAATGTTATTATCAAACTAAAATTAACTGCCCCCTTTCTACATTCTCAACCACCCTCACACATGAAAACATTCTTGAATTTTACTTGAAAAAATAAAGATTTATAATATGTCTGTATTCATAAAAAGCAAGTTTAAAAAAAAAATAATAGTGAGTGTAAGCTATGAATGTGTCTTGTATATGGTCTCACAACATCACTGGCAGCCCTATTATATGTTTCTGCTCTTTTCCAAAACTATCACAGGTGTTATTTGTTTATGAAAACTAAATCACTTATTATATATTATATCAATAGAAAATGAGTGTTGGTGTACATATAAAACTGTTTATAACTACAGGGTCACTTGTTACCGAGAATATTGAGAAACTCCGGTACTGCATACTCTTAAGTGCTGCCACTGGTATTAGAGGCTACCAAGCAGAAGGTCTTTACTGCTTGTATATTCAGCCCAGTAAGTCTGATGTACTATCAATAACTGGACAATGCCAGCTGCACTATTGAAGACTACTACAAACTCACAATGATTTAAATAGGTCTGCTCAGTGCTAACCTTTTGAATGCTAGAGAGGTCTCCAACATAATGGGTTGTGCACCTCCCTAGCACTGAATGGGTTAAATGTGCAACTAGAATTTTTATTTCTCCTCATGTTTCAGTTGGTTGGCCCCAGAACTGATCCAGTTTCTTAATACTTCAGCCCCAGTGACTTGAAAATATGCATTAACCCCCTGCGCTTTGAGTATTGCATTGCATTGCTTATCCCTTTTATGCTGAAAGTGTCAAACTCTTTGGATTAATAATATTTTAGTCATCAAGTGTTCAGACATTAATCAAATTTCAAAAACAAAAGAAATAAAAAATCTCAATATACTTACACTGTTCCTATTTGTATGCATCTTCTACACAGAAGCAGAGAGTGTTGTGAGATTTAAATGCATAGTTATATTGGCAAGAAGCAAAATGAGGTTTCATATTAAATCTAAAGTCTACGCCACTTTCTGCTATTTAATTTTATGAAAATGAACAGGATGCCAGTGTGGCTTGAAACTGCTTCATTTTCAAATACCATGTAATGTTTTCCTATTTTGGAATTACCCCTGTTCAGATCTGGCTATTATAGAGACTGAATTGCCTAAAGAGCTCACTAGGTATCATTCCTCACAAATCTCATTTGATGACAATATTCTGCATATTATACCAGTTCAATTAACTGCAAGAAAAGAAATAGACACACTTCAGATGATATAAATCATTCCCTTTAAGAAGCACAGTTGTCCATATATTTTATCAGATTTCCTATTCATCTTCATTTACAAAGGTATGTCTTTTATTTTTTTAACCCAAAGTATTCAGGCATGTTTTATGCAGATTACTGGTTTAATACATTATTAGCTTTACTATTACTTGGCGTATAGGTGGATGTTAACTCTATTGAGGACCAGAGGGTTGTAAGTGTTGCACAAACCCTGGTCTTCAAGTGTTAAATACATGTTTTTGTATTTTTATTTGTTGGCTGTTTGGTTGATTGATTGATTGATTGACCAGTTGATTGTGTCTGTGGTATTAGGAAATTCAGACTTTTCTGTGCAATAATCATAAAAAGTTCCTGAATATAGCAAAATTTTCTTGCAAAAGACTACTCGGTATGGGATTTTACTTTTTGAAAAACTGAAAACTAATGAAGAAAAAAATTTATACTTTTCCTAAGTTTTTATTTCCAAGATAAATTATATGTAAATGAGTGTATATATTAAAAATTATATCTAGATCCTTGACTGTAAAAGTGTTTGTTTTGGAGCTTGAACTATGGACTTTATTTAGAAGTCTAAGAGATGTAGTTCTGGAGCAAACCAACTGCACACTATAGGGGTCAAATGAAAACGTCCAATGATCTAAATTGGTATTTTAACCCTTTGAGTGTCAGAGAGGTAAGCAACGCATTGCAGAGCAATGCGTTGCGTACCCCTCTGGCACTCAAAGGGTTAACCATGTGGATCCTAGCACGGTATCCAGTGCTTAGGAAAGACCTCTTTAGCTTTGGAGAAGTTCACCTCACTGGTACTCAAAGGGTTAAAAGACTCTGGTTTAAATCACTGGGCATTTGTATTTGTCCCTGTGTCACTTTAATAAAAACTGCCACATGCCACTGAAATTTTGTATTTGTAAATGGTACTTGTCAATTTACTTATTTAGCCATCAGAAGTTATAACAGGGATGAATTATACTACATTCATCATATACATTCTGATATTGGTTGATGATTTATTAAAAATAAGCTACATTGGCCCATATCCAATAAGAAGACAATGAAAATGTCCAACGATTGAAATGGGGCCTTTAACTCACTTGACCGCTAAAGAGGTCTGACTTGGGTTGACACATATAGAGGTCTCTCTGGGGTTTAAAAACCCATTCCAATCGATGGGGAATTAGTAAATGTTTATTTTGTTCCCTATGCTGCCCTTGGTTCACTCCAGATTTGGATCTATTTGAATAAGGTCTATAGGCCTATATTTATAAAAGCAAACTGGAGTTATTCTGGAGTACACCAACTGCACCATAGGGGACAAATACAAATTCATAAATGCCCTTAAAAATAGATTTTTAACCCCTTGATTGCTACCTAGGTTTCAATTCATGGCTGTAGCTCTCAAAAGGTTAAAAGCCCAATGTAATTTAATAGGAATTTTTAATTATCTCATATGGTGCAGTTGGTTTACTCCAGAATAACTCCAGTTTCTTTTATTAATATGGGCCATAGTTACTGGGAATTGTTTTCTGGGGATCTTTCTTTTAACCCTTTGAGTGCCAGAGGGGTACCTAAGGCATTGGTTAACTACATAGGACTGTATAGCGTCAGTTATATCATGAGAACGTTTTTGGATTTAATTAGGATCCCTTAAGGACCAGGGCATTGCTTTTGCAATGTTTTGTCCACCTATCTGGTACTTAAAGAGTAAATTATGTAGCAGATGTGTTTTGCTATATGTTTCTACGTATCGATCTATAGTTAAATCTCTGTATTTACATATTCACCCTTTGAGTGCCAGAGAGGTATCGTTGCAATGCGTCGGATACCTCTCTGACACCTAAAGGGTTAAGTGCAATGCTGGTGTTAGCTCTAAGCTTCTTTCAAAACTTTGTGATATAAGAGAGTTTTACTGAATATGAAAATTTACCAGTCATAGATTAATAAAAAAAACCCGAATTAATTAAAAAGTTATAAAAAGTCACTTTTTTGACGTTTACAGCGAGTTATAGATGTGAATAGTTCCACGGAAATTTCCTTTCCAGACTAAATGGTACAGAATCAGGCCTTTGATGAAAACCTGAATTAAAGAAATCCCTGGTGGATTTTAATGAGCTGAACAAATATTAGTAAGCAACTGTATGTAAGGAAGAATTTAGTGCAAATATATTGCAGCGTTTTATCCATCATTTAACCCTTAGCGTACCACCCCTCTAACACGCAAACGGTTAATAGTGTACTTCTCTGTGACGTCACACCCAACGACTAAATAATCACCAACGCTTAGTATTTTAATTCCTGTATATTTGTAGTGGTGATTGCAATACATCGATTTACCAACAGCTTTGCTTCTGGTGAATTAACCTTCTGAGTGCCAGAGGGATCACTGGATATCCCTCTGCCACTCAAAAGATTAATCCAACAGAGACCCCTCAAGTACCCAACGAGTTAAAGTGTCACTCAATCGACTTTGGGTGCAAGCTAAACAGATTGAACAGGCCTCTCACCCATTTACAGGACTGAACAGAGGCAGATTACATCGCTTTATTCCCTTGTGCCTGGTAGCTTTGTAAAATACTAGGGAAGCACACGTCCAATTCTGCTGTTTAATCCAATGAAGGCAATTTTCTAGGATAATTACCAACATGTTTTAATGCATATGCATGAAAAAGGATTTTTTTTCCAAGAGACCGACTCTCCATGTTTGTGTAATTGATTGAGGCTTTGACCCACTATTCAGAATGTTATTTGAGAACCATCAGAATGCGTAAACTTGCAAATTGCCCAGCTTGTATCTGAATTAATACCTCATTCATCATCATTATGGGTTGATAAGTTAATTTAACCATTTCATTCTGCTTTAATGAGCTATAGTTAAATTAATGCCACATAATATATGAAAGTAACATTTAAATAGAAGCACTGGGCTGAGACAAACAGAGGCTGGTGCTATTTGGACTGAAATAGGCTGACATAAATCTTTTCTTCATTACAGAAGCCAGTCTGTTGTAGCAGCAGTTATAAAGTATTTATCCATTTTCTCTCGGTGTTGCATTGCCAAATAGTATAGGTAAATTATGGGAGCCTGTAAATAATGTCCCTTGGATGTCTTTATTAAAAAATTGTGTGATATTGAAAGGGAAAAGAGGGAGATTGTAGCAATATACTCTGATTTAACATGTTGGGTGATCATACATTCATGTAATGTGTATGGGAAAGGAATATCAGGCTGGTATCTAATGCCATGCTAACATACTTTAACTTTTCAGCTGCTTAATGATCTTGATTCTGATGCAACTTGTGCTCATTATCTAGTTGGGAATATTGTGTGTGTGCGGTTACAGCATCCTTTGTACTTGGTACATTTAAGATGAGGACAAAGAGAGCCTGGTGTTCCAAGACCTGGAGCAATTCTAGATCAAACAACTGCTCCATATGGGACAAATAAAATCCCTCGATTTCACATTGGGCTAACCCTTTGAGTGCCAGAGGGGTATCCAATGCATTGCTTTGCAATGCATTGGATACCCCTCTGGCGCTCAAAGGGTTAAACAGGAATTGTTACCTCCCCCTTGAATGCTAATGACCTCTCTAGCATTCAAGAGTTTTAATCCTTTGAGCGCAATGCGTTGGCTAGCTCTCTGGCACTCGAAGTGTTAAAGCTCGGTGCAAATGTTTCACGTGTTCCCTCTGGTGCAGATGGTGTAGCCAGGATATTCTACAGCCAAATAGGTTTATGGAAAGGTCATCCTAACTGGTGCAATCTGTATGACGAGACAATGGGTTAATAACCTCTAACAAAAAATGAGAAACTAAAGGTAAACCTGGCAAACTGCAGGGTCAAGCACATTCACACACACACACACACACACACATTCACACTCACACACACACACATATTCACACACACACACACACATTCATAAACACACACCCACACTTACACACGTTTCCAAAACACACACCCACATTCACACACACATTGTGTGCGTGTGTGTGTGTGTGTGTGTGTGTGAATGAGCGTGTGTGTTTTGGAATCATTGTTGCCCTGCAGTTTAGTTATTAGATGTAATTAAACCACTGTCATTTCATACAGATTACACCAGTGTATGTATGTGTGTGTGAAGACCATGAAGCTCATCATTGCTGGCACTTTATAATAATATATATTATTGTAAATATTATAAATATATATATATATATATATATATATATATATATATATATATATATATTATTATTATTATTATTAATAATAATAATAATAATAACAATAACATATATGAACCTATCGGGATGTATATGTGAGATGCTTCCCTAAATATTTTGATTTGGGGTATTTATTTTGTTTTAATAGTTACATCTTAAATCACTTTTCAGGTAGATGTTTTCTTACTTTAATATCCACACATTTAACCCTTTGAGTGCTAGGAGTGTGGTATCAAAAGGGTTAAATATCTACTTATATTAATAAACATACTGAAGATAAAATAACTAATTAATCTACATTTAGGGTGTTTGGCTTTTATATAATTTGCGTATTATGTGTCTTTTTTAGTCCCAAAAATGCCCTATATAAAAACACAATATTTTATAGCCATTATCTCGTCAGATAACGAATGTATAATTAGATTCCCTATTCTTTAGATTTAGTATTCAACCATTTGGGTATCGGGGTGCAACGCATAGCACACACACTATGTTACTGAAATAATAAAATAGTTATAGGATCATAGGATTGATTGATATTATATGAAGCGTTCAGCACACCAGTGTCTTTACAGTTTGGCAAGTTTGGTAACTTTCTGACACAAAACTTGTACCACAAGGCCATATACATGAAAATAAATAGGTGCAATACTGGGGAAGCCAGTTGTCTCATAGATAACAAAACTGTGACCAAATATCTCTTTAAATCAGAGGCGTTTATAAAAAACACACACCCCAGGGTTCCATTGATTCCTGTATTATCCTGCAGACCTGCATTCTCACAAACGCCCCTGATTAAAAGCAGTATGTGGTCACCTTAGACTATCTCCAAAGTTGATATTGATTCATGTTGTTTTAACCCTTGGAGTGCCAGAGGGGTAGGCAAGTGTGTACCCCTCTTGCACTCAAAAGGTTAACCTCTTGTATGGTATTACGGTGTCCAGTGCATTGCAAAGTAATTCTTTGGAAACCTCTAGCAATCATTAGAGTTCAAATCCTCATTTGTGACGTACACTGTAGCTGGTTTGCCCCAGAACACATATGTAGGCCGTATGTTCAAATGCAAAATGGAGGTGCTCTGGAGCAAACCATTTGCACTACAGGGGAGAGTTAAAAATTCCTATTGATTTCAGTAGGGACTTTAACACCTTGAATGCTAGAGAGACCACTGTAGTATTCAAAGGGTTAAAATTCCAATTTATATCAAAGGGAATTGCTGGAAGTTTTAGTTCTCTCCTATATTGCAGATGGTTTGCGCCAGAACTCCTCCACTTTGCATTTGAACATACAGCCCATTATATAATTAGTAAGTCCACTTAACCCTTTGAGTGCCAGAGGGGTACGCAACGCAATGCGTTGCGTACCTCACTGGCACTCAAAGGGTTAACACATCCGTGGCGAATTATGGGGCAAATCAACTGTACATTGGGAAATAAATAAGAAAATCCGCCGAAATTACCAAAGCTAACCCTTTGAATTCCAGAGAGGTGTCCAACCCATTGCGAGGTATCCTTCTGACACGCAAAGGGTTGAATGTGGCTTTTTTTTTTTTTGCCTCTTGAATGCTGGAGTGGTCAGTTTGGCTTGAAATGTAATGGTCATTTTTTAACTGTGACCCTTTAACCCTTTGAATGCTAGATAGGTCTTCAGCCCATCGCCTCTCTAGCATGCATGGAGTTAAAAGGCACATTTAAATCAATAGGAATAGTTATGCCCCTCCTAACCTGCACTTGGTTTGCTCCAGATTAGATCCAGTTTTCATTTGGACATAAAGGTATAGTGACCCCTCTATTATGACCCTACATATTCTGCAAGTGTAGAATTATGTAACATCAGTTGCCTTTATATTTTATTTTATCATTGTTTTTATCTTCACCTTTGTTGTTTTTTTACATGTTATTTATTTTATTTTTATTTGCTTCCTTTACACTTTTTGTCCCTAACAGTAAACTCCCCGGATCTATATTTCCAGAGTGTCTTCCGAACAGACAACTATCAAAGCAGGATAATGATACCATGTAACACTATTCCTGCAGTACTAAGTGCCGTGCATGCTACCTATGTCTACACTGTATCGCTGTACATTCTTTCACATACCTGAAAACATGCCCTCTGGAAACAGAACCAGGGCGCGCAATATTGGGGCTGTGAGAGTGTGAAAATCATTGTTGAAGGTGAAACAAATGTATGAAACGTTTCATGCAATTTGACTTACATATACACACAATGCAGTCATCATAAAGGGTTACTAGCCCTATAAGTCCCTCTGGGTTTTATGGATTAAAAAAAGTGTATACATTCTAGGATAATCCACTGCACCATAAAGGTCATATAAAAAAATTCCCATTAATTTAATTGGTACTTTTTTTAACCTCTTGGATATTGGAGACTCCTCTATCATTCAAGGGGTTAAAAGCCCCTATTTAAATCAGTGCTAAATCATAATTGTCCCCTATGGTGCAGTTGGTTTACCCAGAAATGGTTTCAGATTGGTTTCATACATAAGGGCCGTATGTAGGCCCACATTACTAAAAGCACAACTGGAGTTATTCTGGAGTAAGCCAACTGCACCTTAGGGGACAAACTACATTTTGCTGTTAAATTAAAATTGGGCTTTTAACCCACTTGTTAGAGAAGTCTCCAAAGCATTGCGAAAGCACATTGGAGCCCTCTCTGCCTTTTAAGGGGTTAAAAGCTGTATTCAGGTGCATGGTCATTTACAAATTGTTATATGTCCCCTATGGTGTAGTTGGTTTACTCCAGAATAACTCCAGTTTGGGCCATAGTCCCTAATTCATCAATATATAGAGGTGCGATTATGGCGCAAACCAACTGCACTACAGGGTTGAAATGATAAATCCTTAAATCAATGGGAGTTTTCATTCCCCTGTATGGTAAATGTGGTTTGTCCCAGAACTGCACTTCTCCAGTTTTACACATGTGGCTTATATAGCCTTATTCACAAGGGGAAATGAGTAATTCTGGAACAAACCAACTATATCAAGGGGGCGATATAGGTAACCCCCAAAGTCCCATTGATGCAACTGAGTATTGTAACCCCTTGAATGCTAGAGTGGTCTTCAGTGCATTGTTCTCAATGAGTTGGAGATCTCTGAGCCTCCAATGGGTTACAGGCACTTAGTTAAGTGAATGGGAAGTTGTATCTTCCCCTGTGGTGCAGTTGGTTTGTTCCAGAATTTATCCTCAGGCCATATGAGCAGGATGTCCTCAGCACTTGACCCTTATGTACTCTAGATGTCTCCCATTACCACTTTAGATTGTAAGCTCTTGGGCAGGGACCTCACTTCCAGTGTTACACTTTGCACAGCACTATAACCCTGTATTGTCAGTTGTAGAGCGCTGGGTACACTTGTGGCGCTATATAAATAAACATATTCATTCATTCAAGTGCAATCATGGCCCATACCAAAGTCACTGGGGGGAGGGGGTACAAATATAAACGCCCTTTCGTTTAAATGTTGTTAACCCTTTGAAGGTATGGGACAATCTTGGGAATTCAGGTGATAATCAGGGGAATGTGTATGTGTCCCCTATGCTGTAGTTAGTTTGCTCCAGAATTGCACTGCTCCACTAAGGCCCTTATTTATAAAAGCAAATAGGAGTTATTTTGGAGTAAACCAACTGTACCATGGGGGATACACATAATTCCTAAATGCCCGTGCATTTGAATACAGCTTTATAACCCCTTGAATGCCAGAAAGGTCGAGACCTCCTTAGCATTCAAGGGGTTAACAGCCCAATGTATTTTGATATGACATTTTATTTGCCCCATATGGTGCAGTTGGTTTAGTCCAGAATAACTCCATATCAATACGGACCTGTGTGTGTCTAAATACCAGAATGACAAGCACAAGAAGCATGTACAGAGCCTGTGCTTTTGTCTTGATCCTGAGCTAAGATCCACCTTAAACGAGCTGGGGGTTTTTGGTCCCAAACGCTGCCCGTAGATCAGGTTTTTGTCCTCCCCGCAGCAGCTGTCACCCTGCATTATTCGCAGTCAGCTAAATGAAACATTATTCTAAACATATGCATCGTAATCAGTTCGGTCAC